>JAJJMB010014022.1:10522490-10620064 GCA_023531105.1 Papaver atlanticum
GAGTAGTTCTTCGTCTTTGCATGATGAACGCCGTGGAGTCTAGAGCTTGACTACACTTACTATCCTAGTCCGAGACTTAGCTATAAGTAGACTAGAAATCAAGACTTATAGTTTTGGCAACTAAACTTAACAAACAAGCTTGAGATAGCAACGCTTGCAAGTTCGACCGAGCAGTGCTCTAACACTTTTGTTGATGAAGTTCTCTAAAAGCTTCGGTTGATCTTCGCCTTCAAACGGTAGAACGCAATGATGACTGTCATGATCCACTATTTCTTAACTACATTTCTATCATAGTCCGAGACTTAACTAATTGTAGACTAGAAATCAAGATATAGTTTTGACAACTAAATTTGAAGACAACCTTGAGATAGCAACACTTGTGAGTTCTACCGAGCAATGCTCTAACAATCTCCCCCTTTGTCAATTTTAGTGAAGAAACTATCAATACACATGGATAAAAAATAAATCTTTGACAACTTATCGAATCTATCATGTCTTGATTTCCTTGGATTCTTCAACTCCTTGAACTCTTTGTAATTTCAAGATGCAATGATTCTGAACGTGTTCAACTCAGCATCGTTGTTGTTGAAGAACCGATTCCATAGCGATAATAACTTTCGAAAATAAATATTCTCAATCGTCATTATACAGAAATATAGTATTATTCCTTCTCCAAAGTTCAATTGTACCCCAACTCTGAAGTAATACTACGGTGATATGTTTCTCCCCCTTAATCAATACTTACATCTTTTGCATAATAGGTGAAACCTATAGATTATTGATTCACTTACCCTTACATAATGATCCGTAAACCATATATATGTAGTATGAAACTACTAAATAATTCTCCCCCTTTTTATCAATAAAATTAACAAAGGTACGAAAATCGCGGGATCGTAATGAATACAACCAAAAGATATGTCAAGTTGTAAGGAAGTTTTGAGATTCTACATTATAACATAGTTAAAATGCAACTCCTCATATCAACTTTTTTAGATGATATCACATAGTAAGAAAATACTTAACGCTCATCAAGGAGATTTAAGATACAAGCATCCCCTTTCAATTTCCATAGCCACACACCCCACAAAGATATAGCAATTAAGCACAAGTTCATTTAAGAACTCTCCCCCATTAGATGTTATTACCAAGAGAACAACATGAGTGACCTTGCTTTATAAAAAAGAAGGATTTATTGGACATTAACAAATCACATGGATTTGTATCCGAAAATCGACTTAAAATAATCTCAACGCTAGTTACGGAATAAAGATAATTTTGATCGATATGACTCAACATAAGAAAATCTTACGGAGTGTGTAAAGTAGTAAAAACACAGAAGTGTGATCACGAGTAGATCAATACTGCGAGAAAATTATCAAAGAGTTTGTTCTATTTTCCGTCTATAGAAAACATAATAGATTTAACTTATGAGCATATATGAAATGTCAGCTCGATTCATGAAAAAGTAAAGGAACATATATTTCATAAGGTATTGAGAAATACACAAGAATATCCATGGGGATCAAGTATTTCTATCATCTTATCTAAGAAACAAACTTGTAAAGAGCATACAAGTTGATTTGCTTCTTAGAAGGAAGGATCATTCTTTTCCGCGGGGATTTACATCAAGAATGGCTACCAAAAGAGTATAAAAAGATTTCATTGACAAAGAGGAATATGCACATATAGATAAATATCAAACTGATTAAGAATCGTGCATCATATGTGCTCATATAAACCAAGGAGGTCGTGAACATTAAAGCAATAACCGAGTTCAATAAAACTCAAGACTTAAACTCTGAATCAAGATCAAAAGAGATTTAATGATCAAAGTTGTCTTAGAAGTATTAGAGAGAGTTTTTCTAATGCCAAACATATTAGAGAAATAGTTTGTATGCATCTGAAAAATATTTGGCAGGAACCGAAAGAAAGACCTAAAAGATAGTTCGTAAATCTTGGCCCTCAAGGTACACGTACCAGTATGCTTACCATCTTTTTTTAAAAACATTCCAGGAAATTTTTAGTATGTATACTGGTATGCATAACCCTTGATTCACGAAATTTAGAGTTTCCATGGTACACGTACCTGTTTGAGTGATGGAGAAGTGGGATCGTGTAGAATGGTGAAAACCACGTCCCTACTATGAGGGGAAGAATGGTTGGTTTTATTCCCACTACTTCTCTATCATCACTAAATGTCCTCCTTTCCTGACACTTTCTCATAATGGGCGTGTTGCACGCCGCATGCTATAAACCGCCAGACCAATACCCTGATGAACATCCCCCAGTTTGTGACATGTTTGATGTCTCGAGTATTTTGTAGAAAAATATGCAGCAGGCTTCTGAGTGGGTCTTGCCTGCAAGACCTAATTATTTTGACTAATCATGCGCAAGCTAGGCGACGGGCAGTCATATGTGACAAGTCAAGTTATGAGACTTGCTGCAAAAAATAGCATATAATGCTTTTAGGTCAAATAATTAAATTATTTATGAAATCGATATTTATAAAACATCGTTTGTAATCGATGCATATAAAAAATCGCTTTTAATCAAGCAACTCAAAATAATCGATGCTCATGAAGCATCGTTGTATAAAGCTCATTTAGATTAGTCGTGGAGCTTAATGTATTAAAAGGAGCATGACCGGCCATCTTCAGGAAGATGCCCGGAGTTATTCATGTACATCAAAGGTGAGCCGGTCGGTCCTTATAGGAGAGTGGTGGCTGGTAGCCATTTTGACATCCTATTGGTCGTCCTAAATTAGATCTAGACCGGTTAAATTGGCTAGCCAAATTGGTTGGCTGAGATCATTTACGGCAGTAATGTGCTGCCGTTGAATTACTTAAGACTCTTATGAGTAGCGTGGCCAACTAACTTTGGGAAGCCACCAGGAGCCGTATAGGTAGGCTGAGGATTGGCCGACCGGTTCTCATGGAAGAGAGGCTGCCGGTGATCAAGACGGCATCTCATTGGTTCCTTAAAATCAAATCTAGGCCGGTCAACTCGGCCGGCAAAGTCGGACGGCCACGATTGATTTAAGACTGACCTAGGCAGCCTTAATTCTATTGAGACTTCCTTTCATCCGCGCGGCTGGCCTATTTTTGTCTAGAGTTTTTGGTTGTTGCTAGCAGGCTATGGAAATTCCGATTGGAAGGAATTAAAGTGTGCCCGTCGGTGAGCACAACCGCATCTTGCTGGTTGCTTTAAGTCAGATCTAGGCCGGTCGATTCGGCTAGCAAAGTTGGATGGCCGAGATCGTTTTGCGACAGTAATGCGCTGCTGCTAACATAAATTAGGGTTTTGTAAGTCGCGCAGCCAACTTACTTTGAGCAATCGGTTTGAGGCTTAGCCGGCCAAAACGAGCGGCTATGATCGTTTTAAGACTTACATAGGCAGCCTATATTCGATTCCTCAAGGAATTAAGTGTGTCGACCAGCCAACTTATACTTTTAATTAAAAGTGTAGGCTGCGCATTTAGAGCGATTTGATTGGTCGGTGGGAAAGAGGGGCCAGCAGGAAACAAAATAGAAGAAGGAATGTCGGCCAAAGGAAGCTCGAGTTAGGGCAAATTGGCTCAATAAGTGGCACGGCCAAGCCCTTTCTGCCACGGCTTCAGTTGGTCACGGTTTCCTATTTTCTTCCTATTTCCCATTTTTTTGTAGTATTTGCTCCTACTAGTTCCATGATGGATCAATTTCCAAGCTTTCCTAGGTTTGGTATCGAACAATAGGGTTCGAGATATTGCGCAGGCCTCCAAAACCTAATTTTTGTAAATTGGTAAAATTAGGTTAAAATTTTGAATTTTGCAAGCTGCCACAAAATTAATCAATTTTTGTGAATTTTGCGCATTGATACAAAAATCACTAATTTTATCTCAGAGGGCAGCGTAACTTGCGTGCCTCCGACTGAGTATTTCCATGCACATCCTAATCCTTACACTTCGGAAAATTCATGCTATTCAGCTACGAGCGATCATTAATGTCATGTCATGTCAATATCAAGAGTTCAGCTGGGGAACACAACATAGAATAAATACTCGACAAGCCATGCATTAGTGAATAATACAGGTGGAAGATAAAATTTATAGAATATTTGGGATTGTTGCTACATGCACCATTCTGGATAAATTTCATATATAAGTATACTGAATTGCTCAACACATATGTAAGTAAAGAGGCCTAGGCACTCATCACTTTTAAATGGCTCAGTTTCTTTGCAAAATGACGGCACATTAAATATAGGGTTTCACAATTTTTTCCCTGAACTAAAAACCACCATCAACATTAAATCCCATGCTTAGTACGTAACAGTGACATTGTTGCGCGGTAAGCACTAGATGGTGACAGTCAAGAAATAAAATGATCAGGTCGTAGTGAATAAACATTACCGGGGAAGTGGAAGTTGTCTTGAATTCGAAACAGTGAATCAGGCTGCCAGATAACGATTGTATCTTTCGGGTATGCCGATGTTGATCCAGTCACACCAACGAGCATGTCCGGCCATGATTTTTATCTAGGTTGAAAGCATTCTTCTTTTGATTATCTAACAATCTTCTCCCGGCTTTAATTAGGGTTTCAACAAGAAACACGACTTGGTTGGCATTAAATCCTCGTCTATCGGATAAGTCCTGTTACGGTTGTTCAGCATTCGCTTCCTCCTAGGGTTTCCGCAGCGCATATACATATGCAGTTGAAACTAAACCTGTTTTTTCGATTTGGAATAGAGACTATCCTGTTGAACCCATATCATTTCATCATGTCAGACAGTAGTGAATCATCTTCGACCCATCCAGATTCTTCTACCAAACGCGGGCGGCTTGTATCCAGAGTATGACTTTAATTGTCTATTAATTTTGAAGTGGTAATTCCCCCCCGCCCCCCCCCCCCCCCACTTTTTTTTTGATACTAACATCGTTCTTTCAGAGTGGGCGAATCTTTGGGTCTCGTGATAATTACCCTGTAAGGATCATCCGAGTCAAGAAGATCATACCGGTATACTTTTTCACTGGTGAATAGGTATTCGTTTGTCATGGCCGGTAGGTAATAAAAAATTTTTTTGTAGAGGTACCCAATTGGAACATGTGTAACAGTGGTTGACGACGATGATCTTTCCAATCCTCTTCCTTCATGCTCAAACAAGCCTATTGCTGCAGATCTGGAAGACGCTGATTTGGGTATCTCCTCCTACGAGTACCCCAATGCAGGCTTGCCATTTGATATTCACATGAAGTGTTTATCTTCTAGTTATCGGATTGTTGGTGAGTTCTTAGTACGGAAGGAGTTTGTGCCTTTGTACACAAAAATATGGAGAAGGTATGGACATATTGCCACCAGGAACGTGGTGCGGCATTGTTCGTCTGCTTTGGTTACTACGGTGAACTGCCTTCTACCCATGGTCGCAGAGATGGAAGGTACATCCATTTGTGATGTTGCTGAATCAACTGTTGAAAAGTGGGAAAACATGGTATCTACCTGTGAATCCATGGAGTTCAACGTGAGATGGCTATGGCAGCGCCTTGACATTATCAAAGTTGATCGAGCTGGTATCATTTCCCATGTCGTTCCTGCTGCAAAAGCTATCTTGGAGGAGGAAAGGGCTCTGGCTGCAGAATCTGAGAAGGTGGAGCAGGAAATCCAAAAGTTGAAGATTAAGACCGAAAGGTATCAGGATAGGCTGAAAATGATGCTTTCAAGGGACTACAACTTGCTAGATGGCCTTTTCTGATCCATACTAGTATTTTATAGTTTTTTGAATAAGTAGGCATGAGAACGTTTGTTTTTTCCCTTTTTTACTTGGGTTTTGAACATTGTTTTGGAAAATGAATTGCATTGGGTTTTGGTAAGCAAATGAAGTTTACATTAATACGTCTTGACTAATGAAAAACTTTGATAACTCAGATAGGAGAGAAATGAGAAATGCCTGATTGACCGTCCCATGAGACTGCAAGGGATGGAATAATGATTAGGCGTAGTATGCCTTGAGACATTTTCCATTGATGACTGCCTCCAATTTTCCTCCATCCTCCTTGACAATCTTGTAGTACCCACTGTTATAAGCTTTGGTGATCACATAAGGACCTTCCCATTTTAGGGAAAACTTTGGTGCGGACATGTCTTGCTGAATATGCTTGGCTATATTTAATATTAGATCTCTTATTTGAAAAACTCGAGGTTTTACAGTTTTATCGTATGCTATGGAGATCCTCCTCATGTACGCCTGAGCATGCTCTTCCGCCCTAATTCTCCTGGAATCCAGAGTATCTAATTCCACTATTCTAGAGCTCGATGCTTCGGTCTCATTCCATTGGACTCCACTTGCTACTGCAATCCTAGACGACGATATTTTGATCTCTGCTGGGAGAATAACATCATCGCCATAGACAAGTGAATAAGGAGAAACTCCTGTAGAGCTCCTAGGTGCCGCCTGATATGCCCACAACGCCATAGGAAATTATTCGTGCCACGTCCTGGGGTTATCATGCATTGTTCGACTGAGAATTCGAATCAAAGTCTTGTTGGTACTTTCGGCTTGCCCATTCCCACGAGGGTAGTAAGGAGTAGAGAAGACTTGCCTAACTCCATATTCTTCAAGCAGCTATCGTACTTGCTTGTTGGCAAAGGGAGTACCATTATCAGTAATGATGTGCTTAGGTACGCCGAACCGACAAATGATATATTCCTTAATGAATGCCGCAATAGTCGTTCCAGTAGTTCCTCTGAGAGGAATAGCTTCGACCCATTTGGCAAAGTACTCCATCACGGTTATGATATACTCGTGCTGCTTTGACGATGGTGGATTGATTTTCCCAATAATATCAAGTCCCCAGCTGTAGAAAGGCCACGGATTACTTACTGAATGAAGGGGAGTACAAGGCGTGTGGATGAGATTCCCATGAGTTTGACATTCGTGGCATTTCTGAACAAATGCTGCTGCATCATCCTCCATAGTTGGCCAGTAATACCTTTCATGCACCTGGAGGAATAAATTCTTCTTCCCTTGGTGTTCACCTTCATGTGTCTCTTTCAACATAGTCGGGATTTCATACTTTGCCAAACATTGTAACAGGTCCCATCCAAATCTCTTACGGTATAGGATTCCCTCATGAAATACGAATCTTTTGTCTCTTTGCTTCATCTTGGCTGCATCCTTCTTGTTAGCAGAAAGCACACCGTCGCGAAGATAGTTGATGTATGGTTCTCGCCAGTCCTTGGCATAACTAATGTTAAGAACTTCCAATTGATGTGGTAGCGCTTGATAATTGGAGCAAGACCCTTGAAGCGTTTGATATTGGGCTCCATATCTGGCCAGTAGTATCCGAGACGTTGAAGACATCGGTAAAGAGGTACCACTAACATTTTCCCACAGATTTCACTATAAACGCGGTTAAGTTGTAGTTGTGCTTCTTCATCTCCAAGGCATCTCGACAGGGATCCATCTTAGTTGTTGTGGTATAACACTCCATGGAGCATGAAGAAGTTTTTTAGGGTTTTAAGACTAACCTTTCTTTGAGAAAGCGAACTGTTAAGTTCTTGAATAATCGGAGTTCTCCAATCGTTGCTTTCAATATCTTTGGGTTGTAAAAGCCATGTTGATACCACGGTCCGTCTCTTCACCGTCAAAGTTTATTCCAAACCTTTGAATTGCAATTTTAAAGCTAATGTAGCTAGGCAATCTGCGTGCTTGTTGTTATTTCGGCCAATATGAATTATGGTTGCATCAGCGAAGTAGTTCAAAAGCTTTTGCACCTCAGCTCTATAAGGGGCTAGTGTTACCTCTTTGAGTGAGTATACTCCGTTTATCTGGTTAACCGGCAGTTTCGAGTCGCCTCTTATTTCCAGGTGTGTGGCTCCTGTTTGTTTGGCTAGTGACATTCCTATGAGAAAAGCTTCGAATTCCGTTGAATTGTTGGTGCACTGAAAGTCCAGCTTGAACGAATGTGAAAGGACTTCACCAGTTGGAGACACTAGAACTACACCTGCTCCTCCGGTATTAGTGCTAGGGGTAGCAGAACCGTCAAAATATAATAGCCACGCTTCCTCTTTGACAAAAGAGATTTCTGGAAACTCTCCAAGAAGGTCTTCATGCAGTGCAGCAGTATCTTCTTCCGGGAACGCTGCTAGCAAATATGCTACTGCTTTTCCTTTAATAGCCCTCGGAGGAGTGCACGTTATGTTGAGCTCCGACATTTGGAGTATCCATTTAGCCGCCCTACATATCAAGTCCGGTTTTGAGAGCAAGAACTTGACAAGGTTATCTTTAGCTATTAGCACAACTTTGTTTGACAACAGATAGTGTCTAAATTTCTAAATAACGTGAACTAGGGCTAGACACGCTTTTTTCGCCGTAGGATACTTGAGTTCAGCATCTCTCAAAGTATGACTAAAGTAGTATATACAGTGTTCAATCCCTTCATCATCTTCTTGAGCAAGGAGGGCCCCAACAGCAGCATCGCTGGAAGCAGTGTAGAGAAACAACGGTCTTGCTTGTATCGGAGATTTCATAATAGCCGGTGATGACAACATTTGTTGTATTTTTCGAAAGGCTTCTTGCTGCAGTGTGGTCCAAATGAAGCTTGCTCCCTTTTTTAGCAATGGGGTGAATGAAGCGATAAGCTGAGCTAAACAAGGTATAAAACGCCGAATGTAGTTTACCTTGCCCATGAAGCTCTAGAGTTCTTTCGAAGTTTGCGGAGGAGGAATTATAAGGATATCTTGGGTCTTGGTTGGGTCAACCTTGATTCCTTCAGCAGCTACTTGAAATCCCAGAAATTTGCCAGAAAAAACCCCAAAAGCATATTTCAAAGGGTTCATTTTCAGTTTGTATTCGCGACACCTTTCAAACACCTGTCGTAAAATGTCTGTATGGGTTGCTCGAGTTTTTTATTTGACTACTATGTCATCTACATAATCTTCAACTTGCTTGTGCATCATGTCATAGAAAATTGCAGTCATGGCACGTTGATAGGTAGCATCAACATTTTTAAACCGAAAGGCATCACAGTATAATAAAATTTTCCGAGGGGAGTTCGTAAAGCTGTCTTACTTGCGTCGTGCTCATACATATTTATCTGGTTATAGACGTTGTACCCATCCATGAAGGAGAACATGCCACATCCGCTAGTAGCGTCTACTAGCATGTCAATGTTGGGAAGGGGGAAGTCGTCCTTGGGACAGTATTTGTTCAGATTTTTGAAGTCGACGCAGTACCTGATTTGACCGCTTTTCTTCTTTTTTATAGGAACCACATTTTCCAACCAGGTAGGATGTTTAATGGGATTGATGAAGCCGCCAGCTAGTAACTTCTGAATCCCAGTCTTGATTTCTTCCTCAACATCGTGCCTGAACTGTCTTGGAGATTGCTTGACTGGCTTGGATCCAGGTATTATATGTATATGATGAGTGACCAATTTTTCATCCAAGCCGGGCATTTCCTCGTATGTCCACGCGAATATGTTTTGATACTCCTTAAGAAGGTTCATAAGTTTTGTGCGTTAATCTGCACATAGAGCCGAACTGATGGAGACAAGCCTTGGATCCTCTTCATTCCCGATGTTGATAATTTCGAGTTCATCTGTGGTGGAGTCGGTGCCATCTTGCAACTGCCGCGGAGTGTATGGTACTTCTTCTTCTTGTAGCTTGTCATTATGGTTGCATTCTGCTGGGCGGAGAGACTTTGCAGTAGTCTCCCGTGTTAATTGCTAACAGCGGCGCCGATATACAGTTTTCCCTTTTGCATCACTACTTGCTACAAAAGTACGCTCCCTCTTGGTAAGAATTGGCGTGTCCTGACAGCAGAGGTGCGCCACGGGATTCAGTCTCCTTGTTCAGATATGATAGACGGTCTTCCTCCTCGATCGACGTCCATGTAGGGAGTGGAGTGCAGTAAACCTTGTTTAATGAGTCTTGTGAGTTTTCCTTTGGCTCAAAAAGTTCAATGCCACAAATTGGTGCATAAGGAGACAATGATGCAGGAATGCGAACGACTTCTTCATTCAACATAGTTTTCAGGCATTGGTGATATGTTGAGGGGATGATCCTATTATCATGAAGCCATGGTCTTCCCAATATCATGTGGTAGTCTGGATCCTTCTCTATTACCTCAAATTTCACCTTCGACTGGACAGGTCCTACTGATAGATTTAGATAGATGTACCCATTCGTGCTACTTTGGTTTCCTTCGAAATCTGTCATTATAGTAGGCTGCAATACAATCTTGTTTGGCCGAACCTTGGCTATTCTGAGAGTTTTAAGAGGAACAACATTTGAGGATGCTCCCGTGTCGATGAGAGCCCTTTTGAATTTTGAATCCTTGATGCGTGCAGTGACGTGTAGGGCCCTGTTATGGCCTTCTTCTTCCATCATGTCGTCTTCGGTAAAAGTAACGTTGTTTATGGACATCTCTGATGTCTTCGAGGCTTTTGGAAACGAATGAGCCAATTGCGTGTCTAGAGCTATCTGATTGATCGCAGCAAACGTTTCCGCTCGTTGACCCTTAAAGTTGTGTATAAGTTCACATAGATTCTCCACTAGAAGAGCGGCTTCCTGGTCCACCGGCATTTTGTTGGTGGTGAAGCTTCCAATTTACGGAGGAGAGAGATCACCATCCTGGGTATCTGTTTCTTGTATTGGAGATCTCACGTTTCAAGAAACATCATGATGTTCTAACTCGTTCAGCAACCTTTGAAGAATGGCAAATTCTTCATTCACATTGCTTTGTATATGTGTGAGTCTTCTTGCCAGTTCCTCCTGTGTTCTCATTAATTCTTCCACAATGATTTGAGGCCGTGTTGTCCTGATTTCTCTCGCCGAACCATTGGTAAGAATTGGCGTAACATCTTCGTTGGTATCATTTGTATCAATGATGAAGGGAGAGACAGGGCTATTGACCTGATAAAAGTTGGTAACAGTTGAGTCTTGATTAAGACCAACCATTGTGAAGTTGAAGGGATTGAGAATGGAAATGGGAAAATTGAAAGGAAAATTGAGAAATTGATTTCGCAACCTAGAGATTAATCTCTCACTGTGGTCGCCAATTTGTAGTAGGGTAAAAACTGATTCTGCTGGAAATGGTAAATTGGGTGTGCCGCCGAGAAATGAATATAAACTCTAAACAAATGTACTGCAAAGGAGTACTTTAGATTCGAGAGATCAATTTGTATAATTCTGGCCTAAACCAAGAAATGGTCGTTCCAGTCTTGCTTCAGTTACAAAATGAAGAAGAAGGGTTGATCTTAAGGAGGGAAGCGAATAAGGTGTTGATATCAGAATAATGAACTATAAAGGTGTGGCTGTTTTATGACATGTATCATAATATGTAACTTGCTTACAGAATGTAAGCTATAAGTTCTTGGTGTTTTCCGGATACTTGTGTTGATAACACTGTTGGTTGAAATAGATTGAAAATCCATTTATATAAGTCATAGACGAACACACCCTGATCTCATAGGAAGTGGAAGTAGTTGAGTGATGGAGAAGTGGGATCGTGTAGAATGGTGAAAACCACATCCCTACTATGAGGGGGAGACCGGTTGGTTTTATTCCCACTACTTCTCTATCATCACTAACTGTCCACCTATCCTGACACTTTCTCATAATGCGGGTGTTGCACGCAGCACGCTGTAAACCGCCAGACCAATACCCTGATGAACATCCCCCAGTTTGTGACATGTTTGATTATCGAGTATTTTGTAGAAAAATATGCAGCAGGCTGCTGAGTGGGTCTTGCCTGCAAGACATAATTATTTTGACCAATCACGCGCAAGCTAGGTGGCAGGCAGTCATGTGTGACAAGTCAAGTTGTGAGACTTGCTGCAAAAAATAGCATATAATGCTTTTAGGTCAAATAATTAAATTATTTTTGAAATCGATATTTATAAAACATCGTTTGTAATCGATTCATATAAAGCATCGCTTTTAAGCAAGCAGCTCAAAATAATCGATCCTCATGAAGCATCGTTGTATAAAGATCATTTAGATTAGTCGCCGAGCTTAATGTCTTAAAAGGAGCATGACCGGCCATCTTCATGAAGCTGCCAGGAGCTATTCATGTACATCAAAGGTGAGCCGGTCAGTCCTTATAGGAGAGTGGTGGCTGGAGCCATTTTGACATCCTATTTTTCGTCCTAAATTAGATATAGACTGGTTAAATTGGCTATCCAAATTCATTGGCTGAGATCATTTGCGACAGTAATATGCTGCCGTTGAATTACTTAAGACTCTTATGAGTAACGCGGCCAACTAACTTTGGGAAGCCACTAGGAGCCGTATAGGTAGGCTGAGGATTGGCCGACCGGTTATCATGGAAGAGGGAATGCCGGTGATCACGACGACAACTTATTGGTTCCTTAAAATCAAATCTAGGTCGGTCAACTCGACCGGCAAAGTCGGACGGCCACGATTGATTTAAACCTAACCTGGGCATCCTTAATTCGATTGAGACTTCTTTTCATCCACGCGGCTGGCCTATTTTGGGCTAGGGTTTTTGGTTGTTGCTAGCAGGCTATGGAAATTCCGATTGGTATGAATGAAAGTGAACCCGTCGGTGAGCACAGCCGCATTTTGCTGGTTGCTTAAAGTCAGATCTAGGTAGGTCGATTCGGCTAGCGAAGTTGGACGGCCGAGATCGTTTTGCGACAGTAATGCGCTGCTGCTAACATAAATTAGGGTTTTGTAAGTCGCGCAGCCAACTTACTTTGAGCAATCGGTTTGAGGCTCCGCTTGCAAGATGTAAGAGTTTCGATTGGCTGAAGTACGAGTAGGCCCGCCGGTACACACCATGGAGCTTGTCCGGTCGCATCAGGAGGCAACTAAGCTTGACAAATCATCCGGCCAAAACGTGCGGCTATGATCGTTTTAAGACTGACATAGGCAGCCTATATTCGATTCCTTAAGGAATTAAATGTGTCGACCAGCCAACTTCTACTTTTAATTAAAAGTGTAGGTTGCGCATTTAGAGCGATTTGATTGGTTGGTGGGAAAAAGGGTCCAGCAGGCAACAAAATTGAAGAATGAACGTCGGCCAAAGGAAGCTCGAGTTAGGGCAAATTGGCTTACTAAGTGGCTCGGGCAAGCCCTTTCTGCCACGGCTTCAGTTAGTCACGGTTTCCTATTTTCTTCCTATTTCCCATTTTTTGGTAGGATTTTTTCCTACTAGTTCCATGATGGATCAATTTCCTAGCTTGCCTAGGTTTGGTCTCGACCAATAGGGTTCGAGATATTGCGCAGGTCGCAAAAACCTAATTTTTTGTAAATTGGTAAAATTAGGTTAAAAATTTGAATTTTGAAAACTGCCACAAAATTAATCAATTTTGGTGAATTTTGCGCATTGATACAAAATCACTAATTTTATCTCAGAGGGCAGCGTAACTTGCGTGCCTCCGACTGAGTATTTCCATGCACATCCTAATCCTGACACTTCGGGAAATTCATGCTACTCAGCTGCGAGCGAACATTAATTGTCATGTCAATATCAAGAGTTCGGCTGGGGAACACAACATAGAATTAATACTCGACAGGCCATGCATTTGTGAATAATGTAGGTGGAAGATAAAATTTATAGAATATTTGGGATTGTTGCTACATGCACCATTCTGGATAAATCTCATATATAAGTATATTGAATTTCTCAATACATATGTAAGTAAAGAGGCCTAGGCACTCATCACTTTTAAATGGCTCTGTTTCTTTGCAGAATGACGGCACATTAAATACAAGGTTTAACAATTTTAGCCCTGAACTAAAAACCACCAATAATGCAGGAAAAAAAATAACACAGACACTAGAAGATTTTTTAACGAGGAAACCGCAAATGCAGAAAAACCCCGGGACCTAATCCAGATTGAACACCAAACTGTATTGAGCCGCTACAGACACTAGCCTACTACCAATTAACTTCGGACTGGAATGTAGTTGAGCCCTAAAAGGTATCCCACCGATTAAGGTACAGTTTCGCTCCTTACGCCTCTTGAAACCCAGAAGGACTCCGCGCAATTGATTTCCTTAGCTTATGTCACACCAACTAAGAGTTGCTTCAACTCAATTGAAGACTTTGAACCAATCTGCCTCCCACAGATTAATCTTATATATGATTTCCCTTTACAATCAAATAGTTTGATCAAAGGTGTGGAAATCAATAACAATAGACAAAGTCTAACTAACCTCAAAATCCGGACTTATGCAACCCGAAGTGCAACCTAGATTATTATTCACCTCATAAGTATAAAACCTATGGAATCAAAAAAGTTTGAGACGAATAGAACTTTGATGATTTATATCAATCTTGATCAAGTGAGTAGCTCAACAATCTATCAAGATCAAGATACACGAGTTATCAAGGAAAGATAACTGGACCTGGCTTCACGAATCCCTATGAATACTTTGTAGTCGCTAAACCCTAAAAGGGTTAGGAAGAGGACGACTCTAGCTACAACTAGGACACTCCAAAAATTAGTGTCGGATTCAAAGATCCAAGTTGCTTGAAGTTCCCATTTTATAGACATTCAAAGCATAGGTTGCTTTAGGTTTAAACTAAGATAGCTTTGGAACCAAGCAAACAATATCCACCGTTAGATGAATCTTTGAATCTGTTTTTATTTACAATAACAAGATATACACACTGGTTAGGTGAAACCGTAAACGAACCGTGTACAAAGACTATGTTCAACATGGTTATCCGAAACTAGACGATTTGAACTTAAAATCTTAACATTCATTTTCATGAACACATAAGACATTAACTCTCAGTCACAAATATGTGATCAAATAATTCTAGTGTTCTTAGAGAATCAATCAAATGCAAATTATCTCGAAGAAATAGTTTAATCGCACTTGAAAATATAGATTGTAGTACACACATTATATACATATCTTGAATAAAATTTGTTAACTCGTGAACTGGATCCGTATGCATACCCGTATGCAAACCATAAAGGAGATGTTGTCACGGAATCGGTTTAGTACACAAACTGGTATACGTACCAGAAAAATTATGTGTTCCTGAACTCGGATTGAGTACCCAAACAGGTACGCATACCTTAAAAGTTCTATGGACTCCGGAACCGGTTATAGTCTTAAGGTACACAAACCAGTATGCATACCTAAAAAGTTCCATGGACTCTGGAACTCGGTTATGTTTTAAAGTACACAAACCGGTACGCGTACTGTGACTGAACCAACTCACGAACGACTTATGTATTTGTACTTTGTATACCTACTTGCCATGTCGATTAAATTCTTATGCGCATAAATTATTTCTCCGAGATAATTTGCATTTGAATAATCTCTATAAACACCATAGATATATTTGGCCACTTGATCGTGCTTCATGCTAAAGCCTTAAGTATGTACAAAAATGAGGATTAAGCTTATAAGTTCAAACCGGATAGTTTCGGCTAACCACTTTTGAACACAGTTTTTATACACGGTTCGGTTACGATTTCACCCAACTAGAGTGTATATCTTGTTTATGAAAATTATGTTTCAAAAATTCATCTAACAGTGAATATTGATTGCTTGGTTCCAAAGCTATCTCAGCTTAAACCTAAAGCAAACTATTCTCTGAAAATCTATATAAGGGGAACTCTAAACAACTGGGAACTTTGAATTCCGACACTACTTTTCTTGGTGTGTCCTAGTTGTAAACTAGAGTCGTCCTATTCTTGAAACCCTTCTAGGGTTTAAGCGACTACAAAGACTTCACATGGATTCGTAAAGCCAGGTCCAGTTATCTTCTCTTGATAACTCGAGTATCCTGATCTTGATCGATTTTTGAGCTGCTCACTTGATTAAGATAGATAGAAATCTTCAAAGTTCTCTTCGTCTCAAACTTTGTTGATTCCACAAGTCTTGTACTTGTGAGGTGAATAATAATCTAGGATGCACTTCGGGTTGCATAAGTCCGGATTATGAGGTTAGATAGACTTTTGTCTATTGCTATCAATTTCCAAACCACCTTGATCAAATCCTTTTCTGATCGTAAAGGAAATCACATATAGGCTTGATCCGTGGGAGGCAGAATTGGATTAAAGTCTTCAATTGAGTTGAAGCAACTCTTAGTTGGTGTGACGTCAGCTAAGGGAATCAATTGCGCAGAGTCCTGCTAGGATTCAAGAGGCGTAAGGATCTTGACTATACCTTAATAAGTGGGAGACTCGATTAGGGATCAACTACATTCCATTCTGAAGTTAATTGGTAGTAGGCTAGTGTCTTATAGCGTCTTAATACAGTTTGGTGTTCAATCTGGACTAGGTCCCGGTATTTTCTGCATTTGCGGTTTCTTCATTAACAAAACTTCTGGTGTACATGTTATTTATTTTTCGCATTATATTTCTTTATCTTTATAATTAAAATATCACAGGTTGTGCGTTAATCAATCATAGTAGATACATCCGAACTTGTTTGTTGGATACGACTTGATTGATTGCTTGGGAAATTGATCTTTGGAATCACCCAAGTACTCTCACCCGGAAATCAAGTTCACGGACTTGTGACTGTAAACGTTTTGATTTGAGAGTTAGAAATATAACTCTTGATATTCCTTCCTGGTTGAGATTCACTAAGTTGAACTCTCGGAATTGAATATTGAGTTTGTCCATATAGATTGCCTAAGAAAAAGTTCAAGGTGTATTTTGGTACCCCCCATGTTTTCAGATATATTATCTTGAGAAACGAATGTATTTAACCACCAATCACTTGACTTATCTTTGGAGGTAATATCTCGCCTATAATGTATATTATTCTTGATCAGTTGTGATTCTTAATAGAAAAAATATTTAGGGTATATTGTAAAGACAGAATGTTGCATGTAGCAAGATTTCAGGCTACTTACTGGGTATGGAGTTGACTTCAGTTTAGGATCCAAAAAAAATTGAAATTTCTGGTTGAGTTGACTTTGGGTTTGACGGTAAGGGTTTTGGTCTCGATTCATACAAATGATTTGTTGGTGATAACGATGATAAGCATATGAATTATTTGCAAGAGACTTCTGTAGGAATACAAGTTAACAATCTATTATTATGGACCATCAACACGAGGAGGATGGTTGACACCACTGTTTTAAAATCAGAAGCTAAACTCATTCTGAATTCCACCACTGGATACCCCGTCTGAAAGAAGTCTGGTGACCTGAAAAGAATTATACAACCATTAGAAAGTTTTGAACAATAAAACTAATTTGAAGAAAAATTAATGAAAAAAAAATGAATGAAAAAAACTTTAAATATTAAAGGAGAAATTCGATTTCATTGCTTGATGTCCGAGATTTGGGCACTTGCCTTATTCCCCAAAAATAGTTATCCATTTTGGATTGCTCATTCATTCCGTAATAATCAATCTTCCGGGATCGTCAAAAGAATAATTATTCATTCCCTGAGATGTGGTAGTAATATCCAAGTCCGGGGATAGCTGGATCGCAGCTATAAAAAAGAGCTCAACCACGTGTTTATCTAGTTGTTTTATCATAAGTAGAATCAATTCTTTTTTGTGTTCAATCTTTTTAGACTGTTGTAGATGATTTTCATTCTTTTAGAAAGTTTATCGTAATTGTTTATATAATCAAGTTCATTTGGAGACATCTAAGCAGGAGGAATACGTCTTGAATCGCACATTAGAAAGCTCTTTGTCTTCAACAGATACTGCCCCCATGTTCCCATGATTCACTTATCGAGGAAGAGAAAGGTAAGACCCGGGGTCATAGAAGTTGGGTTGGGGTATAGAGCCGTAAGCACGGTGGGGATGATAGAGGACGTGCTCGTACGGTTCATAGCAGGGTTATGATCAACTCGCTGATTGTTGGGAACTCCTCTATATTAGAAATATGCCTTTCTAGGAGCATTACGATTTGCAGCTAAAATGGTCTCTTATGAAGTCTCTATTGGTCTGATTCTGATTAATGTACTAATATGTGTAGGTTCCTGTAATTTGGGTGAGATTTCATGGAGCAAAAGCAAATATGATTCGGTATTTCCTTGTTCCCCGTATTGGTTATATTATTTATTTCTTGTCTAACGGAAACGAGTCGAGCTCCGTTTGATCTCCCAGAAGCGGAAGCTGAATTAGTTGCAGGCTATAATATCGCATATGCATGGGATGCGATCCTTAATAGTTCACTGTTGGCGAAATTTATCCTGGATATTTCCACAAGCATCTAGGATAGATAGATATGAAAAACTAATAACATGGAAATATGATAGTATGAAAAGGATCTTATTCAGTTGAGGGTAAAATTTAGGATATTATTTTACTACACATGTTTCGACAAGAGGATCGCCCATCAAATTTTCCCCGACTTCATTCACACCACGTGGAACTCATTCATTGGTTATCTAAGGGATGGTGGGAATTGATTCCTCACGCTTTTGTGTCTGTGTATTAAAGCAACTAAAATTGTTGGTGAACCGTGGTTTTAAACCACCGGAAAACCGCATATTCACACCAATTCTCATAAATGGGCCCTCTGTTTTTCCATGTCGTACAGGCCCACCAATTATGTGTGAACGGCTTTCCCGTGGAATAAAACCACGGTTTATATAGAAGCGCTGCAATTGCTGTTAAAACAAAATGTTTGCATTTTTTTTTCTATTCTGCTCGATTTTTTTTTCTCTTAACAATTCAACCAACCTCTTCTATGGAAGAGTTGAATCGGATACTTAGAGCCTTCTTGCGATTTTTAGGTCTGCTTTGCACAGTTATTTGCTGCATTTCTACAGTTGTTGGATTTCTATCTGTTTGTTTTCCATCTGATTATAGGGATTTGATTAACCTATGGAAAATTATCTTACTATTTATCGAAGCTGATTTACAGAGCGTCGAAACTAGGGCTTACGGTTTTGGTTATTATAGATTTCTGTATTCGTTATTCATATTTTACATTCTCTACGTGTGCTGGAGAAAAGAAAGAAGAAACTAGGTTTCTCTCCTTTCTTTCTGTTTTCCTCTTTTCTTCATCTGAATTTTTACTTCTTCAATCAAACAACAAAATCCAGGAAAAATCATCATCAAAACCCTAATTCTTCATGGACTTTTCTTCTTCTTTTTTCTACCGAGTTCAATAGGTCTAGATTTGAAGCTTATAATCGATTACAAGCAGCTGCCGTTGTATTTGTGTTGGAATTTTAAGTGAAATTATTATGTGAGTGAAAATTAGTTTTCAAGTTTTAAACTCCAAGAGATGTGTTTGGGTTATGGCTTTTCACCATAAGACACCTAGTCATGAATAGGTGTTATGGGGAGTCACCATTGGCCATGGGAGTCACCTATTGGTGAAAAGACACCTTGTAGAGTCACTATTGATTCTATAAATACCCATTTCTTGATTAAGTTTTTTATGCGTTTTCACAAGTTTTTGAGAAGCAGAAAACAAGTCTTTATGTCAAGAGTTAAAGTCATATAAGAGCACAGTAATCATTAACATTCGCTGGCCTAATAGTATTGTAGTGCTACTTACTATAGGGCGTGATCGTTGTATCTTGGAAGGCGACATCCGTAGAACCGTGAGCACCGTATGCGGGGATGAATTGACTTTAAGGAAAGAGGATTACCTCGCCTCGATCAACCAATCCGATAAGTCTTTCTAATTCTCTTCTTATTATTATTGTGTTTGTCGCAGTAACATGATTTCCGAGAAACCGAAACCGCACATATTTTTTCCAACAATTTGGTGAGAAATCAGATATACCTGAAATAATAGCAATTGGAGGTCAATCTGATGGTAAGAGTTCTCTTCTTGAAGATCTTCCTGGTTTCCGATTCAATGTTCGCGTAGACCTCTCATTCTTCATGATGATTCTGCTATTGAGCCTCGTTGTCGATTCCAGGTGAGATCTCTTAGTGTAAAGTGAGATAAGACTGAATTAGATCGTTTATCATATGAATACTAGATTTGAACTTGGAGAATTGAGGTTTGAAGTTGAAATCGTGAATCGGTGAAGGAAAATTTCACTACTCTTTGTTTTTTTGGCGGGAACTTTTTAAATTTCTAATAGATCTTCTTTCTAGCTTGAGATACACTTGTTTTGTGCTTGCTTTTGTTAATACTGAGGATGTCTTTGGAAATTGATCTCGTATTTATTTTGTTTTGATCTCGTAGAAAACTGAATTAGGGAAAAATGTCGTGATATTAGTCAAAAAAGCCAAGGCAACATAAATTAAGACCCAAAGCCACACGCCATTACACCGGAAACCAGCAAAACAAGCATTCAAGGCCCATAGTTCTTCTTTGCAGAGGTTCTTTTTCCTCTACCTAGATTTTGCTAGCTACTATGCTAGTATCCTGCATTTTAAGGGTAACTTACGAGTGCACGCTGTTTCCAGGAAAAGGGTTCAATGGGATTCAACCCACAAATGCCCTCCCTAATGTTGTTGAGTTCTTATATGGAGTATTTGAACAAGAAGCTAAAGATACAAAGCATTACCTTTTAGTAAGGGAAATGAACACCATTATGCTGGCATTGACACTTGGAGAATATGTATGGTTCCTTAAAACTATGCTTCTTAAATTTCTAAATTGATTGCCAGGAGACCAACACAATATGGTAATGCAATTCATCACAGCAACGAACACGTCTCTACTATATCCACGGACAGTAGTTGAGGCCTTTTTGTTTAGATTTCACAACAACAAATCTGAATAAACCTTTCCGAGTTGGAAGAATCCTTAATGATCAAATGGCAGATTAATGATAAAGAAATGGAACAAACAGAAAGTTAAGCAAATTCGATTAAATTAACATAAGATATTTGTAACATAAAAACAGCCAACTACATAGATAGACTCGCCATTTTGCATTTCAACATCCAACAAAAACAGTTTGTTGGGGATAAGCAAAAAACAGTAAGCATTAATTCCACACTGCAATGTGGCTGCATATATGAAAACCAACAACATAAAACAAGCAGGCAGCTTCGAATAGCCTAGTAACATGCTTTATACAATACTAGTTACTAACATTCCGAATACATACTTAAACTTCCAACTTATCGCCTTCTGCACTATAATCTTTACCAAACTCCTTTCTCTGTAAAATGCAATTGTCAGAAACTCTTTTGTCGATCCCTTGATTATCATAACCTGTGCGCCCATAATACATGAGATTTTGAGCAGTTAGCCCCAAGAAATTTCCTGCTGCCAGTGCGATGACACATAACGAGATTTTGATCGAATGTATGAAGTAAAAATGTGACACACTTTCCAACTAATGATAAAACGGACAAGACATTGGATTAATGAAGTCACGCTCAGGGGTTTAGGATGTGGAACATTAAAGAGAAGCTAACGTATGTTCGACAAAAACTTTTACCAAGCCGGTCAGAAAATAATTCGCTTGCATCAAGAGCCTTTTGAATTTACTCCTATTTTGGGAATTTCTGTATACATGACCCTCATAATCAATACTGGATAGTAAAATGTAATACGATAATATGGGGATGTATACACACTGGCGGCTGTTCAAGAAAGAGATAAAATAGGACAACTATCATACTTTACACACTGCTGGCACATGGTTCAGAAAAATCTGAGTTCTGGTTGTCGATTTCGTATGTCTCATTTATACACCGGTCAGCGGTTCTCTTTTTATTATCTTAACTATGCCATATATCTGTGTAGGAGAACAATTCTTCTTTTCCAAAAGAAATGCAACCTTCCTTTCCTACATATATTTAACTAAGAAAACTTAAGGAAACAATGCTTAGTACTTCGCCAATTCCTTCACTGACCGATAAGTTTGGTCTGATGACATATTTGCAATTGATTGCAATTGACTAAGAATATATGTATATATCCCCCAAGGTAAAGATGGTTGGTGGGAACATAGACACAGAATAGCTCCTCTTCTCCAGAATAATTCTGTTCACACCAAGAACGATTTAATGGGTTGAATAAAAAAACAAAACATACTGTAGTAGATAAACAGACTCAAGTACAGTTAGATCTCTACAGAATCAGAAGTTTGAATCACATTGCTTAACCAAGTAACACAACATAATACAACTAAGCAAAAGAAGTGAGAAACACACAATGATCAGGGATAACCAGAGTACTGTAAACCAGATTATGTGGCAGGCACAGTTTTTGTTACACTTAATTCCATTAACGAGAGATATTATCAGGTGTAGGGAACTCAGGAAGGAGTTATCAAAGGAATCACTGTTGGCTTGGGTGTGATAAATATTGGTCGTAACTTGTGCTCTTTGATTTTAGTTGGAATAGGACAACCATGTAGAACTTCATGTGTTAGAGTTGTAATGTTGTAGGACAACCATGTAGAACTTCATGTGTTGGAGTTGCAATGTTGTAGGCAAGACAGCAACCACGGTCTACAATGATGAAAACATTTTGATCCACCGGATTGATGTAGATGGCCTCTATTTTTTTGGATGACCTGTAACCCTTAAGTTCAATATTTTGGTGCACCATTTGCCAGTTCAATCCACCATTTTTAGTGTAATCATCCTCAAGCCGCCAAACATCGAGAAAAGCTTTATAACTTGTCTGTTCATCGTCATACTGGTAATCATATATCTGTTCATTGTCATAATCGAATCCATCCGAGAAAATAACATAGTAGATGGACCCTTGTGACTCCCCAAAAAAAGAACGATCATCTGACTCCCCCAAAAAACGTTTAGGAAAAGCAATAGACTTGCATTGATCACAGCCATTTTCTAGATTATAAGCTATGAGGATCTTGGTATGAGTCATGTTCTCTTCAGCCGTCCAATACAAGACACCATGACGGATAACTAGTTCAGAAAAACCATAACGTACATTAGGCAGGGGAACTTGAGACGTTTTCCATTTACCGGTGTCAGAAGAAAAGATGTGTAACCATAAGCTGATGGCTTTTTGGGGCATATAACCACTATAAGAATCGGAATCGATATAAACCACCTTGAAGTTAGAATGACTAAGTGATGCATCACATACCAATTCAGCACAGTAAAGCATTTTATAATCAGAACCATTACTCTGCGGTCGAGGAGGGAGGGACACCCACTGTTTGGTCATGGGATTGCAAACGTAGTAAAACCTAGTATTCCGCTCTGCTGGATAAGAAACTGGCTTCTCTGCTGAATAAAGTACTAAACCATTACTACATGAACTTAAAAGGTATGCTTTTTGTGTTTCTTGTGTTTTGATTGGATCCGTATCTAAAAGGAATTCAAAGGATAAACCATCATGATGATTTATGAATTCTTGGGAATTTTTTAGATAGAGTTGGACCTGTTCGCTAGAAGGATCATACATGAAGATCCATGGGTTACTACTGCTACTGTTAAATATTCTGTGGATAACAGATAATAGAGAATTCCATGAATTTGATACACACCTGAGTATTAATGTTGGAAGACGAGAGAAGATCTTGGTTGGAAAATCAACACCGTACTTTTCTTTACTCATGCTTGACGATGAACTTGTTGTTGATGAGATCGACTAATCACACAAGAAGAATCGAGTCTCTGATAGGATCAATTGTATTAAATCCTAGAACAAACTAGATATTTATACATAGAACAGGTAAGTAAATAAGTTATTTCCTAAGCTAGACTGCTATATATCGGTGTGATTCCTAAAATTAGGGCTGCACAATTTCGGGACTTTTCACCCGTCTTTAAAATCGGTTTGGTTTTTGGTTCTACTGAACCGCTGGCCAAAGAAAAATCCAGTTTTTTGTTGTTGATGGTTTGGAACACCACGTCCTTAACTCCCTTATGAGTTATTTCCAACAATTACAGAGTTCGAACCCCTACTTCCGTAGTGGGAGGGAGCAGACCAATCATCATACCACTTGATAGTTGGCCAATGTACAACATTTTCAATTCTTTGTTCTCAAATTCCAGTAAGATCCAAATATATAAGTTTAGATATTGTATGTAAACTATAAATAACCCGTGCCTTAACAGCACGGCATGAGACGGAATAATTTTTGATTAAAATAATTTTAATAATTACCACACTATGAATCTTAATTCTATACATGAGAACTTTTACACATAAAAATCTTAATCCAAATAATTATAAATTCGGTTACGCTTAAGTAATAGTTTAATAATTCCTCATGATATTCTTTAGACATAAATAATAGTTTTTGATAAAAAAAAATCCTCGTTAATCGTTTGATTAAAATGCATGATTAATATTTTTTTATAAAAAAAACATTATTTTGGTTCGGATCGCTATAAAAATAATCACGTTTTCGTCAATCATTAGTAAATCCAAAATAGTGACTTCGTTGGTCGCCATGAAATCGACCTCTTCGCGTTTTCTTGCAACACGAAACTTGAGTACTACAGGTTTGTTTTCATCGCAATCATGCATTCTTGAAAGCAAACACTTATTGGGCAACGGATTTTGTGGGAATGCAGCTAATCATGTTTGACATGTTGATACTCTTAAGCTAAAAAATTACCAAGAAAATAAGTTGGAAATGAATGAATTAGTTTGAGGGTGTGTGGTTGAAGAAATACACTCCTCTATTTATACACATTCATTAATAATTGTAGTTAGTGATACTTTTAATTTTTTGAAGATTTTTGTTTTTGAAATGGGCTATTATGTGTTAATCATAAAGCATCTGTTTCTTTGCATGCAGACTTTATAGTACGGAGGTTTGTGTATCCAATTTATGAGAAAGTATTTCTCATGATTGTGGGAGGATTAGGGGAGTAAATAGAGGAGGAAATTTAAGTGAAAAATATAGAGTTACTTTAATTTCGGTCATAATAGAGGAGGATATTTATTTCTGGTCTAATCAGAAGAGGAAAAAAGTCAGGAACAGACCACCAAGAGGACACAAAATCTAAACCAAGGGTGAACTTGGTGATTGTACCTTAGCAGAGAGATACCCAACCAAGATTTTCTTCTTTTTGTAACGTTTCATTTTTGAGTTTCTCTTTTTTCTGATTGTTTTGTCGATCAAAATAAAAAAAATAAAAATACCCGACCAAGATTTTTGCTCTTCTGTTTGTTTGTGTTGAAGATTTTGATTAAACTATTCATGGCATTAAGATCTGATGAAAAGATAGTCATGATCTTGATCAAGAATGCTCAAACGTTCCCAAGAATGCTAAATTTGTTATGGATTAAAACATGGATCATTTTTCGATCGGTTAAATGTCTCAGTCGAAAATAAATTTGTTATGGATGCTACAAAATTATTCTAAAGTTTTATGTTCTTTGTGTTTCACACATTGTAACTCTAATGTTATTTGTGTTTTGCAGGTTGATGAGGGTTGGCTTATTCGATTGCTAAAATTAAAATCAGGCCTATGATGGAAGAGTAAATTTTTGGTGAGTATTATTCTTTGTATTTTTCCTTAGCAATCAGTATGGACTAACTCCAATATACTTTCAAAAGAATTAACTAGACAGTCAGACTCAATCTTAAGAAAAGTATATCCAAGAGTTATATCTCTATTTCTCAATTCAATCTGCAATCAAACAAATAGGAATTTGTGAGCCCGGTTAAATATCAGAAATAATTTGGACTGTATCAAAAACCAATATCCAAGTGTCAATCAATTTAATCAACAACCAAAAGGTCGGATTCACAATTGATTGAACTTACGCACAACCTGTGATTTTCAATTATATAGAAAATATAATGCGGAAAAAAATAACACAGACACCAGAAATTTTGTTAACGAGGAAACCACAAATGCATAAAAACCCCGGGACCTAGTCAAGATTTGAACACCACACTGTGTTAAGTCGCTACAGATACTAGCCTACTCCAAGTTAACTTCGGACTGGAATGTAGTTGAGCCCTAACCAATCTCACACTGATCAAGGTACAGTCGCGTTCCTTACGCCTCTAGAACCACGTCGGATTCTGCGCACTTGATTTTCTTAGCTGATCTCACCCACAACTAAGAGTTGCTACGACCCAAAGTCGAAGACTTGATAAACCAATCTTTCTCACACGGAAAAGTCTATTGAATAGATAAATCTGTCTCCCACAGAAAGACCTAGAAGTTTTGTTCCGTCTTTTGATAAATCAAGGTGAACAGGAACAAATTGATATACCGGACTTATATTCCCGAAGAACAGCCTAGAAATATCAATCACCTCACAATAATCTTAATCGTATGGTAGCAAAACAAGATATTGTGGAATCACAAACGATGAGACGAAGCTGTTTGTGACTACTTTTTATCTTGCCTATCGGAGTATAAATCTCGAGCAAATCTTAGAATAGATAGTACTCAATACGATAATAAATAGCAAGATCAGAACACGCAACTACAGAGAAAATAGTTGGGTCTGACTTCACAATCCCAATGAAGTCTTCAAGTCGTTAACCAACATGGTTTCGTGAAAAACCTAAGGTTCAAGGAGAATCGACTCTAGTCGCAACTAGTATCACACAGGAGATGTGGGTATTAGGTTTCCTAGTTGCTAGAGTTCTCCCTTATATAGTCTTCAAATAAGGGTTTTCAATCAATGTTACCTTGGAAACGAAGCATTCAATATTCACCATTAGATGAAAACCTGAATAGATTCAAGCTAATATCTTTCAACCGTTAGATCGAACTTAGCTTGTTATACACAAATGAAATATAACTTCATGTAGGTTTGAGTAACCGTACCTAAACGTGTACACCTAGTTGGTTCAATAATAGTTAACCAAATGTTAGCCATATGAGCACTTTCATATCAACCATATTCATCTTAACCATAACTAGTTCAAATGACTCAAATGAAACTAGTTCTAGAGTTGTTCAATTGTTTATATTCTCATAGAAGTATACAAGACACAATTGAAGCAAAATCGATTTTGATTCACTCGAATCGATTCATGAACATTATAGCCACAGTTTGCAAAAGATTACATTCCTTATTATATAAATGTATTAGTTCATGAACAAACCGATTTTAGAACATAACCTACTCAAGTATGCAAACGGCTACGCATACCTAAGTGGCCGAACCAAGTTGGGGTTCGTCAGTATGCGAACGGGTACGCATACCTTCCAAAACTAAGTTGAATTTCCGGAACTAGAAACTCACTCCAGTACGTATACCAGTATGCATACTTAGTTCCCGGACTTTGAATAACCAACCAGTACGCATACGGGTATGCATACCATGGTTCCCCGACTTGGAATATCTTGTACAAATTAGCATACAAGTACGCATACTGTGTTATATCCAACCATGGTTATTTGTTCTAAACTCCCATTTCAATCATTGAGACATTCTCGGAAGACGACAATAGCTGTCTCACACAAACTATTAGCTTCAAAGCAATTTTTAAGTGATCGAATGATCAATACGAAACATTCTGAGTCTACATCAACTGACTGTCTCACACAAATCATGTAAGATGTTACAAGGCGATTTTAACATGATCATCTTTTGACTTTCGTCAAGAATATAAGTTGAACTTGGTTAAAGCGAAAGCTTACCAACACATATTTCGAGAAATATTTAAGCGAGTTAAACTCAACTCGAAATATCAAATGTGTATAATCGAAGTCTATATAGCTATACTACTTTTGTCTTAAATGGGAGATATGTAGATAAACTTTTGAGTGATAGATGAGTTAAAGTCTCCACATACCTTTTGTTGATGAAGTTCCACAAGCTCCTATTAGAAGTTCTTCATCTTTAATCGATGAACGCCGTGAAGTCTAATGCTCAACTACACTTTCTATCCTAATCCGAGACTTAGCTATAAGTAGACTAGAAATCAATACTTATAGTTTTGGCAACTAAACTTGACAACAAGCTTGAGATAGCAACGCTTGCGAGTTCGACCGAGCAATGCTCTAACAATCTCCCCCTTTGTCAATTTTAGTGACAAAACTATCAGTACATATGGATTACAAAATAAATAAACTTTATAGCTTCTCATCCAAATGCTTGATTTCCTTGGTTCTTCAACATTACTCGAAATCTTCGTCACTTCCAAGTACTCCAGTGATTCTGAACGTGTTCAACTCAGCATCATAGTTGTTGAAGATCCGTATCTATAACAATGAAAAAACAATAGCTCTCAATCATTGTTATACAGTGTCATAGTATCATTACACAACATCAAAGTCCAATTGTACCACAACTTTGACAACAATACTATGGTGATATGTATCACTCCCCCTTAGTCAATACTTCATCTCAATGAAAACCACTCCCCCTTACATAATGATCCGTAAACCATATGTATTTTTAGTGTGAACTACACATTAATTCTCCTCCTTTTTGTCAATATAAATTGGCAAAGGTACGAAAACTAGTGGGATCATAATGAAATTCTCATAGAGATACTTCATGAATAAAAGAGAACATATCAACTTTGTTTAGATGCAATCATATAGACGAAACTAAATGCATTCATCGAGGAGTTAATAATGATACAAGAAAACTCCTACAATATTCCATAACCGCACTCCCCACAAAGATTTTGCAATTAAGCACAAGTTCAATTACGAACTCTCCCCTATATAATGTCATTCCCGAAAGAACAACAAGAGCGACCTTACTTTTACAAGAAAAGAAGGATTTCTTTGGACATTAAAAAATTACATGAAACATGAATTTGTATCCAGAATACTCAATTAAAATAACCACAAGAGAACCCATGATTAATTTAATCGGAAATGCTCAACCTTAGAGAACTTACGGAGCCACACAGTACTTTCACAAAGATGTGGATCAGGGAAAGATCAATACTGCGGAATATACAAAGATTCATTCTATTTTTCATCAATATTTGCATAAAAACATATAATAGACTTAATCTTTGTAATCAAAAGTTCATCCTATCTTCCATCAATATTTGCATAATGACATAATAGGCTTAACTTTTGACATGTATGGAACAATCATAGTTCACGGACGCAAACACACATATCCCATATAAAAAATTGAATATATAAAACCAATAAAGATTAATACTGCAAAATCATCTTCCAAATAAACTTTAGAATTTAAATAAATAAATCTAAAAACATTGCAAGATGAAAATCATTGGAAATAGCTATGTGTACTCATAATAATTGCTATTGCAAGCCCTAGTTATCCTTATTAAAACACAATAAATTTTCATAAGAAGTTTCCTAGACATTAAGGCCTCTAAAAATTCTTTATCGTCCCCGAACTCCTTATCGTCAACAACCATAGGAACATAAGGTTCATGAAGAAAGGAGTCAATTCCAAAAACCTTCTAAACTGATGCCGAACTAGGGCCTTCTGAATTTCGAGAGTCCTCAAGACAATAGCCTTTATTTGCTTAATATCCTTTCTTGTTTCCTTCAACTCTTCAAGAACCCCAGAAAACTTCTATAGATTAGAAGGAACAACTCTTGGTTTCCTCACATTCCTCCTTTTTCTTTTTCAAAGTTGAAGGTATAGGAGATTTATCTTTTTCCTTCATGATTGATGGCTTAACAATCATATTAACATCTTTTCCATCAGAAGAAATAATGCTTGGATTCTCCATACTAGTATGAGATTGTGAGAGGAATTCACAAATCAGGCTCAACAAGCAATCTTGTGATAAAAAAAGAGTTTTCAGAGAAGGAAAAAGGAATGTAGGGTTACGAAACCTTTATACACTAAAGGGATTCACGTATGCACAACTCACAACCTTAAAAAGGGCAGAATTGTCGATTTTAACCCTATTTTATTGATTAAACAGAGAAATCCCTTTCAATATCAATTAGATATGAAAAGATTGAAGAATTCCAAACTGGTGAAAACGAAAAGAAAAAACAAAACAAACAAAATCTTTTCTCTTTTCCTAAAGCCTGAAGTGTGCAAACCCTTATCTCTTTTGAATCAGGCACATGAGACAAGATACACATCCAACACATTTAAGTTGTGCTGGGGTGAACTATAATCTGTCCACCATAACCTTCTTGAACGGAATTCTTAAAACCCTGTTTAACAGACTGTTTAGACCGTACTCTTTTCTCTAGAGGTCTACTCTTATCTTTGGAAATTAACTTCTTCGAAGAAGAGATAATTTTACATACCTCAGACGACTTCTGAACAAGTTTGAGCATGTTTGCTAACCGATTTGCTCTTCGTTGAAGTCTATTGACATATCTTATCATATGTTTATACTTGAAACAGTTGGAGAGTACATGACCCTTGAGAGTACAATAAGAGCATGTCAATAGAGAGGATGGTTCAGACGCCATAGCTGTGCAAGCTGCTAGACAAACAGTAGAACCTGTAAAATTAAAAATAGAATTTCCAATAGACAAAGAGAAATCCATTTTATCCTCCAAAGTGGTTGAAATTTCTCCCGGAAGAATATCGAGGTTGATGTACGTATTGCTACAATTATCAAAATCAATATTTTCACAGAGGAGTGCAACACTTGATTTTTTGTCATCATTAGAGTCATAGTGATCAGACATTTCATCAAGAGTTGCAGCAAGACCTTTGTTTCCAGTGTATTTTCTACGATTCAGACACTCATTTGCAAAATGATCAAAACCTTTACACTTGAAGCACTGTGGCATATCCTCGTCATCAGTATCGTCAGTATCCCTGTTTTTAGGAGGAACACGATTATGAGGTTTAACTGATGACTTAGGTTTATCTCTAGTGAACCGTTTACTTCTCTTCAAAAGAAGATCTCTAAATTGTCTTGTGATCAAAGAGACTGACTTGTCAAGATCTTCATCTGATGAATCAGTCTCAGAAGGATCATCTTCAGAGATGCCAACACTTTTACTTTTATCAAGTAATTTAGTGTTCTTTTGTACTTTAAAAGCAATTTCCTTTCCAGATTTGGATGTATGCTCATGATCAAAGATCTTTAACTTCCCAACCAGAGTATTTCTGGATAAAGTATTAAGGTTATTTCCTTCAACGATGGCATGTTTCTTAGAATCGTATTTGGCTGGCAACGATCTGAGAATTTTCATCACAATGTCCTTTTCAGGAATAGTCTTACACAATGGAAAAGATGCATTAACAATTTCAGACACTTTGTGATTGAACTCATCAAATGAATCTTCATCAGCCATACGAAGGTTTTCCCAATCAGAATTTAGGCTTTGAAGCCTAGCTTCCTTTTCAGAGGTATTCCCTTCGAATAAGTTTCTAAGATATCCCACGCATCTTTAGATCGAATGCACGTAGTCACATGGTGCTGAAGATCTGGGGTAATGGCATGAATGATAGCATTTAAACCATCATAATTTTTCTTTGCAGCGAGAATCTCATTAGGTTCATATCTACCAATATCCTTTGCAATAGAAACATCGTCTACTGTAACCATTGGTTGATCATAGCCATTAACAACATAAACCCATGATTGAAAATCACGCGCTTGAAGAAAGGCACGCATATCAATTTTCCACCATAAGTAATTCGAGTCATCGAAAAATGGCGGTACGTTTATAGAGATAACACTTCTGTCCATAGAGTCAGATCGTTACAAACACAGACTTATGAGGTCTTAAACGTGTTTGCCTGCTCTGATACCAATTGAAAAAGCGGGGGTCTAACAACCGCACCCAATATTTCTCTTAGCAATCTGTATGGACTAACTCCAATATACTTTCAAGAGAATCAACTAGACAGTCAGACTCAATTTTAAGAAAAATATATCCAAGAGTTATATCTATGTTTCTCAATTCAATCTGCAATTAAACAAATAGGAATTTGCGAGCCCGATTGAATATAAGAAATAACTTGGACGGTATCAAAGACCAATATCCAAGTGTCAATCAATTTAATCAACAATCCAAAGGTCGGATTCACAATTGATTGAACTTACGCACAACCTGTGATATTTCAATTATATAGAAAATATAATGCGGAAAAGAAATAACCCAAACACCAGAAATTTTGTTAACGAGGAAACCGCAAATGCAGAAAAACCTCGGGACCTATTCCATATTTGAACACCATACTGTATTAAGCCACTACAGACACTAGCCTACTCCAAGCTAACTTCGGACTGGAATGTAGTTAAGCCTTAACCAATCTCACACTGATCAATGTACAGTCGCATTCCTTACGCCTCTAGAACCACGCCGGATTCTGCGCACTTGATTCCCTTAGCTGATCTCACCCATAACTAAGAGTTGCTACGACCCAAAGTCGAAGACTTGATAAACCAATCTTTCTCACACAGAAAAGTCAATTGAATAGATAAATCTGTCTCCCACAGAAATACCTAGAAGTTTTGTTTCGTAATTTGATAAATCAAGGTGAACAGGAACCAATTAATATATCTGACTTATATTCCCTAAGAGCATCCTAGAAATAACAATCACCTCAAAATAATCTTAATCGTATGGTAGCAAAACAAGATATTGTGGAATCACAAACGATGAGACGAAGCTGTTTGTGACTACTTTTTATCTTGCATATCGGAGAATAAATCTAGAGCAAATCTTAGAGAAGATAGTACTCAATACGATAGAAAACAGCAAGATCAGAACACGCAACTACAGAGAAAATAGTTGGGTATGGCTTCACAATCCCAATGAAGTCTTAAAGTCGTTAACCTACATGGTTTCGTGAAAAACCTAAGGTTCAAGGAGAATCGACTCTAGTCGCAACTAGTATCACATATGAGGTGTGAGGATTAGGTTTCCCAGTTGTTAGAGTTCTCCCTTATATAGTCTTCAAATCAGGGTTTGCAATCAATGTTACCTTGGTAACAAAGCATTCAATATTTACCGTTAGATGAAAACCTGATTAGACTCAAGCTAATATCTTTCAACCTTTAGATCGAACTTAGTTTGTTACACACAAATGAAAAGTGACTTCATTTAGATATGGGTAACCGTACCTAAATGTGTACACCTTGTTGGCTCAACAAGAGTTAACCGAAGTTAGCCATATGAACACTTTCATATCAACCATATTCATCTTAACCATAACTAGTTCAAATGACTCAAATGAAACTAGTTCTAGAGTTGTTCAATTGTTTATATTCTCATAGAAGTATACAAGACATAATTGAAGCAAAATCGATTTTGATTCACTCGAATCGATTCATGAACATTATAGCCACAGTTTGCAAAAGATTGCATTCCTTATTATATAAATGTATTAGTTCATGAACAAACCGATTTTAGAACATAACCTACTCAAGTATGCAAACGGGTACGCATACCTAAGTGGCCGGACCAAGTTTGGGTTCGCCAGTATGTGAACGGGTACGCATACCTAAATGGCCGGACCAAGTTTGGGTTCGCTAGTATGCGAACGGGTACGCATACCTTCCAAAACTCAGTTGATTTTCCGGAAATAGAAACTTACGCCATTACGCATACCGGTATGCATACTTAGTTCCCGGACTTTCAATAACTAACCAGTACGCATACGGGTATGCATATCATGGTTCCCGGACTTTGAATATCTTGCACAAATTAGCATACAAGTACGCATACTGTGTTATATCCAATCATGGTTATTTGTTCTAAACTCCCATTTCAATCATTGAAACATTCTCGGAAGATGACAATAGCTGTCTCACGAAACTATTAGCTTCAAAGCAATTTTCAAGTGATCGAATAATCAATACGAAATATTCCGAGACTACATCAAATGACTGTCTCACAAAAATCATGTAAGATGTTACAAGATGATTTTCACATGATCATCTTTTGACTTTCATCAAGAATATAAGTTGAACTTGGTTAAAGCGAAAGCTTACCAAATATGTAAGCGAGTTAAACTCAACTCGAAATATCAAATGTGTATAATCGAAGTCTATATAGCTATACGACTTTTGTCTTAAATGGGAGATATGTAGATAGACTTTTGAGTGATAGATGAGTTCAAGTCTCCACATACCTTTTGTTGATGAAGTTCCACAAGCTCCCCTTAGTAGTTCTTCGCCTTTAATCGATGAACGCCGTGAAGTCTAATGCTCAACTACACTTTTTATCCTAATCCAAGACTTAGCTATAAGTAGACTAGAAATCAAGACTTATAGTTTTGGCAACTAAACTTGACAACAAGCTTGAGATAGCAACGCTTGCGAGTTGGACCGAGCAGTGCTCTAACAGTAGCAAATGGACTCATTCATATCGTCGATTTTTAAGCATCGCTTTGTTAAACTGAAATAAAATAAATCAACTTGTTATATAGGATAAGCATTCCAAGTTCATTAATATGCAGAGATGTTTTTTTTATAAAGGCCACCAATGTGAATGAAGATCTTGTTATCAGAATCGGGATACAAAGAGAAACCTATTATGGGTGCGAAATTGTGGTTGTATGATCCCAACATGTTGATACATCTATGATGCACTCTTTTTTTCGTGCAGTGTTGTTGGAAAAATGGGCTAAAATAGATGAATGAAAAGAACACATAGAATGTTGTAGCACTGACTTGTGATAACTGCTTTTTACTTTACCAACATTATTTATTGTCCAACCATCATTTACTATTTCAGCAAACCAACATGAGCATGATATCTTGGAATTGTTAATAATGAAGAAGGTAATTACTGTAATTTAGTGTATAAACCTTATTGCACTACCAGGCAAGGGTCATTCAAAGTAGGGATCCAATCATATATGAAAACACTATGGGTACCAAAATACACCACCAATTTTTCTTAGGAAATCTGTATGGACAAACTTAAACACAATTCCGAGAGTTCAACTTAATGAATCTCAATCAAGGAATAGTATCTATAGTTTACAGAGACTAGTCCGTGAACCTGGTTCTCGTGTGAGAGTACTTGGGTGATTCCAAAGATCAATTTCCAAGTAATCAATCGGGTCGTATCCAACAAACAGGGATGAATATATCTACTTTGATTGATTTGCATAGAACCTGTGATATTTCAATTATAAAGATAAACAATATAATATGGAAAACAAATAACACAGACACCAGAAGTTTTGTTAACGGGGAAACCGCAAATGCAGAAAAACTCCAGGACCTAGTCCAGATTGAACACCAAACTGTATTAAGCCACTACAGACACTAGCCTACTACCAATTAACTTCGGACTGGAATGTAGTTAAGACCGAATTAAACCCTCACAACAATTCAGTTACAGTCGCATTCCTTACGCCTTTTGAATCCCAGCAGGACTCCGCGCAAATGATTCCCTTAGCTGACGTCTTTTACAACCTAAGAGTTGCTTTAACTTAATTGAAGACTTTAAACCAATCTTCCTTCCACAGATAAGCCTATATGTGTGATTTCCTTTTTGATCATAGATCAAGGCGAGACTGGAAATCAATACAATAGACAAAGTATAGCTAACCTCAAAATCCGAACTTATGCTACCCGAAGTGCATCCTAGATTATTATTCACGTCAAAAGTATTAAACTGGTGGAATCAACAAAGTCTGAGACGAAGAGAACTTTGAAGATTTTCATCTATCTTTTTCAAGTGAGCAGCTCAACAATCGAACAAGACCATGATACTCGAGTTACCAAGATAAAAGATAACTAGACCTACCTTCACGAATCCCTATGAAGAATTTTTAGTTGCTAAAACCTATAAGGGTTTTAGGAAGAGGAGGACTCTAGTTTTACAACTAGGACACACAAAGAAGTAGTGTCGGGATTCAAATATCCCAGTTGATTGAGGTTCCCCTTTGTTCAAAGCATAGGTTGCTTTAGGTTTAGGCTAAGATAGCTTTGGAACCAAGAAAACAATATCCGCTATTAGATGAATCTTTGAATTTGATTAACATAACAAGATATACAATCTGGTTAGGATGAACCGTAACCGAACTTGTACAAAGACCACGCTCATGGATGGTTAGTCGAAACTAGCCAACTGAACTATAAGCTTGAGCATTTTCATATAACACTTAATACTTAACTCGAGTCACAATCATGTGATCAAATATGTCTATAGTGTTTTTAGAGATTATTCAAATGCTAATTATCTCCGAGAAATAATTTATATGCATATGAATTTAATCGACATGGTAAGTAGGCGTACTAGGTACATATACTTAACCTGTTCGTGAATAGTTATGTCATGGTACGTGTACCGGTATGTATACCTTAAGACATAACCGAGTTCCGGAGTTCACAGAACTTTTCTAGGTATGCGTACTGGTATGTATACCATTAAAACATAACCGGGTTCTGGAGTTTACAAAAAAAATATGGCATGCGTACCGGTATGGATACCGGGCTGGTTCCGGGACCAACTTTTATTTTCTAGTGTGCATACGAGTATACGTACTGATCCGGGTTCACGAGTTCACGGAATTTTTAAGGTGTGCATACTGATATGCGTACCAAAAAGCTGTTGTCGACATATAACTACTTCGATACGTGTACTGAGTACATGTATTATGGCTTCAGACCTATAATAGTTCTTTCAGTTTGTAAGACTGATATATACTCTCTTGTATCAGAATTTACGGTAGTTTTATATTTCTCTAAATTGATTTGAAACATTCCCAAATAACATCAATTACACATATCACTGTTCCCGACTATTTTCGAATGATAATCTTGAATCACTATTTAGATTACAAACAATAAAATTGTCCTTAACCGAAATTCATCAAGTATGAACAAATGTTCACTAAGCTTAGTCATATATTTCGAGGACTAATTACAAGATAAACTTGACTCGAAATTCTTGATATGCTTACGATAGTCTAATTAGTTACAAGACGTCGTCTCATAGATAAAAAGATGAATATAACTTGAGATATGGGTGGTTCAGCCTTCACTTACCTTTTGTTGAAGAAGTTCTCCAAAAGCTTCGGTTGATCTTCGCCTTCAAAAGGTAGAACGCAATGATGACTGCCGTGATGTCCGTTTCTCAACTATATCTTCTATCCTAATCTGAGACTTAATTAATTTTATACTAGAAATCAAGATATAGTTTTGACAACTAAATTTGACAACAAGCTTGAGATAACAACACTTGTGAGTTCGACCAAGCAATGCTCTAACAATATATCATAATTAAATCCAGTCTACTATTAATTATATAACATTAGCTTTACTGAAAATAAGTACAAATCGGCTGATAGACCCTTGACAAAAAGGAAAGACAGAAGCACAAGGGAAGTTTGACATAAACTGATAATAAAGAAATAGAAAAGTATAAGTTAGTTGTATTATTTAAGAGAAATGATTATTACAGGAGAATAAAGTTTACTATTTATTACACACTAATGTACAAAGAGAAATGACCAATATATATGAGACAGATGTAACCAATTATAAAAATACATGAAAATATAATACAACCAAGCAAAAAAAGTGAGAAACACACAATCAGGTGTAACCAAAGTGTTAACCAGATTATGTGTTATTAGTCCTTATCAAGTTAAAGTTGGAAGAAGGATGCAACTTCAACTTGTCATGAAGATAGCCAAATGTGAGTGATGATATCCCTTTTGTGAAAATGGTTGTTGCCTAATCAAGAGTGAAAATATAAGAGAACTGTAATGCTTTAGACTGCACAATATTTCCAACAACATGAAAATCAACAACTTTATGCATGTTCCATATGTATGATTATGAAAACAGGGTTAGAGAAGTATGAGATTGCACCCATATTGGAATGAAGATTTGAAAATTATTAAGTAATTAGCAAACCCATATTAATTCAGCTACAGAATGTGCCAGACTTCTATTGTAAGACCCCAATGTTTTTCTCGGGTTTAACTAAACCGACGAAATCTGCACTTAACAGTGCCAAAAAAGTTTGATTTTCAAGTGTTACACTTTCAGTTTTGCCTTATCTTGTGCTTTGGGTGCCTTAATTATAGATGATAGTTTCTTAATAGTGAGTTGGTATTTATCTGAAGTTTTGCTGCCTTCATAACCCCCATGCATGATTCCCACATGTCCAGTTATGAGACAGTCAGGTGGCACCTTTATAAAATTTGTCTAAACATAAACACAAAAAGGAGGTTATTGTTAATGATATTAGTTAATTTGTGATTGTTAAATCTAGAATAATCTAGATTATCTAGCCGGGAGAAGATGATAAACTCCCATGGGCTTGTCTCCATGTATCGGCCCAGTCCTGAGAAATCTAGGCTCTTCTCCTTTAGTTACAAACATGTTCCATAAACTTTTGTTTGGTCGGTTGTAGACTCTAGAGTGTTCTGTGTCTCTAGGTCCCTCGGTCATGGTCTAGAAACTTCTGTACTAGGCTACTCTTAGCATAGTCGACAAATGTTGTCTAGAAAGTTTCATTTCTAGAATTTTCTGTTAGTGCCTATAAATAGGCAACGGATGGTTCATTTGTAATCAATCCAAAAAACGTGAGTGAAGTAGGAGTTAGAGTGAGAGTTAGTAAAGAGTGGGAGCTAGTCACTAAGAGCCAAAGAGCCTCTTGTACAACAAACGTGTAAGCCAAAGTTGCTACATTAAATCATCCTGTAACATTTTCATTTCCAAATTAATATAAGCCTCACCTTTTAATTAACCAACCTCTTTTCCCAAACTCTTTTCCTAATCCATTTCCATAAACCCATCACACTTCCGCATTGCGACAACAGTTATCTCTTCGGATATTTTTTGGGGGAGAGATCCTTTAGATTTGGTCTACTGGTTTTCTCTTTTGTTTCTCGTCTCTCATTCTCTGAAAATTTGAGGTTCCATCAAACTCTCTCCGTCGGTGACAAGGATTTAAGGGTGTTAACCATCATATGGATATTATCATTAAGCTCTTGTTGGATGGAGATGCTTATGAGGTGAGGATTAATTATATTCTTTTTTTTTTTTGGTTGTTGTTGATTAATTTTTGTGTTTAGTGATTGTGTTCAATCAATTTCACGACATGGGTTGTTTATAATCTTTTTCAATATTGTGGTTAACAACTCAATAGAGCTTATTGGGAATTAGGGTTCATGATTGAAAATTGAGGGTTTTTACCCAAGCTCATATCTTGTTATGATTGAGGAAATGGGTTCTCAATAAGCATCGTGAATGGTAGGAAGTTAGGATTTTTCATGAATAATTCGTGTTTGAGCATCTTGTTTACAATAATATAATGATTCCCAAAATGTCTGTTATTCTGGTACTGATATCTTAAGATCCAACGGTTGGATTATGATGAAATTTTTATATGTGATACTTCGTTGTGTGTTGAAATCACGGTAAAAATTTCAAGGAGATCAGGTCCCGTTAACTACTAGAAAGATTGTATAGTCTATGACTGCGTTCTGCAGATTTTAAATCTTGAACAGCCGACTGTTTGTAATGATTCTCAATATCCGCTAATCAGATAAATCTGAAATTCTGGTATGATGTTCATGTCTATGTAGATAACCTACTGTATAAATTTCATGAAGTTCTGATCATTGTAGGTACCCCAAAGTGTGAGCTTAATGTGCCTGATTTCTGTAGGACAGTAATGTGAATAGTCAACTTATGATGTATATATATTTTTGTTGAACCATTGGAATGCTCTAATTTTTGAGTATGTTATGGTATCATAACCCCCAAGGTTACTGTGAAAATTTCACTTCGATCGGATCAGTATACATTAGGAGTTTGACAGGAACAGTAGCTATTGTCGATATGTGCTTGTCCATTTGCTAAATTCGGTTGTTTGTGTTTGGCGTTTTAATTGTGATGGATGTTTTGCTTAACCTTTTTGGGATGAATATATATATCCACGGTGTGTATGAATGTTGATTGGAAAGATAGAGAATCAATTCATTAAAGGTTTACATACTTGAATGAGTGGGTTTGCTTTGTCATGGAAGACAAACTATTGGATGTTAAGTGGTTTTTAGTTAGGTAGGTGTACTACATACTGAAAACAGTTTAAATTGTGTACCTCTTGTTGCTTAAGCTAAGTTGAGAATATCCATGAGAACCATATATATATACAATACTTGATGGTTTTATTTTGAACTGCTAGTGGAAACTTGCCATGTCCGATAGGCCTGATCTTGGGCATATATGAGACTACATACGGAACTCCTCTTGTATGATACTACATTATTACTATCTGTTTGGTGTTCTACGTGTGCGCTTCTATGTTTTCAGTCATTGAAGGAGTAGTGTTGATGCCATAAATTGCTTATAGTAGGTTTAAATTACTGCACTTACGTAAATTATTCTTCTTGGATTTACTTACCAGGCACGTATATATCTCCCTCCACTGTATTGGCAAGACCTCTTCTATATACTGCTGACACTCTCAATTTATACCTTACTGTTAAGTTTCAATTATTATAAAAGTGGTATAAATGAAGGCTGATTTTTGGAGTGTGCTGTATACTAAATCCCTTTTAAACGAACTATATGAGTGTGCTATGTTCTGTACCTGATGTGTATTCTCTGCAATGTATGTGTTACCTTCCATTTTGGATGTATAATTAAGTTATACTAAGTCGTGGCATATGTGCATTAGACCAAGAAACATAGACGTTATTTAAGTGCTCCTTTTATTTGTAAAACTATGGGATGTACTTAAGCTAGTATTTAGTACACGTACCGGAGTATCTATATGTCGACAACAACTTTTTGGTACGCATACCAGTATGCATACCTTAAAAAGTCTGTGAACTCGTGAACTCGGAACTGTACACAAACTAGTACGTTACTGAAAAGAACTGTCGGTTTTGGAACCGGTGTGGTATCCATACCCGGTACACATACATGAAAATTTATGTATGTTCCATAAATCTAATTTATCTTAAGGGTACATATACCCGGTACACGTACCATGACAAATATGTTCACGAACGTTTAAGTACACGTACATTCCCTGTCGAATAATTTCAAATGCACATAAAACTATTTTTGTGAGATAATTAGCATTTGAACAATCTCTAAAACACTATAGACATATTTGATCACATGATTGTGACTCAAGATTACAGTCTTAAGTGCTATATGAAAATACTCAAGCTTATAATTCAGTTGGCTAGTTTCGGCTAACCATTCATGAACGTTGTCTTTGTACACGGTTCAGATACTGTCCATCCTAACCAGAGTGTATATCTTGTTATGTTAATCAGATTCAAAGATGCATCTAATGGTCTATCTTGTTATGTTAATCAGAGTGTATATCTTGTTTGCTTAGTCCCAAAGCTATCTTAGCTTAAACCTAAAGCAACGTATGCTTTGAAAGTCTATAAAAAGGGAATTCCTCAAACAACTAGGATATTTGAATCCCGGCAATACTTCTTGTGTGTCCTAGTTGTAAACTAGAGTCGTTCACTTCCTAAAACCCTTCTAGGGTTTAGCAACTAAAAAAAGACTTCATAGGGATTTGTGAAGCCAGGTCTAACTATTTCTTATCTTGATAGATCGATTATCCTGATCTTGATTGATTGTTGATCGAGTATCCTGATCAATCAAGATAGATAAAAATCATCAAAGTTCTTTTCATCTCAGACTTTGTTGATCCCACAGGTTTAATACTTGTGAGGTGAATAATAATCTAGGATGCTCTTCGGGAAGCATGAGTCCAGATTTTGAGGTTAGCTGGACTTTGCCTATTCCTATTGATTTTTAGTCTCACCTTGATCTATGATCAAAAATGAAATCACACATATAGGGTTATCTATGGGAGGAAGATTGGTTTAAAGTCTTTAATTAAGTTGAAGCAACTCTTAGGCCGTAAAGGACGTCAGCTAAGGGAATCATTTGTACGGATTCCTGTTGGGATTTAAGAGGCGTAAGGAACGCGTCTATATCTGAATTGTTGTGAGGAATTAATTCTGTCTCAACTACATTCAAGTCCGAAGTTAATTGGTAGCAGGCTAGTGTCTGTAGCGGCTTAATGCAGTTTGGTGTTCAATCTGTACTAGGTCCGGGGGTTTTCTGCATTTGCGGTTTCCTCATTAACAAAATTTATGGAGTCTATGTTATTTCTTTTTCCATATTATATTGTTTATCTTTATAATTGAAATATCACCCATCCTTGTTGGATACGACTTGATTGATTCTTGGATATTGATTTTTGAGATCGTCCAAAAACTCTCACACGTAAATCAGGTTCACGGATTTGGTTATGTAAACTTTCTGATTGTGAGAGAAAAAGATATAACTCTGAATATTATTCCTCTATTGAGATTCATTAAGTTGAACTCTCAGAATTGTATATAGGTTTTGTTCATACAGGTTTCCTGAGAAAAAGATGGTGGTGTATTTTGGTACCCCCAATATTTTCACCTTCCTTTGTTTAGCACCTATAGGAATGCCAAGATATATACTTCAAAGAAAGACACTCTACTTTACAACCAAGCTCATCTACTAAATATTAATAAGAGTATCCACTTTAATACTAATCGGAGGTTTTTTTTTCTCCAGATCCAATTTTAAACCCGTTAGGATTTCAAAAAGAAACAAAATAATGAAAATAGATCTAACTTGCCTTACATCAACATAAAAATAAAGGACCGTATCATCAATAATAAGATCAGAAATAGAAATTCCTCATTCTTTTACATAAAAACCAAAAATACTCCCCCTTTTTGTCGCCTTATTAATCAACTTAGTCACCAGAACAAATTAGAAAGGTGATGAATATTCACCTTGTCGAAGCCCCTTAGTTAGCTTAAAGTTTTCATAGGAACTAGCATTTACCAAAGCATATAGTTGAGCAGTAGTAACACACAATCGCATCCGGTTAATCCACTTCTGACCAAAACCATGAGCTTTTAAAATTTTCAACAAAGCCCACCATATAATATTGTCAAATACCTTCTCCTTATCAATCTTGCACACCATACCTGGAATCTTCATTCTAAGTCTAGAGTCAATACACTCAACAACGATAAAAATCCCATATAAGATATGCTTATACTTACAAAAGTCCGATACTAATCTTGACATAACCTTCTTCAAGCAATCTTCTGCAAGCAACTTCGAGAGAATTTTATGAACACTCCCCGCCATACCAAATTGGCCTAAAATCTTTCTAAGTATTGTAGTTTTCTTTCTTTTTTCAATCAGAGAAATAAAAGAATAATTTATTCTCCAATCTAAATATTCAGTCGAGGTGGAACTGCTGCAAAGCAAAAAGAAGATCAGTTTCAATAATTTACCCAAACGCCATATAAAATTCCATAATAAAACCTTGTTATTTCTAGCAAGTTTAAGAAAGTTATGATGTGAGAATCGGTTTCCGAAGAGTTTTCCTCTCTTCATGCTTATATTTACACCATATTTACATTTTACACCCACCCCAGTCATAGAAAACGAAAAGGGGAAATTAGGCTAAGGCCCAAAAAAAAAATATTGTCAGACCCAAAACAATTTTGGGTTTCAGTGACACCCATAATTATTTGAAATTATGAAAAATGTATGCATAATAATTTTTCAGGGGTATAATTGCAAGCAAACTAGAATATAACACATCTAAAAATCTAAAATTTCATTTCAGGGGTATAATCTGAGCCTTGGGATTTAACAAATTTTATCTCGTTGGAAAGCTTTTAAAGAGATCTACACAACGAGTACAAACAACAATACCAAATTTATTTATTTTTTATGAAAAAGTCGGAGGTGATTGATTTTTTACGCAAAATTTTGGAAAACTTGATACATAACCATTATGCAGCCACCACAAAAGATGCATAACACAATATGCAGAGAACACAAAAGATGCATAACACGTTATGCAGCCATATTTTGGTTTATGCATTCATTAGTTTTGTTATGCAACCACTAAAATGATGTATATACTTCAAAAATAACATCCCAACAAAAAAGAAGAAGATGTATAACGAATTATGCGACAACCACAAAGGACTGATAACTCCGTATTGAGTCATATTTTAATTCATGCATCCACTAATTAGGTTATGCAACCATTAAAACGATATATATGCCTAAAAAAGAACATTCCAACAACAACAAAAAGACGCATAACAAATTATGTAGTCGTTTTATTGGCTGCATAACATGTTATGCATCCATTTTGCCGTCGCATGAGAAGTTATGCAGCCATTTTTTTGGTTGGTTTAGTTCTTACAAAAAAAATCGGCACGCATAATACGTTATGCAGCCATATTTTTGGATGCATATCAGGTTATGCATCCATTTTCTCGCTTGCATAAAAGATTATGCAACAATTTTTTTGTTTTAGTCCTAGCAAAGAAAGTGGTTGTGTAATACGTTATGCATTCATTTTCTTGATCGCATAACAGGTTATGCATCCATTTTTCGACTGCATAACAGGTTATGCATACATTTTTGTAGGTGCATAATAAGTTATGCATTCATTTTTTGGTTGATTTCAGTTCTAACAAGAAAGTTGATGCATAACACGTTATGCATCAATTTTCTCGACTGCATGACAAGTTATGCAGCCAACTTTGAAGCAGTATAACAGATTATGCAAGTATGCAACCACTACATTAACAAATGTTCATAAAAAGTAAGAAGTACTAGTAATGCCCATGTATTTATAATTCTACATAAATCGTCTAATAAGCTAACATATAACTTAATTAGGAAGTCATTCATACTCACCGGAACTCTACATCTGTCACTCAAACACGCGGTCTTGAGATATCTGATGCAAAATATAAGATAGACATCACTCGCTTAAAGTAGCACAAGCTAATAAACCTTCTGTCTAAAATCTAAGCAGTAGCTTAATAAGGTCGTTGCAACAAAGAGGGATACTATGAGTTAACTGCAAGGGAATACTTCGGGCAACCTCTTTTCACAACAAATGGGCAAACACCAAGCACTATCATCGAGTGAATGTATATATTCTACTTTTTTGTTTTCCAACACACCAATGGTAGAGAGGCTTATTGCAGGGTATCCCAGATATAACAATGCCGACGAATTAAGAATGCAGATCGATCATATAATGTTGTGATCCTATTTTCCAAATGTCGTTCATATATTCTCATCTCTTCCAAAACATTTACATCTTCCTAACTGTACTACCTAACTCTCCATTTGTAGCCTCAAAAGTATTGTTTCTCCATTTGCTTCTCTACCAGTGGCGCTTCTTTAGCTATCAAATCCTTTTGTTTTTTATCAACTCGTTCTCCCCATAGGCGTTTCCTTTCAGCATTCGTTGTCTACAGATACTCCTGATATTGGTCCGGAGCTGAAGATGAAAGCAAAAAATTAAGGTAATAAAAAACAGAACCCATTAACAATGCAGAATGAATCTGAAGTAGAGAGACTTGAAGGGGGGGAAAAAGGTATTTGTCGAGCGTCTTACACATTTTGCTAAAAACAACTGGTGGTTCTTCACGCATCATGGAGATAGATCCCACTATCGTCTCGCGAAACCATTCTAAACCTAGACGTCAATAGAGAAAGATTTCAAGAAAATTGAATTAAAACCTAAAAAAAAATCTTACTGATTTCAGAAATCAGAAGAAAGAAAGAAAGAAAGAAAGAAATATGAGATTCCTCTTACGTTTCGCGCGTGTCTCCTTGTCCATCGGTGGCACACAAAGAGTACTCTCAAGTTCGTTGTCTGAAGTCGCGATTTTGTCTATTGGTTGCAAAAACACGATTTCCTTGAGAATGACATGAGATACTCTACTACAATGTTCTTTGTAGCCTCAAAAGTACTGTTTCCTCGTTGTTTTGTTGCTGATTTTTCAAGTCCAGCAGCAACCCAACCTCTGTGTTCGATTAAACTTCTAAAAACCCTCTTAACCACAACAACTCCAAATCATTTTGAATCTTCTCGAAAAATCATCTCAATTAATGACGATAGTATGATCCTCGACTGTTCTCCTTGTTCTCTCGGAAAAAGGAAATCAAAAAAGAGAAGAGAAGACGAAGAAAGAACAAGAAGCGAAAAACTAATTTTGATAAATATGAGTTTGTGGGAAATTTTTCCTCAAACAATGGGTGCGCGCGTGAAGTTTTCAGCCTGCGGGTTTAGGGGTGAAAAAGAACTGAAAAAGGGTGTGGCAGTAGTATTCACAAACGAAAACCCACCAAACAACTATCCCCTCTCAAGTCTCAGACTAGGACTCTCAGCCCAGTACCTGAGACCCACTTTCTTCCTCGAAAACCCGCATTATATAAATCTCCTTTTAAACTTCGTTTCGGTTCTTTTCTTTTCACAGTAACTCGGCCGGGATGAACAAATTGGAAGAAAGGGTTGCTAACGATCATCAAAGTAAGTTTCATTCGTCAAAACCTCTTATTAGGTGTTAATTTTATGATTCTTTGATACAAATAATTCATGCTGGACTGGAATTAGGTTTGCTGAAATGAGACTAAGTTTGGGAACGGTAATGATTTTAATCAGGTTTCTAGAAATCCGAATATAGTTTTTCTAGCAGTAATTTCTTGAAATTTGATGAACATCGCACGAGTCCATGCGTACATGACTTGATTATACTAGGGTTTTAGCAGTTTGTCAGTTTGGAGGACTGTAATATAAAAGATTAAAAGGGATGACTGAGAGGTGTTTGTTGATTTTACAGGTAATGTGAGCTATGCTCATGCACTCAACTGGATGTCCAGAAAGGTTAGTTTGATGTCTTCTAAGATGTGTATTTGTAACTGGTGTTCTACGTATGTGTTTAAACAGGGATATACTGAAGCTCAGCTGGAGGAGTGTATTGAGGATGTGCAACTTCAATGCGTGTCAGATCCATCCCAACACATTTCATATCCGCTTTTATCAGTGCTTGATGATTTATTTCTATGACTCTAAATTATATGCATTGACATGTCTCATCATATTATATAAAACAGGCTGTGCTCGGCTGTAATTGGCTTTACTGGTGGATGACTGAATCTTGGTGTTATTGAGGATTTTGTTAGAACGGTAACATTAGTTGTTGTTTGTGAAATGTTGAACCTCAATTGTATGGAATTGAGGGCAGGTAGTATGATCAAGCTCACATCCTCTTTAATTCCAACATAGTTACCCAAGGTTTTTGTATACAATTTTTTCCCACTCGAACAAATCAATGGTTTAGCTCTCCATGTATAATCAGGTAATGCATTTTCTGTTTTTCGGTTGCCTACTTAGCATGGCAAAAATCTTGACACCTTGGAATGTAGGCCACTATTTTATGTTTCTTCTGCACATTGAGGAGGAACTCAGCAATGTGTGTTATGCTGGTGAAGCTTTCAGATCACCATTGACTAAACTGGATAAACAGAACCATCTTTGTGGAACCTATTTAAGAAAGAGTGAGATGATCAAGCAAAATAATCAAATTTAATCTCCTGATGCCTTTGGCGCGCCTGCAGGTATTTTTTTCTCTAATTTGTTGCCTATTGAGTTTTTTGGGTAATCTATATTTTCTCATTAGTTAGGACTTTTACGCTCTGAAATTTGTTGGAGTTAATTGGAAACTTGAGCAGAAAGAGCTAGGTATCATGTATATGTATATGCTTTGTGGGTTACCTTGATGAAGGAAATTATGCATCTTTAGTTAAGGCTGACACCATAGAAAGAGCTAGGTATCTGTAACAGTTGATTCATTGAGGTGGGAGATTCAAGATTTTTAGGATATTGGGTTTAAGTTTAGCTAGAAAAAAGTCTTCAACTGCTTACTCACATAGAAGATCAGTATTATAGAAAAGGGTTGAGTTTAATGAAAGACTACTAATGAGAACTAGGTCGGACATTCAAATATTGAAATAGTATGCTCACATTTTTTTTTAAAGAATATGCTGACCTATTGATCCCTAGTGGAAAAAGAAGCTGAGTTGTTAAATACTTAATTGTTTTGCTTGATTGCCTATCTGTTTAGTTGGAGGAGTGAGTGGTCTATAGAATGAAGAGCTTCAATGAGTTGATCCGGTTTTTTGCAATATGCAGTCATACAGTATGCTTAATACAGGAAAAATCAACGTAAAGTTACTAAAGCTACAACTTTCTTCACGAATCATCAAAAAAAAAAAGAGTATTACTTTCATTTGTTAGGAAGTTGAATTGGATTGATGTGCTTTCAGAAAAGTAACATAAATAAATACCAAAACATTAGATTATCTTCTTTTTGTTCAAGTCAGTAATACCTTCCTTTCGCATAGTGAGTGTGAAGAATTTGCACTGATGTTGGTTATAAATTTTTGATATTTGGCTACTGTGTTCAAGATACGCTTTTTTCACAGGATTCCGATTTGCTTTTATCAGTCTATGACTTCTAAATTTTCACTCTATAGTAAAGCTTAAAGTGGAGAATAGGAATTTCTTTACTTGCCTAAGGTGCTCCCTTCTTTTCATCCGTTGAAAGTGTTGGAAATCATAGTCTATATTAGGTTGTGATTAGTTGCTATGCTTAAATATCTCTTTCTATGTAAACCAGGATGGTTCATCCAGTGAAAAAAGTAAAATAGTGAGAACACATAAAACGACTCCTTCGCCAAGAAAACCTCTCGGGTCATGAGCAACATAAAGGGATATTTGCTCGAGGAAATTATGGCTTACGAACAAATAAACAATCTAAATTTCAGGTAGGCTTTATATGAATGTGGAAGTAATCCAGAAATCGAATAGTATGCGATCCTTTTCAGGATCAACCCTCTATCAGTCAATTAATAAAGCATGGGAAAAAGCTTAAGAATACTGTACATTTTCAGAAATTAAGTGGAAAAAAAATCATACTGGGTTACAATCTTTGTTGTTATTTTCCAGAAATTAGTCCACTTTGATTCGGTTAATATATGAGAATGACAAGTAAAGGATCAGAAGAATTAATAAATGCTGTGTCTTCTTGGATGATAATTAACCAGTCTGATACCAATCTTTGTTGTTGTGTCAAGAGACTCTTTTTCCTTTCCAGGACTGGTGGGTTGTCCCTGCTAAAGTTGTATTTGCGTCCGCGGCGGGATTAGGATTATTGCATTTTGAATGCAACAACCTTCTGGCCTATGTGGAGTTCTTTACCATTTTTAATCTGAGCAAAAGGTTTAGTAAATATGAAGGAATATTCATGTCCTGTTAGAATAACCTAGCACGGGTTACAATCTGGTTAGATTAGATAAAGTCCAGTAAAGTTAACGGAATTTTGAATGGCTCCAGGAGTTACCGTCGAGGTTTGTCTTTGATTTTTGCTTTAAAAGAAGAGAAAAACTGGAAAAGGTACTGGGAAGAGGAGATTTGCGTCACTTTTCGTTTGTTAAGCGTCACGGGAATCCCGTAAAGGATGACTATGCTTTTACATTTTTTATTAAGCTTTACATATGGTTTAAAATGCAGTAATTATAACTGCAACATAGGTACTAATCCTACCATGGTAGATTGACAAAGTTACCCTTGTGATTGTTTGAAATAATCTCATTAAAGAAAAATATTTGTATTAATTTTCCTATTAAATTTTTGACTTTATTATTAATATCTTCAAATTAATATGGATTGTATTGTCTTTATACCATTAATGTTCGTGTGATCATCATTTAGGTAGTGTGGTAATTGAGTTGTTTATGAAGTGTTCACACCTATTTACTACACCAAGTGATAGAAAATAATTCAAAAGTATACGCTCTTTAGGGCATTTAAATTACAAGATATGGGAAGTTTGTATTTATGTTGTCCTAAAAGCATATTAGCATATAATGTCTGAACTTAATCTCAGATTTTGTTATGGATAGATTTTAGTTAATTGTGTGGGTTTTGCGTGTAAATCATTAGTTGGAGTAGAAGTTTTTTACCTTCCTACTAAAATGACATTTGGAACCAAATTGTATAAGAAAAGAGTAACAATGGTTTAAGAATACGCCATTGATTTAGTGTTTGCAAAAGTGATGAGATAGTTTTTTAGCCCGTAAATTTATTGATTTTTACCATCCAAATAAAATTCTCCTTGATTTTTACAATTTAATTCGTACGGAACATGTTTTATTTGGTGAATCAAAATGACTTTTTAGGTTTAAAGCTATTTAAAATTGGGCAATTACAAGAAAGAAATTTACATGAAAAAACTATGAGATTACATTTTTCAGTGCGATAATATATGATTGTTCCTGTAAATTACATGGAAGTCGAAAATTTTAACGAATATAATATCAAAAAAGGATAATGTAATTGTTAGAGTAATTATCCATTCTTGAAATAATTCGATGTATATTATGGGAAAAAAACTTACGTCCAGATAAATGAGTAGATATTTACGTAAACAGTTAATGCATCAAAATCCAGAAAACAACGTAATAAATTTTCCGTTCAACTATACTGACGTTGATAAAATAATTGTAATATTGTTGTTGGTCTGATTAAAGGTACACGGTATGCTCCATCACATTGCATCCACGAAATATTTTTTTGTGTTCGCCGTAATGGAGCTCTACGAAGTGTTGGTATGGTACAAAGAGAAAATGTCATTCCATTTTAAAAATTTATCATGCTTACTCAAATTTTTATTTAAAAGCATTAATGTTAAGAAAAAGTTTCATAAGAGGAAATTTATTTTTATTTAAAAAAAAAAAGAGGTAATTTAAAGCTAATTTGGTAATTTCGCATAAACCAAGTAAGTTAATCGTACTCTATTTTCCTTCTAAAACAAAACATGATGTGTATGGTTGGGTTGTTATCATAAACCTAAGCTGTACCCACCATTACCGGAGACACTCTCTGGAGACACAAAAACATATAAACTCCTCCAACATCAAACGCTTCACTGTTCAAGAACAAGAAGAAAACACAAAGAAGATTTTGATATATCATTACCAATCTTATTTGATTGTTATTCTATCCTTCTAAAAAAAGAAGAGAGACCATGTATAGTTTTGTAAACTTATTGTTTAATGGTTTTCATTCAATATCAAACAAGTAGACAAGGTTTGAGCTCTATTATTGTTGTTTAAGGTTACATTGAGTGAAAGAATGGATAAAGGAGGAGTTGGGTCTACAAATGAAGGCTCTACTAATAGATGTGTTGCTAAGTTTCCTGCTGGTTTAAGAGTTTTAGTTGTTGATGATGATCTTACTTGTCTCAAAGTTCTCGAAAGGATGCTTCAAATGTGTCTTTATGAAGGTATTATGTTCTTTCAGTTTCAACTTTCAATCATCTTTTGTTATATGAAAGAAAGTTAGTCTGTTTTTTTTTTTTTTTGCTTGATTAATCTTGTTTTGATTGTTGTTGTTTATATAGATGGAATGTACTATACATCTCACTCTGTTGTCATATCTGGGTGTGAATCTAATGCAAAAAACAATAAAAGGAAAAACAAGAAGAATGAAACTGAAAGATTTGTGGTGAAATATTCCATTTTAAATTGCATGCAGTATCTGATTTTGTAATGGGTTTTTAGTAAATTGCATGTCATTAGAACTTAGATTATGATTTTATGATGATAATTCTTGATGATGTCCTGTTGTTCTTTGATTCGGTTGCCGTCATGTATTTAGATTCATGTGTATTTTAATGGGTATACATTTTTTTGTTCTTGATTAACTGATTGAAATGTTATTTTCTATTTTTGGTCATATCTTTAGTTACAACGTGTTCGCAAGCTGTAGCTGCGTTATCTCTTCTCCGAGAGAGAAAGTACATGTTCGATCTCGTTTTAAGTGATGTTCATATGCCTGATATGGATGGATTTAAGCTTCTCGAGCTCATTGGATTGGAGATGGACCTGCCCGTTATAAGTAAGCAAACACTTTCAATCTTTCGTTCAGATCATCAATTAGATTCCAGTGTTTATTTGATATGTGCATTGATAAAAGAATGATGCACACCCATTACTTTTTTTCTCTTTTTCTTTTGGAAGGACTCAGATGATTTAGCATTTCACTCGACAACAATTAGCGGGATAAATAGGACTTCACACCCAGCAGATTGTACGGATATTGCCATGTTTACTGTTCCCCCATTTATCATAATATATACCCTACCCAAAACTGTGGTACTGATTGACCAGATATAACCCGTCTCCCTTAGCCACCAATTATAGCGTTTGCTGCCTTTAGTGCGGGATGTAAATGTTGGTTCATTGCCCTTTACAGTACCATTTTAAGCTGAGTATGCCGATACTGCTTTTGATTCTTGACATCTGATTTGAAGTTGTACTTCTTGAATTTCGCCAATGAAAGTTGATAGATAGAGGTACTGGAAATGATAACACACGGTAGTACAATCAATCTCTCTTTTTTGTTCCAGCAATTCTTGTTTGCAAACAACTTTAACAAATTTTATGCACAAGAAGAGAGAATTAAAATGAGGCTTTACGATTTATAATTGTTGACAAACTTACAGGTGATTGAACGAATGGATTAACAATGCATGTTGTCTTTACTCAACACTCACATCAAAATATGGAATCATATCTTGCTCACCAGTTGATTTTTATCCTTATTCTATTTTAATTTTCTCGAAAGATAATTTATTTATTTTTGTTATTTGTATAATACGAAACTGTGCAGTGATGTCGATGGATGATAAAAAGGAAGTTGTAATGAAGGGTGTTACTCATGGTGCTTGTGATTATCTAATTAAACCAATTCGAATGGAAGCAATAAAAAATATATGGCAGCATGTTATTCGAAAGAGGAGGCATGAATTGAAGGAATTAGAGCAGACAGCTAGTGTGGAAGATACAGAACGACTTCAGAAGCCTACCGAAGATGCAGATAATGCATCCTCCGCAAATGAAGAGAGCTATAAAAACAAGAGGAAAGACGAAGAAGATGATGAGGATAAAGATGACAACTCGACCGTGAAAAAAGCACGTGTGGTTTGGTCAATTGAACTTCATCAACAGTTTGTTTCTGCAGTAAACCAATTGGGCATTGATAGTAAGAGCTTTATATTTGTTTATAAGTTTTCGCAGGGGTAGTTGGTGTAAAGTTCAAGTTATAATTTTCTTATTTTCTATAAATCTTAGTTAGGTGGTGTTAATATTATTTTAACTATTATTTGTCATTGCAGAGGCGGTTCCCAAGAAAATTTTGGAGTTAATGAATGTTCCCGGGCTAACTAGAGAAAATGTAGCAAGCCACCTTCAGGTAAATTGTATTTGAATTTTACGTGCATCATTTTTTTTTTCTGTATTTCCTTCGTGGCTCATTCTTTCTAAATAAAAAAGAATATTTGTTATCCTATTTTTTTTTAATTGTTCCATTTTAATATTCGGTGCAGAAATACAGGTTGTATCTCAAAAGGGTTAGTGGTGGAACACAAAATGGATTTAGTCCTCCTTTTGTGGGTTCTCCAAATTCTAGTTATGGTTCCTTGCCATCACTTAGCGACTTTAATCATCAAACCTTTACTGTTCCGGGCCAGCTCCCACTACAGAATTTAGCTTCACGACAAGCAGGAATCATCAGGTCAGCTGGACATGGTGGCATGAACATGCACATTGCTAGTCAAAGGAACATGTTTAGTGGTGAGCTAGCAAGACCAAGGTTTGGAGTGGGTCACCAAGTAAACAATAACGCTCAAGTGCCCTTCCTCTCTGGACTCCCAAGTTCCATTGGACAAACACCTCCATTAACCAATCTACACCAACAACCTCTTCGGTCATTCGGGAACACGGGACTCCAATCTAATGGAAGTTCCACGCGTTTCGTAAATCATGCAACCGGTTTTCATGGAACGGGTTTTCCTACCCAACTTGATCTACTTTGTAGTAATGATAGTAGTGTGATGATGCAGATGCCTCAATCTCGGTTGAAGGGGCAATTAATCTTGAATGATGTGACGAGACAGTTTCCGAGTGGAAATGGGATCCTCATTAATGTCAGAGGTACAACACCAAACCAAATTTCTCCGGCTTCTCCATTGGTGAACTTCCCAACGAATCAAGCCCCAGAACTTACTGGACATGGTTATCCGCTTGGTAATTCTACTAGAGTATCTTGTCTACAACAAGTGGGAACATTTGGAAATGAAGGAAGTTCGGAAGCAAAAAGGTTGCCAGGGTTTAATCCAAGTTATGATATACTTGCCGATCTTCGCCAGAACATAGCTGAAGGCTCGGATTTTCATGATGGAGTTCTAAATTGTGAAACATCTCAAAATTCCAGTGTAGCACGGGTTAGTAACGGCCAATCTTTGCAAGTATTGGGTCACCAAGGTTTCTTGTCCAACCAAATCAATGAAAATAGAGAACAACAACAACAACATGAAGTACCAAAAAATCCGCAAGAGAATGAAAACTTCGATGCAAAAGCTGAGTACATGCCTGAACTAGACACCAAAAATTTTGACTTGTCAAGAAATTGGAGTCAGGATGATCTCATGAGTGAACTTTTCAAACAGGTCCGTTTATTTGGCCTTTAATAAAATCTACTTCCGTACTAGAATTGAAATTATTTAGTTTCTTATACTTACAAGAATTTTTCTTCTTTATTGTTTAAACAGCAAGATGGCGTCGGGATGATTAATACAGGGCACAACTTTGATTCATTTCCATTGGATAATATTTCAGTTTAGCAACATCCTCTATTCTTTCCATATGAATATTCACCTTATAATTTCAATTTTCTGAACCAATCTTGTCATTTGCCCGAGTTGTTTTTTTTTGTTTCCTGCGCACAAAAACAACAACTCTAAAAGATCGTTCCCTGAACAAGCATCATATAAAATATGTACATGCACGATATGCAAAATACATGCCGATGACCATTGGACGGTATTTGTGGATCTTATATCACAAGTAAAATTAGTCTTTTTAATAACAGTTAATCAATGTTACACCTTCTTTACATCATATGATTAGTTGTATTTTATTACAGGTGTAACTATTATATTGGTCTTGTATACAAGTGCAGGATTGGTTTCATCACCTCATTTTGTGTATGATATAAATGTCTTGAGTCCTCTTTATTTATGTAACCATTAAGACAGATGATAATCTGCAACTGTAATTTTAGCTTTCTCCCATTAGTGAATTTCATTTCTTCCTACTCTACTATGATATTTCTTAGGTTTCTCGATCCTAATTTTCCACTGATTTCTTACTTCGTTTATGATTCGTGAATTTTCTTCATCTTCAATGGGAAAACCGACTTTGAATTCTATTACCAAAGTTTCTCTTAATCAATTAACCAATTGTGTTTCTTTACAATTGACCCGAAAATAACTTCCTTACTTGAAATAATTTTGTTCTTCCTATTATTCGAAAATACAGACTAAATGGAACTTCTTGATGGATCTCATCCATGTCCTGTTCAATACACTAATCCGCATAATGAAATCAATGGAGTTGAGAATCCTTTGTATACAGATTGGTTGAACAAAGATGCAATCATCCTGATTTGGCTTCATTCAACAATTTCAGACCCGGTGATTGTTTACTTTGTTGTATCTGCTACTTCTCATCATCTTTGGATCAACGTTGACAAAAAAATTGCAAGATCTTCACCAACTCACGTTACTCAACTTCAAACTAAGCTTCTAACACTAAAACAATGTAACAAATCAATTCCTGCATTGATTAATGAGACCAAATCTCTTTCAGAACAACTTGCTGACGTCGATGAGGTCATCTCTGACAAAGAAATTGTATTTTTAACTTTATATGCTCTTACCTCACATTCCTTTTGATACTTCAATGCGTCACAGTAATCCACATGTTTCTTGTATTGAACTCCACAACAATCATCTTAGTGAAGAATCTGTTATTAATGATAGAAGCAGTAATCTGCTAATTGAATTATCAAATAGAGCCTTTGTTGATCAAATGAAAAATTCAAGTTCTTATGGATGAGGTTATGGAGGTAGATCTCTTAGTTATATTACTTATTTCGGCAGAGTTGGTGGTCGTAAGACTAATTTTCAATTTGGTATAGGAGTTTTCCTTTCTTCAATGTATGGCAGAGGTTTTGGTGTTGGAAAATCATCTACTTCTTTCCTTATAGCTACCAAACCACCACCAGGTTTGCAACCTGCTCTATCATCTTTATTTTTCAAATATGCGGAAAGTATGGTCATAGAACACTTGAATGCATAAATAGGTTGAACTTTCTCATCAAAGTTTTCATACACCACAATATTTGAGTGCCATGTTGGCTTATGCTAATATCATGGGGGGAAATCCATAGTATGCTGATACTGGTACTAATAATTACATTACTGCTGACGAGACTGAATTACAAGTTGCATGTGCTTATGATGGGATTGAAAAATACAAGCATCTAATGGTGAAGGTATGAATATCACTCATATCGGGGTTTTTTTTTTTTTTTGGAAATCAACACCAGCTCATACTTTTAACCTTGCAAACATTCTTCTAGTTCGTAACGCTTCTCAAAACTTACTTTTTGTGCACAAATTTACTTCAGACAAACATTGTACAATAACTTTTAATTTTTATGGTTTTGTTGTGGAAGTCTTGTTCACTGGGAAGACAATTTCACAAGCCCCATATCATAATGGTTTATATCCACTTCATTTTATTCTCTATTCATCCACCAATACTGCTCTTTATTGTGTCACCAACAATCTCTTCATATGTTTGGCACAAAAGACTTTCTCATCAATATTTTCAAACTATAAAACTTGTTTGCAGTTTATTATAATTACCCAATGTGATAAAAACTCATATTTTTGTAGTGATTGTCAACTATGCATGAGTCATAAATTGCCTTTTACTTTGTCTATGTTCGAAGCCATTAGATCTCTTGCATCTTGATCTATGAGGTCCCTGTCCAGTAACATACACTCATGGATACAAATATTATGTCAATATAGTGGATGAATACTCCAGACTCTGCTGGTTATTTCCTTTGTTTGAGAAATCTGACTTTGAAGTATTTTTCAATTTTAAATATCAAGTTGAAAACCAATTGCGGTCAAAAATAGTAGTTATAAGAACTGATGGTGGTGATGAATTTTTAGACAAGGAATTGTCTTCATTCTTAGTTGATAGTGGTATTCTTCATGAAATTCCTTGTCATTATACACCTGAACAAAATGGTGTAGCTGAGTCAAAGCATAAAGACCTTGTTGATGTCGGTAGAACTTATATTCTTTTGTCAGGTATTTCAGCTTCTTATTGGGTAGAAGCTTTTACAACTGCTAATTACACTGTTTAACAGATTGCCAACTAGATCACTAAACTTCAAGTCTCCATATGGATTACTTTTTCATAGAGCTCCCGATTATCACTTCTTAAGATCCTTTGGTTGTTTGTGTTTTTCTTGGTTGAAACCTTATCCTTTTCACAAACTGGATGCTAGAAGTACTTTTTGTATTTTCATTGGCTATAACAACATTCATAAATGCGATAGGTGCTTGGATATAGTTACTAGTAGGATTTATATTTCTAGATATGTAGTGTTTCAAGAATCAGTCTTCCTCTAAAAAAGACTCTACCATCTTCTATTGTTTCTTTTGATTCTACTCACTTTATTCCTTCTTTTACATTTGATACTTTAATTCGTGCACCTTCTGCTTCTTCTAATATTTTCAGTCATGTTATTGTAATTGATGATGCTTTACCTGTTATTCATTCTGCTACCTCATCAATACCACCAACGGAAGTATCTTATATTGTTATTCAACTTTCTTTCTTTTTTGATAGGAAAAATAAATTTATTAACTCAAAGCAGAATTACATCAGTGAAGTGAGGAAGTATGGGGTGTGACCAAATCATTCCCCATCAACTCTTGAAGTTCTACAATGTTTGGCGGCAACATCCGCCATATTTGTAAAAAAAATGTTTAAAAATTCAAATCTAATAAAAGTAAATGAACTAATGATTGATTTTCAATCATCTAGAATAGAGTTGTTGAACCAACATATCTGGTTGTTATTATTGTTTAGGTAGTCTAAAACTAATTTAGCATCACTAATGAGGCAAACTTTCTCTTTTCCTTTCTCCCTTGCCCATAAAACAGCTTCTAGTACAGCTAAGCTTTCAGCTTCTTCAGCATTCCTGGTCACTCCTGTGATGGTTTTGCATCCAAGATAGTTCCCTGCATTATTCATAATCATGCCAATACCAGATAAGTTATTATTTGTATCATAAAGATGCATTAGAATAAACAATAACACAATCCTGAGGTAAATTGCCAGTTGCAGAAGTAAAGTCAGAGGCAAGAGAGACTGTATTGGAAAAGCAGGTTGGAAATCCTCATTTTTTTTTTCAGATATTGTTCAGTATCTAAGACTAATTGCATCACAATTCTTACAGTAGAATGATGATTAAGGGCTTTATCCTGGAAGACAAACGAGCATCTATCTCTCCATATACACCAAGCTATAGTAAACACACTAATAGATTTATCTCTTAAAGTGGCATTATTTAACCACTTAGAGACCCAATAAGCCATCCCAATATTCATGGAAGAGTCCTGCAGAATTTCATCTCTAAATGGAGTAAGAGACCAAAATGCTTGGGCACAGGGGCAGTGAAGGATAATGTGTTCTGCAGTCTCATAAGTATTTAGGTTACACATATCACAATGTTTATCCTGATCATAGCAAAATCTAAAAACATTATTTTTACAAGGAAAAACTCTTTCATGACATTTCCAGACAAACAGTTGCACTTTAGGTAAGATTTTTAACTTCCACAAATATTTATAAGTAGGATTTAAAGAGGTAGGGTTTTGCATTGTTATTCAACTTGATGCAAGTATAATTCATGTTAATGTTTCTCATGAGCTATCACTGATACTTCTACTCTTGTTGTTGCATCTGAAACTGAAAATTTACATCCCATGACTACAAAGGCTAAACCATGTATTTTTTTTTAAAAAGTATATTCCACAATGCACTCCTTATCTGCATCTCTTCAGGATCTTCAATAATTACAAGTCCTTACTAGTGTCGTTCAAGCTCTAAAATGTCCTAAATGGAGACATTCTTTTAGAGTGCTTTAAAAACTATAGGCACTTGGTCCAAAGTTTCAACTCATCCTTCTCAGATTATTGTTTGTTGTAAATTGGTCGTCGGGATTTTAAAAAATCCAGATGGGTCTGTTGACAAGTATAAATCCAGGCTTGTAGCTAAGGAAGGGATTGGATTATTATGAGACATTTAGTCTTGAAGCTAAATCAACTACTATTAGGATCATTCTTGCTTTAGCTGTCAACTTCAGCTGGTCTATCTCTCAACTAGATGTAAGAAATGTATTTCTTCATGGTGATTTGGCAGACGAAGTATACATGGTGCAACCTCCATGTTTTGTTGATCAAGATCATCCAGATTATGTTTACAGACTTCATAAATCTCTTTATGGTCTAAAACAAACTCCAAGAGCATGGTATGAAGCAATGATGAATGTCTTACTCTTATTTGATTTTAAGCTCTCTCCCGCAGGTTCATCTTTGTTTGTTCATAAGCATGGTTCTAGGATTACCATTATTTTCATCTATGTGAATGATATTATTATTACTGGTAATTCAAAGTCTTATTATAACAATCTTATTATTAAAATTCAAGAGCATTTTCCTCTTAAGGATTTAGGTGACATTAATTACTTATTAGGTTTGGAGGCAAAGAGGAATGAGAATGGCCTCTTGTTATATCAAACTAAATATGTTAGTGATTTGTTGGAGAAATTTGATATTGCTGGAGCAAAGCCTTGTCACTCTGCAGTTCCTGTTAGTTGTAAGTTTTGTTAGAGCACTGCTCGGTCGAACTCGCAAGCGTTGCTATCTCAATCTTGTTTGTCAAGTTTAGGTGATCAAAACTATAAGTCTTGATTTCTAGTCTACTTATAGCTATGTCTAAGATTAGGATAGAAAGTGTAGTTGAGATTTAGACTTCACGACGTTCATTGATTGAAGAAGAACATCCACTAAGGGGAGCTTGGAGGAACTTCATCAACAAAAGGTATGTGGAGACTAAAACTTATCTATCACTCAGAAGTGTATTCTATTTTATTTCCTAATGAGACTAAGTCGTATAGCTATATAGAATTTTATATTATACATATTTGATATGTCGAGCCGAGTTTATCTAGCTTATCTATTTCTCGAAATATGTGTTGGAAGCTTTTTGCTTTAGCTACGTTCATCATTATTCTTGACGAGTTTAGTTGGAAACAATTTATTTGTGGGAAACTCAATAATAAGTTAAAAGATGATCATGTGAAAATTTCCTTGAAACATCTTACATGATTTGTGTGAGACAATCATTTGATGTCAACTCGGAATGTTTCGTATTGATGATTCGATTACTTGAAAATTACTTACAGGCTAATAGTTTGTGTGAGACAGCAATTATCGTCTTCTAAGGATGTTTCAATGATTGAAATGGGAGTTTAGAACAATTAACATTTGTCTGGATACAACAAAGTATGCATTCTAATATGCAAACTGTTGTGGTATGATTCAGGTCCGGAAACCTTGTTTGCATACTAGTATGCGAACGATTTTAACTGTTAAAGTCCGGGAACCAAGTTTGCATACCAGTATGCGAACGGTTCTACCTGAGTTAGGTCTGGGACGGAAGTATACATACCGGTTTGCAAACTGCTGGACAATACCAAAGTCTGGAACTATAGTTTGCGTACCCGTTTGCAAACTTAGTGGTTAAAGTTCTAAAATCGGTTAAGTATGTTTTCATACTCATGAACAAATACATTAATGAATTAAGGAATGCAATCTTTGCAAACCGTGGCTTAATGTTCATGAATTGATTTCGGTATAAGTACTTTGTACGATTACGAATCAATCCGATTTTTCTTCAATTGTTTCTTATATACTTCTATGAGATATATACAATTGAACAACTCTATGAGTAACACAATTAGATTCATTTGATTATCTTTCATGTTTGATTGATCATCATATTTAATTTAGAAGTGTTAGATAAACGTGGTTAGAACAAAAGTGTTATTATGGCTAACTTCGGTAACTATTGTTGAGCCAACTAAATATACACGTTTAGGTATGGTTACCTATATCTAAATGAAGGTATATTTCATTTGTGTGTAACAAGCTAAGACCGTCTAATGGTGGAGAGATATTGCTTTGGTTTTAAGCAACTTAATTGAATTCTTTGTTACTAAGCTATTTTAGCTTTGATAGAAAGCAAACCCTGATTTGAAAGACTGTATAAGGGAGAACTCTAGCAACTGGAAAACCTAATCCCGACACTTTCATGTGTCCTAGTTGTGACTAGAGTCGATTCTCCTTTAACCTAGGTTTTTCCAAAACCATTATAGGTTAACGACTTGAAGACTTCATTTGGGATTCGTGAAGCCAGACCCAACTATTTTCTCTGTAGTTGCATGTTCTGATCTTACTTGTTCTATCGTATTGAGTACTATCTTCTCTAATATTTCCTCGAGATTTATCTCTGATATGTAAGATATAAAAAGTAATCACAAATCTCTTCGTCTCATTCTTTGTGATTCAACAATAACTTCTTCTACTACCATATAGTTAAGTTATTGTGAGGTAATGGATAATTCTAGGTTGTTCTTCGGGAATATAAGACCGGATTATCAATTGGTTCTTGTTCACCTTGATTTATCAAAAGACAAAACAAAACTTCATAGGTACTTCTGTGGGAGACAGATTTATCTATAAGAATAGACTTTTCTGTGGGAGACAGATTTGTTTATAAGTCTTCGACTTTGGGTCGTAGCAACTCTTAGTTGTGGGTGAGATAAGCTAAGGGAATCAAGTGCGTAGAGTCCTGCTGGGATTCAGAGGTGTAACGAACGCGACTGTACCTTAATCGGTGTGAGACTTGGTTAGGGCTCAACTATATTCCAGTCCGAAGTTAACTTGTAACAGGCTAGTGTCTGTAGCGGCTTAATACAGTGTAGTGTTCAAATCTGGACTAGGTCCCGGGGTTTTCTGCATTTGCGTTTTCCTCGTTAACAAAACTTCTGGTGTCTGTGTTATTTCTTTTCTGCATTATATTTGTTTGTCTAATTGAAATATCACAGGTTATGCGTAGTTCAATCAATTGGTAAATCCGACATCTGGTCGTTGAATATAAATTGATTGAAACTTGAACATTGGTCTTTGGTACCGTTCAAGTTATTCTTATACCAATCAGTTCATGGATTTCATCCTGTTGATTTTCTGATTGATTTGAGAAAGAGATATAACTCTTGGATATTTCCTTGATTGGGTCTGACTGTCTAGTTGACTCTCTTGGAAATATATCGGAGTTAGTCCATACAGATTGCCGAACGAAATATTTAGTGTGGTTGTTATACCCCCGCTTTTTAAATTGGTATTAGAGAAGGAAAACACGCTAAAACCTTATAAGTCTGTGTTAATTTGTAGCAATCTGACTCTATGGACAGAAGTGTTATCTCTGACAAACGCATCACCAGAGACAAAAGTTATGTTTCTATGAAATCTATTAAAGAAAGACTTGTCGATCGTGCATATAGATGAACATTCTGTTCCCACGAAATAGACATGTATTGATAAGTGTTACCCTAATTATTTTACTGACGAGTCTGACTCTGAAGTAAAAAGGGAAGCAGCCCAAGAAAGTGCAGCGATTATAAAACTTGTTAGAATCCAGGCAATTGAAATCAATAGGCTGAAACACAAATTCAATATGATTATTGGTATGGTAAAGGATCGTGATTCCCAATTAAGGCTTCTTCGTGAGGAAAATTCCGTAGTTTGTTCATCTCGAACCTTAATCGAGGCTAAACTCAAGGAGGATGCCTTGGAAATTAAACGTCTGTTCAGTAATCTCTCTATTCAATGTAAAGGATGTTCTGTGAAGTCCATTATAACAATTGATTCTGACTCAACTGAGATGTTAGAAAACGTGACTACATGTAATCATGTTTCTCTGATGAAACCAGTTTCATAAGTTAAATTGCAAACCCTTCTTATTAAAGATATTCTTGGAACTTCCACTAATCAAGGAATCACCACATCTCACGGAAGGAAGAAATCTTCTAACGAGGTTGTTAATCCTACTCACTCTAATCATTCCGTTGATAATAAGGTGTGTCTCTTTTTTGATTCAAAAGGACGGGTTCAACGGAAGTGCAAATTGAGGTTGAATGACAACTATTTTGGTCGACTTCAACACACCTTAGACTTAATACTCAAAGGTGTAACTGACATTCGGACGTCTAAACCAATTGGTTTTAGTACTCACCATGTGAATCCATCCAGGAAAGTCAGTTCAATTTGCTCGTCTAACGTTCGAACTTGTAGCATTAGCACAAATCGATCAAGAAGATTTCAGAAAGATCCTCATCAAACTAAGGTGGAGGATGATGTTCAAGATGTAAGAATAGTACCGGAAGGTGAAAACAACAATGGAGATATGAAGGACAACCTAAATCTGATAATTAAAGGATACAAGGATCTTATCAACAGGCTGTCAAAATCCTCCAAACAGACTTCTACTAGTAATGGTTCAAACTTAGTCTCATACTTTGATGATAGTAAGTTCTATGATACTTTTTCACATCAAAAAGGGTTTCCTCCAAATTAGAAGGAAAAAGAGGATTAACCATGAACAATATCCATTTGATGAGTTTAAAGCTCGTACTTGTGTTAATTAATCACAAGGATTGAAATCTTACTCATGAAAAATCTTGTTGAGTAAGATATGCTAATGATCAGGTATACTTATTGGCAAGGTGTTATCTGTATTAGTTGAGTTGTTTTCTTATCGTTCATAGCTAGACTATTGGCTACAGACAGCTTTTAATAAGTATTTGTTTTGTTTCAAGAATCACTTCAAGTGTTTACTTTTTAATTTTGAAAAATTAAGTCTTTGTTTCAAATGCTTAGTGAGCTACTCTTTTGCTCTAAATTTTCCTCTTGTGAGAATATAAAATTTATCGAGCCAAGATTTGTGAAATAAAAAAGTTTCACTTCGCAAAATGTTGCTGTATAAACATCTTACCGTGTGGATGGGTTTTTACAGTTTTTTCCCTGTGGGTTCGGATTGTGTTCGTACGGGTACCCCAAGTGTTACTTGCCACGAACCCATCTCTAGAAAACCCTAAAATTATATTCCCTGAGAAACCATTTAAATACCAATCCTTTTGAGTTGAGTTAGTTCACTCTAGGTTGTTTTCTATTTGTCAAGAATGCCATCTCCTTCTCGTAATTGTGATTTTGCAAAAGGATTTCTTGACAAGGGTATTGGTTTCGAGTCCAAAGGGAAGAAGAAAAGAACCCTAGTAGAAGTTTACGATATCAAATATCAAAATCCTGATGATTATTCTGATGTCTCATGCTATTATGCATATACTCATCAAGATGTAGAGAATGATGATATGGTTTCTGCTGAAGTGGTTCATGGTTTTCTTAAATACTTTGAGGAAGCAAAACTGTAGCTCGTTGATACTATGAAGGGTCTCGATGTGTTACGAACTGAGTTGAAAAAGGTTAACTCTGACCTTGTTCTCATGAAGACATATGTTAAATATCTTCTCAATGAGGATATCTTCTCTGAAGAAGCAGTAGATGTTGTCAATCACATGTTAAATATCTTTTCATCGGTCTGAGTCACGCTCTGCGAATCAATAGATTAACTCAGTAAAAAAAAATTCGTTTTCTGCATCTAGATTTTGATCTATTGTTTCATTAATTCAGGTGAATTCTCCGTTCGAATTCAGTGATTGGTGATGATATTTTCTACTTTCTTTGTCTGAATAAGGTTTTCTGTTGAGTTTTTTGATCATTTCGATTGATTTCGAGTTTTATAAAACTATGGAATCTGGATCGAAGATGAACAATAATAATTTTAGTTTCTTTTCTTCTGTACCACCTGAGAAGAGAGTTGAGAGTGAAATTTCTTCAGGGGTTCCATCTTTATACATTCCAGATGAGGATATAGAAGAAAGTCTAAATGAATGGAAGTTTAGTTTAATTGGGAGACTGGATTTTGTCAAGATGAAATTTGATGTTGCTGAAGAATCATTGAGAAAACAATGGAAAACATCAGGTAACTATCAATTGATCCCTATTGGTAAAGGTTTTTTCATCATTAAGCTTGCTAATGAAATTGATATGAAATACATATTGAATGGGTTTTGGAAGGTGGACTCTCAAATTCTTAAACTGAGGCTTTGGGAACCAAATTTTAACCCTGCTGCTCAGAAATCAACTACTGCTTTTGTATAGATTAATTTTCCGGGCTTAGGAATTGAATATTGGAAAGAAAAATACTTATGTCATTGGGTGATGCCATTGGAAGGGCTATAAAGGTGGATGAAACAAGTCTTAAAAGGGAAGTAGGATACTATGCTAGTGTTCTTTTGAAGTGGATTTAGCAAATATTGTGCCTCATCATGTTTTAATAAAATCTAAATATGGTAGTTTTGAGCAAGAAGTACAAATCCCTAAATTACCAAGTTTCTGCAGCAATTGCAAAAGGGTGGGACATTTAGTAACTGAATGTAGAGGAATGAGAAAAGAGCCATTACAAAATGAAGTTGCTGATAGAAATCCTAATATTGTACAAAGAAAAGTTTGGAAGATGAAAGGGAAGAAGCAACAACAATCTATTGGTTTTGATATATGTTACACTCCAAAATCTCAAATATCAAATGAAGTTGAGAATGGAGTTTTTAGCGATGATGAGATAGTTGATGCTATTATTCCTCCATTAGAAAAAGATACTGAGAAGATTATGGATTATGATAGTAGAAGTACAGAATGCTCCTCCTTCTCTGGTATTATTAATTCTCCTGAGGAATTTCCTCATTTATGTACAGAGAATCTAATTAAAGTATCTACAAGTATTCCTTCATTGTTAATAGTAGGAACAACTGATCAAAGTCAAATGGTTACACCTTCTAATGACCTACATCATACTCCATCTCTGCAATTTAGTACTCTAGAATCTTTTGCTACTGCAAGCAAATTTCAATTACTGGTGAATGTTGCTGAAGAGCAAAGTTCAGAGGAAATTCTAAAGTCTTCCAAACTTGGAACAAAAAGTACTTCTACTGGCAATCCTGCTAAAGAAGTCAACAAAGGATTACAACCTAAAGGTATATCTCTTATTACTACAAGAAAGTTAGCTGGTAAAATTTGGTTAAAAATAAAGGAGTGAGAGGTCCTGAATATTCTCAACATACTTCTTCTCAATGAGAGTACTGTTCTGGAATGTTAGAGGCCTAAAAATAATAAGGGCCAAAGACAAACTAAGATCTTTAGTCAATCAATTTAACCCTTCACTAATTTGGATAGCAGAGCCTAAAATAAGGGTTAAAAGTAATTTTGTAAAAAAATTGAGATTACCTGGTATGAGTCAAATGTTAATTCATAACTCCAGTGATAATGAGAAAGGAAATATTTGGTTGATATGTCATTCTTCCATATCAGCTCCATTTATAATTTCAAGCACAAAACAAGCTATAACTGTCAGAGTTGGAGAAGTTCTAGTTACTGGTATTCATGCTGCATGCTTAACAGCGGACAGAAGAGAACTATGGGAGGAATTAATGAAGATTAGTGAAATGAATTTTCCATGGTTGGTGCTTGGAGATTTCAACACTGTTTTAAATTATGATGAGAAAGTAGGTGGAAGAAGTCCTCTAAGAGTATCCATGACAGATTTTAACAATTGCTTGGATTGTTGTGGACTTTTACAAGCTCCAAAATCAGGTATTCAATATTCTTGGTGCAATAATAGGGTGGGTAAAAAGAGAATATTATGTGATCTTGATAAAGATTTCTTTAATGTTAAATGGATGGAGCTGTATAATGATTGGAGATACAAAGTGGGTGTCAGGGGAGTATCAAATCATGTAGCACTGATGGGAGGCACAACAGATATCCCTAAACCTCACAACATACCATTTAGATACCAATCAGTATGGACTTCTCACCCTGAATTTCTGCATCTTATACAACAATCTAGGGAAGAAGAATGTCCTGGAAATCCTGCTTTTAGTTTTATGAGTAAACTTAAAAGATTCAAAATATGTGTTAAGAAGTGGAACTGGGAAGTATTTGGGGACTTGAAAATTAAACTCAAAGAAACTGAAGATGATGTTTTAAAAGCTTCTTTACTCTCAGATGCTCAACCAGAAAATGTGGATCTTCTTAACAATCTCATCACTGCAAGGGGAAAGCATGAATTAGTTGCACAACAATATAATGAATTGCTGAGATCAAAATCAAGAATCAAATGGGTGAAAGAGGGAGGTGCAAATACTGGTTTTTTTCATACTTCTATGAAGGTTAGAAATGCACATAATAATATTGTGGAACTTGAAGATACTAATGGTAATATAGTTGCAGAACAAAATCATATTGCAGATTTGTTGGTGACCCACTTGAAGAAGAAATTTGAACATCATGACGTGTCATTTGATGAAAGTCTTTTTGACACTATTCCTAAAGTAATAACTGATGAAGATAATGCTCTCATGGATGCTCTTCCTTCAGCACAAGAGATTAAAGATGCAGTTTTCTCTATGGACCCAAACAGTTCACCTGGTCCTGATGGATTTCCAGGTAGTTTTTATAGATTTTCATGGGAAATCATATGCCAATATTTAATTAATGCAATTCAGTTCTGTTGGAGATGCAAATTTATACCAAAAGGAATGAATTCCAACTTTCTGTTCTTGTTACCTAAAATCCCTGGTGCTAGAAAAACAGATCAATTTAGACCAATTGGATTGTCTAATTTTTGCTTTAAGATCATTACAAAAATAATCACAACAAGATTACATTCAGTACTTCATAAGGTGATATCTTGTCAGCAAGGAGCTTTCATAAAAGGAAGAAATATTCAAGAGAAAATTGTACTTGCTTCTGAACTTATAAATGAGTTAAATACTAAAAGAAGAGGAGGTAATGCAGGTTTGAAGTTGGATATAACTCAAGCTTTTGACTCAATGAGTTGGGAATGCATTTTTGAAACACTTAAGCATTTTAGCTTCTCTCAAGTGGGAATTAACTGGTTGAGGACTATATTTGAATCTGCAAGAATATCAGTATTAGTAAATGGAGGACCATTTGGTTTCTTTGAAGTAAGAAGGGGTCTTAGACAAGGAGATCCATTATCTCCCATACTTTTTGTGATAGCTGAAGAGGTACTGAGCAGAAACTTAACAAAAATGATTCAAGAGGGTTTGATCCAAACAATGGTTAATAGAAATGGATGTAAACTGTAGCGCCCCCAAAGCTAGCAGCTGACTAATCCAAAAGATTAACTATAAAATGAGGCACTAAGGATCTAAAACATCTATTTAAACAATAAGAAATAAGTTCTAAAAAAAGATTAACCCGAATCTAAACCCTCTCTGAAATAAATACAAGAACTCCTCTCAAATGATACATATTCAATAGTGAGTTGATTTACAAATAGGATACAAACACAAAATAAACATAGTGGAAGCTAACTAACTAGCGTAACTTATTCTTCAAAACTTTCATCATCACGTGCCATCTTGACCTGTCTCTGAAACTGAAAGTGGGAATTGAGTGAGCACATCATCCCTAAAAGGGGTGCCCAGTAAAAATAACATCTAACTTTCAAGTAATCATTGAAAACTGATGAAACACGGGAAAACAGTAAAACATATTGTAGAAACTTTTTCAAAGCAATTTAAGAAGAACAGTAAACATCCATGTAAGAGACATGTGTTGCCCGCACAATACTAAAGAATAATATTGAGGTGTATCACCCTAGCCATAGATAATATTGTGGTGTATCGCCCTAGCCATAGAATATTGGATATAAAAGAAGAAGAATATTGTGGTGTATCGCCCTAGCCATAATAATATTGCGGTATATCGCCCTAGTCATATAATACTGGATATGTAAAGTTTGGGGCACACATCTCATACTAAACACTCAAATAAACAATCATGTATATGGAACTAACTCCTTCGTCAAATAACGTATAATATTCAATGCAAAATTCCATCACCTAGATAGTAATATTGTGGTGTATCGCCCTAGCCATTGCATAAAAGCTCGAAAGTAAGTAGGTATAAATGAAGGAGCAGTATCCTATATACCACAGATGGGAATTCTTATTTCCCAAGCATTCAAATGGAAATTCTTATTTCCCAAACATTCACAAAGACAAATACAATTCCTTTCCAAGCAATGGAAAAATTAAAAGAATCAACAGTACCTTTGGAATTTAAAATAAAACAATGCATGGAATACACAATCAGATAATGCATGAGTTTGTTAATCATAAACTTTTGTAAAAGAAAACAACAATAATCACAAAAGAGTTAAATGTAAATTCCCACCTCTTTTGATGATAAGCCACGCCTACCTCGAGATCCACGATCTACTGGTTCATCCTTTGAATCGATCGTTGTTAATAGCAACTAACTGTTAATCACACAAGCACTCTAATAAATTATCCAAAAGGCTCATACAAGGCTCACACAAGTCTAACTAATAGTTCTTAGCCCAAGTCCACTAAACCAGCCCGTTAAACTAAGGTCCAGTCCATCTGAGTCAACTGACGGTCAAAGGTCAATTAACAGTCAACGTCTAATCAAAGTCAACCAACTCGGTCAAGTTCCACCGAGTCAAATAGGAAAACAATGAGTCAACTCAGTCAACAAGACTGATTCAGGTCAAAGGGTTAACTGAGTCAGAAAACAACAAACCAGTCAGACATCTGACTGGGATGATTAACATGCCTAATTCTCTTGCAGCTTCACTTCAGATATAATTCTTACACATTGACATCTCCTTACTAAAGTTTCAACATCATACATTCAAACTAAACAACTTTATAACTACAATTACAACTTAAAATTCTGTTTACCTGCAAAAGCAGTAGTAGCAAGCTTTCGCAGCATCTACAATCTACAACTCTGTAATCACCAATCTTTAGTCATACAATTCTATAACTCATCAAACAATCACCAACCCAAACTATCTTCATTTTATCGACACTTCTCATTTAAAAGCTCTATCTAGTTCCATAAACCATCTTTAGATACACTTCCTTAGACAATTCCTCCATCTCATTCCTTATAGCAGCACCTACTGCACAACCCTTTTAACTTCATCCTCTCACAAACTACACCAACACCTGCAGCTCAGACTAACAACACCAATAACAACTCTTCACAATGAACACCAACAGTTCATTCATACTCTTCATCCGCAATATCTACAAACACTCATCCATTCTAACTATACTCAATTAGCATACACAGAATTCAATTCTCATAACCTGCAATTTAATTCATTGTACAGAACCATCACCTGCATCTCCACCTCAACACCAATGACCATATATAATCAAACTGAATCTTAACATGTACTCCATTCATCACAATAAACTACCACAATAACCTCATACATTTTCTGAATTCCATTTTCACCAATCTCAGACACATATAACAACCATCATTAAAATAACCCCAGCCACCTTGTTTATCACAGCAGCATCCAACAAATCATCTCACTAACACCAATAACACTACTCCAGCTAGCCCTGCACCTGTGGATACAACACTAACAGTTCCATTATCATTACCAAAATCTCATACTCCACCAATTACCATCTCAAACAATCTCCAATTCAATTCATTACAACACTACTACTCCCTGCAACTCCACTATCACTGTATACCTCCATTACCCAACCACCGCAACAATTCATATCATCAACTGTAACCCTATGAACATTACCACCAACAAAACAACACTGTAATTCATTCATTCATATCTCAAGATTTTCAACCACACAGCTATTCCAACACAGAACATCAACTTCTACATCTCAAACAAATAATCCTCACCTGTAATTCATTAGATATACCTAAACTAAATCTGCAATTCATTCACAGATTCACATATCCATTTCAATCTTATCTCTATTAACATCATACACACAACAATCAAAATGAACAACTTCACTAAGTTAACTTAAAACAATAATTACCTCCAATCTGTGTTACTCAAAGCAATTGAAATCAAATCTTTTTTTCCTTTCCTAAACATCAATATTATCTTATAAATCTCCCCTGAACCTTCTTATAGAACCCTAATTCATTGATTACTCAACACCCCAATCACCTCATAAATTTCTTTCTTAAACAGCTTCACAGCATCAATCAACCAAATACCCATCTCCAATTAATCTTCAAAACCTTCAATTAAACTCTCAATTTCATCTTCAAAATCTTCTTTGAATTTTCTTCTATAAACCCTAACTTCTTTGATTCATCGTTACAAAAGCTTCACTTCATCGATTTAACAAAATCCCCTCTCTTCTTTATCCCTCAACGTCTCGATTCACTTCTCAATCTCCTATCAAACCCTAATTCAGATCATCCTTTCTTCCTCTCCAGAACCAAATCAACTCCTAAAACCATCACTGCATCTTCGATTCATCAAGTAACAGACTTTCTATGACTTAATCACGCAACTTCAACTCAATTCTTTGGAATTTCAAATCGACAAAGAAGAAGAAAGAATAACAGAGAAAGAAGAAAGAAGAAAAATTAATAATAAGAAAGAAATAAGGAAGGAAATAAGATTTATCTTTTCGATCGGTGAAGATAAGACCAAGAGAAATACTAGGACACCCACTTGCTTTGATAAGGGCAGCCACAACGTGTCTGCAAAAAGATTATTTTTCCCTTCTCACATAACTGATGATATCTTCTTCATCCGATATCTGATTAACACGTTCGAGTAGTCCATTCCGCGTAACTTTTCGAGATCTATTTAACGATACTAGTTTCGTATCTAAATCGTTGTTAGATTAATTCCTATTAATTAACATTCGTATTAAACTAGTCGATTCATTAGCAGCTTAGTTGTCTCTTGATCATCTCTAGATCAACTCGTGATCGGTCTAATAGCGTTGACGAGCTTGAGGGTCTTTACATAAACCATCCCATTTAATGTTTACTGAATATATATTTATATTCTGCAATGGGAACAAAAGAACATTGGACAACTTAATGGGTTTTCTAATGAAGTATCAAGCTGCATCAGGACAGACAGTTAACAGAGCAAAAAGTAAATGTTTTGTTGAAGGAGTTACTGAAGACAGAAGACATATAATTGCAGAGAGACTATAAATGGAGCTTTCAGAATTCCCAGACAAATATTTGGGAGTAATGATATGTCCTGGAAGAGTCAAAACTACTCAAGTTTGGGGGATAGTGGAGATGCTACAAAAGCAATTAGCCGGTTGGATTGGTAAACTTCTTGCTTTCTCTGCCAGACTAACATTAGTCAAATTTGTGCTTTGTAGTATTCCCATATATAACATGTCAGTATATAAATGACCCAAATCTGTGATTAAAGAATGTGAAAGGATAATTAAAAATTTCATATGAACTGGTGATCCATCTGTGAAGAAGCTGGTAACTGTTAAATTGGAAGAAGTAAATGCACCATTTCCTGAAGGAGGTCTTGGTATTAGAAGATTGGAAGTGGTTAACAAGGCTCTTCTATTGAAGTTACTTTGGAAAATTGAAACTAAGGATGAAGAATGGACTAGATTTATGAAGGCAAAATATAAGAACAAAAATGGTGACTGGATAACTAGCTATAAAAATCTTCAATCTAGCCTGGATTGAAATGGGTGATGAGTGATCTCAATGAAGGAAGTCGATGGCTGGTGGGGAATGGAAGGAATATATCAGTGTGGAAGGATAAATGGGTGAAATATTATGCTCTTATAGATCAACATCACTCTGACACATTTGTACAACAGCACCAAAACTTGAAAGTAAGTGACTTGATAGTAAATGGAGAATGGCAAGTCCCTGAAGAAATGGCACAATTTTTTGAGCTAAATGAATTACCAGCTATTGGAACTGGAAAGGACAAAAGAATATGGGCAGCTGATCTAACTGGAAGATTCATAGTTTCCAATGATGTTCAACAAATAAGGAAGAAATATCAACAAGTTGCTTGGGATAAATATGTATGGAGCCCAAGTTGAAGATTCAGAGGAGCATGTGCAACTGAAGAAAATGTCAGGAAGAAGGGATTTAATACAGTATCCAAATGTTAGTTATGTGGGAATGGTCAAGACAATATGGAGCACATTCTGTGGGAGTGTTCTTTCAGTCTGGAAATTTGGAACTGGCTTGGAGGTATGTTTAATATTTCTACCCACACAAAATTTGATGAAGTCATTGCATGTGTAAAATAGCACAGCTCTGCCATTATAAAAATATGGTATATCAGTGCATTATCTGTAATGGTGGAATTATGGATGAAAAGAAACTTGAAAATGTATGAGAATAGTGATCCTAATGCTGAGAATTTTAAACACAAGATCTTAAGTTTCACAAAAGAATGTGGGATCAGAGTTAATGGAGTTATGAAGAACTGTATGTATGATCTTAACATTATAGTAGGATTTGGAATTAGGGGGATAAAGAGCAAAAGTTCTACTGTGAAAGAAGTTTTCTTTAGACTGCCTCAGATCAACCAAACCTTAATATGTTGTGATGGTGCTTCCAAAGGAAATCCAGGAGCTGCAGGTCTTAGTTTTATTAGGAGAAGAAGTGATGGATCATGCTTGGGTGCAGGGAGTGGTGGGTTAGGAATGACCACAAACTATATTGCATAGGTTATGGCACTGATAAAAGCAGGTGAGTGGGCAGTGAGTAAACAACTCATGGATGTATGTTTCAGCTTAGATTCAAAGGAAGTTATCTTGGCTTTTACTAGTGGTAGAATTCCTTGGATAGTAGTGAACAGATGGAAGAAAATAACTAGTCTTTTGAGAAGCATAACATCAGACATTCCTACAGGGAAGTCAATTTCTCAGTTGATCAGTTAGCAAAGAAAGGGACTAATCTTAGAAGAGGAGAAGTAATATTATATGATGGCAGACCTGATTTTTTGAGAATAATGGAGCAGGAAGATTCTCATTACTTCAGATTTTCTTGAAATAAAATAGTAGTGATATATTCTGTAATTCCCTTTAGTTTTATTTTTACTTTCATGTAAGCTAGTCTTGGCATGTCAATACTGCAAAAAATTCTGTTTTTGAGTTCTCTTTAGTAATAAAATTACATGATTTAGAAGAAAAAAAATCACAAGCTCAAAGGTCTCAAGACCCATGAGGGTTCCGGAAGTGTTCTTTGACTCTAGTTTGAGTTTGTTTTCTGGTTTTTAGAAGTTGTTTTTATTTTGTCTAGAAAACTTCTTATGAGAATTTATTCTTGTGTTTAAGAAGGATAACTAGGGTTTGTAATAGAAAATATTGTGATTACACATAGCTATTGCCAACGATTTTCATCTTGCAATGTTTTAGATTTATTTATTTAAATTCTAAGTTATTTGGAAGATGATTTTGCAATATTAATCTTTATTGGTTTTATATATTGCAAAAATATTTTATGGGATATGTGTGTTTACGTCCGTGAACTATGATTATCTCATATATGTCAAAAGTTAAGTCTATTATGTCTTTATGCAAATATTGATAAAAGATAGAATGAACTTTTGAATATTCTGCAGTATTGATCTTTCCCTGATCCACTTCTATGTGAAAGTACTGTATGGCTCCGTAAGTTTTCTTATGTTGAGCATTTCCAATTAAATTAATCATTAAGGTCTTCTTGTGGTTAATTCATTCGAGTTTTCTGGATACAAATTCATGTTTCATGTAATTTGTTAATGTCCAAAGAAATATTTCTTTTCTTGTAAAAGTAAGGTCGCTCTTGTTGTTCTTTCGGGAATGACATTTTATGAGGGAGAGTTCTTAATTGAACTTGTGCTTAATTGCCAAATCTTTGTGAGGAGTGCGGCTGTGGAATATTGTAAGAGTTATCTTGTATCTTTATAAACTCCTTGATAAATACACTAAGTTTCGACTATGTGAAATCATCGAAACCAAGTTGATATGTTCTCTTTTAGTCATGAATAATCTCCTTGAGAATTTCATTATGATCCCGTTAGTTCTCGTACCTTTGCCAATTTATATTGACAAAAAGGGGGAGAATTATTTTGTAGTTAACACTACATACATATGGTTTACGGATCATTATGTAAGGGGGAGTGGTTTTCATGAGATGAAGTATTGACTAAGGGGGAGTGATACATATCACCATAATATTATTGTCAAGTTGTGATATAATTGGACTTTGTTGTTGTGTAATAATACTATGGCACTGTATAACAATAATTGAGAACATATGTTTTCTTATTGTTATGGCTACAGATCTTCAAATACTGTGATGCTGAGTTGCACATGTTCAGAATCACTGAAGTACTTGGAGTGATGAAGAATTCAAGGAATGTTGAAGAACCAAGGAAATCAAGCATGTTGCATGAGAAGCTACAAAGTTTATTTATTTTGTAATCCATATATATTTATAGTTTTGTCACTAAAATTTACAAAAGGGGGAGATTGTTAGAGCACTGCTCGGTCGAACTCGCAAGCGTTGCTATCTCAAGCTTGTATGTCAAGTTTAGGTGATCAAAACCATAGGTCTTGATTTCTAGTCTACTTATAGCTATGTCTCGGATTATGATAGAATGTGTAGTTGAGCATTAGACTTGACGGCGTTCATCGATTGAAGACGAAGATCTACTGAGGGGAGCTTGGAGGAACTTCATCAACAAAAGGTATGTGAATACTTAAACATATCTATCACTCAGAAGTCTATTATATTCTATCTCCCAATGAGACGAAGTCTTATAGCTATATATAGACTTTTATATTATACACATTTGATATTTCGAGTCGAGTTTATCTCGCTTATCTATTTCTTGAAATATATGTTGGAAGCTTTTTGCTTTAGTTACGTTCATCATTATTCTTGACGAGTTTAGTTGGAAACAATTTATTTGTTGGAAACTAAATAATAAGTCAAAAGATGATCATGTGAAAATTGCCTTGAAACATCTTACATGATTTGTGTGAGACAATCATTTGATGTCGACTCGGAACGTTTCGTATTGATCATTCGATTACTTGAAAATTACTTACAAGCTAATAGTTTGTGTGAGACAGCAATTGTCGTCTTTTAAGGATGTTTCAATGATTGAAATGGGAGTTTAGAACAACTAACCTTTTTCTGGATACATACAGTATGCGTACCAGTATGCAAACTGTTGTGGTATAATTCAGGTCCGGAAACCTTATTGCATACTAGTATGCGAACGGTTTTTACTATTAAAGTTCGGGAACCAAGTTTGCATACCAGTATGCGAACGGTTCTACCTGAGTTAGGTCCGGGACGGGAGTATGCATACCCGTTTGCAAACTGCTGGACAAGACCAAAGTCCGGAACTATAGTTTGCGTACCCGTTTGCAAACTTAGTGGTTAAAGTTATAAAATTGGTAAGTATGTTTCATACAAACAAATACGTAAATGAATTAAGGAATGCAATCTTTGCAAACCGTGGCTTAATGTTCATGAATTGATTTTGGTATAAGTATTTTGTACGATTACGAATCAATCTGATTTTGCTTCAATTGTTTCTTATATACTTCTATAAGATATATACAATTGAACAACTCTATGAGTAACACAATTAGATTCATTTGATTATCTTTCATGTTTGATTGATCATCATATTTAATCTAGAAGTGTTAGATGAATGTGGTTAGTACAAATGTGTTCATATGGTTAACTTCGGTTAACTATTGTTGAGCCAACTCAATATACACGTTTAGGTACGGTTACCCATATCTAAATGAAGGCATTTTTCATTTGTGTGTAACAAGCTAAGACCATTAAACGGTGGAGAGATATTGCTTTGGTTTTAAGAAAACTTATCTTGAATCTTAAATCAAGTTTTCATCTAACGGTGAATATTGAATGCTTTGTTACTAAGCTATCTTAGCTTTGATTGAAAGCAAACCCTGATTTGAAGGACTACATAAGGGAGAACTCTAGCAACTGGAAAAACTAATCCCGACACTTTCCCGTGTCCTAGTTGCGACTAGATTTGATGCTCCTTTAACCTAGGGTTTTCCAAAACCATTATAGGTTAACAACTTGAAGACTTCATTTGGGATTCGTGAAGCCAGACCCAACTATTTTCTTTGTAGTTGCGTGTTTTGATCTTACTTGTTCTATCGTATTGAGTATTATCTTCTCTAAGATTTTCTCGAGATTTATCTACGATAGGTAAGATATAAAAAGTAATCACAAAGCTCTTCGTCTCATTCTTTGTGATTCCACAATAACTTCTTCTACTACCATATAGTTAAGTTATTTTGAGGTGGTTGATATTTCTAGGTTGTTCTTTGGGAATATAAGACCGTATTATCAATTGGTTTCTGTTCACCTTGATTTATCAAAAGACGGAACAAAACTTCATAGGTACTTCTGTGGAGACAGATTTATCTGTCAAAATAGACTTTTCAGTTGGAGACAGATTTGTTTATAAGTCTTCGACTTTGGGTCGTAGCAACTCTTAGTTGTGGGTGAGATCATCTAAGAAAATCAAGTGCGTAGAGTCCTGCTGGGATTCAGAGGCGTAAGGAACGCGATGGTACCTTAATCGGTGTGAGACTTGGTTAGGGCTCAACTACATTTCAGTCTGAAGTTAACTTGTAGTAGGCTAGTGTCTGTAGCAACTTAATACAGTGTGGTGTTCAAGTCTGGACTAGGTCCCAGGGTTTTTTTGCATTTGCAGTATCCTCGTTAACAAAACTTCTGGTGTCTATGATATTCTTTTCCGCATTATATTTATTTATATAATTGAAATATCACTGGTTGTGTGTAGTTCAATCAATTAATAAATCCGACATTTGGTCGTTGAATATAAATTGATTGACACTTGAAAATTGGTCTTTGGTACCGTTCAAGTTATTCTTATACCAATCAGCTCACGAATTTAATCCTGTTGATTTGCTGATTGATTTGAGAAATAGATATAACTCTTGAATATCTTTCCTTGATTGAGTCTGACTGTCTAGTTGATTCTCTTGGAATTATATTGGAGTTAGTCCATACAGATTTCCGAACGAAATGTTGGGTGCGGTTGGTATACCCCCTCTTTTTCAAGTTTGTTGCTTCGTCTGGTTCTTTCGTGTGATTAGATCCTTGTAGCGCCCCCAAAGCTAGCAGCTGACTAATCAAGGAGATTAATGAAAAAATAGGCATTAAGAATCTAAAACATTTACTTAAACATTCAATTAAGAAATCTACTACAAAACTTAACCCAGAAACTAGCCCTTCTCTGAAATATATATATATATATATATATATATATATATATATATATATATATATGTATACTAGAACTCTTCTAAAATGATACTTATACAAAATTCATTTGGTTTACAAATAGAATATACAACATAATAAACATAGCAGAAGTTAACCAACTAACGAAATCAACCCTTGAAGCTTTCGCTGCGCAACTCTGATCTGTCTCTGAAACTGAAAGTGGGAATGGGTGAGCATATCATCCCTAAAAGGGGTGCCCAGAAGAAATAACATTTAACTTTCAAGTAACCATGCACAAGATTTGGAAAACAATACATGTTTTCCAAAACATTAAAAAGTGACCAAGTCACTGAAATAAACAAACATGTATATGAACAAACTCCTTCTTCAAACAATTTATAATATGGTTGTAAATTCCGAACTCGCAAATTCACACCTAATAGCTGTGGATGTCGACAATGCCGAACTCGCAAACTGACGACCAATATAAACATAAAAGCTCGAAAGTAAGTAGGTATAAATGCGAAGGAGCATATCCTATATACCACAGGTGGAAATTCTTATTTCCCATAACAATTCATAATGACGTTCGAAACATTACAAGTTCTTTCCAAATCATGGAAAGATTAAAAAGAATCAACAGAACAATCATAATACAAACTGAACAATGCATGGAATGCACAAACTGACGATGCATGAGTTTATTAAACGTAAACCTTTGTGAAAGAAACAACAATGGTTTCAAAAGAGTTAAATGTAAATTTCCACCTCTTTTGATGACAAGCCACGCCTAGCTCGAGATCCACGATCCACTGGTTCATCCTTTGAATCGATCGTTGTTAATATAGACCAACTGTTAATCACACAAGAAGTCTAAGAATCTAGCCAAAATGGCTCACACAAGAATCATACAAGTCTATCTAATGGTTCTAAGCCCATTTATAACTTAACTCCTTTTGATTCTCTATCTTTAACATAGCTAAGGTTTACTAATTGAATCGGATTGGTTCTATAGTCCATTAGATAAGTCTTACGAATATCTACAACTTTGTAGAAGGAAGCGAAAGTTGATTCGGACCATAAGTGGTCCAATTCATTAAGATAGGAAAACTAACTCTAAACCTAAGTCCACTAATCCGTCCAATTAACTCAAGGCCTGGTCTAACTGAATAAAATAACGGTCAACGTCTGGTCAGAGGGAGTAACCTAACGGTCAACGTCTAGTCAAGGTTAAAGTCCTGGTCAAATGGTCAAAGTCGGGTCAAAGGTTAACTCAGTCAGACAAAATGAGTCACACAGAAAAGAAGACTAAATCAGACTGAATCTGTTCAGTCAGACAACTAACACTATAGGCCTGAGCTAAAGAACATGCCAAAGGTTCTTACATCCTAATTTTCTACTTATCAGATTACATTCCTACCTTTTTATCACTGCAACAACTCAATTATCTGAAATAACTATATAATTCATTTACAAATACAAAATCTGTTTACCTTAATCTGCAGTTGCAGGCTTTCACTAAGGCCACTGCTATAACAGCATTACAATCAACTTCAGTTCAAACATCTCAAGAGCACACTCAAGTTCCAACAACAATAACTCTACCATCTGCTATACAATTTCACTACTTCAAATATTGGTTGCACACCTACACGGACTGAATCAATTCCAATAACTTCAACCACCAATAACTCATAATACTAGAACTACCACAACCCATCCAGTTCAACTTCTCTAAGTCACAGCAATTATACTTTACTTTCACAGCAGGATCACCATTAATACCTAATTCTCATTCCTGCAACACCAATTCAACACATCTAACTTATGTCCTTGCAATAACAGCTCTTCAAGCTCAATCCAAGTTTCACTCACTTCAACAGTGTTACTAACTCAGTTATACAATAACCCTATGACTCCATCTGCACTTCAGTTGAGATCACACTCACTTCATATTACAAACAATCTCCTCCACCAGCACCACTAGTAACTCGAGCAACCCCTGCACTAATTTCATACACACTATAACTCTTCCTCAACAATAATTTCGCTTCAACATAACACCACCAATTCAATACCACCAACAATGTGCACACCTGTAACAGTTCATATATCCTCTAAACATCACCAACGACTATTGAACCCCCAAACAGATCCCAATTGCATCAATTAATATCACTAGCACCTACAACTGAAATTCAAACTATAATTCTTCAACACAACCCCATTTCTGTATCAAACAAACTTAACTTATATTCCCAATTAATTCACAGAACCCCTAATTCTCTTCATGCAACTCAATTCAATAAGAAATTCCAATTAAAGAAAACAATTACACAAACCAATTCTTCTACTTGCTGTAATCCATTCATACATTCTATGAACCTTAAAAGAAAGTTAAACATAAGAAACTCTGAATTATCTTTCCCCTCAATCTTTCTGTGTTTGTATCAGCACCTGGATAACTCCACCATCATCAACTGTTCTTGAATCTGATCTACTGTTCTCAAATCGCCACTCAAATGAACTTCAAGACAATTTCCAGAAAACCCTGATTCTAATTTGGGGAAGAACATGAAACCCTAATTCCAATTCATCAATCTCGTCTTCATAAGAAACAACCTTAACTCTTAACTCGTGACAAACCCATCTTCAATCAGACTTATAAACCTTCAATTTCATCTTTAATTTCACAGAATCCCTTAATCAACTCAAGAACCCTAGCTCTTAATTCAATCATCAAAACAACTCCACAGCTTTGATTAACCACAACCCTCTTAATCTTTCATCTTTATCAACTTCATATCATCATCAGTTACACCCAATCCTAAACTCAGAAACCCTAATTCCTCTTCTCCTGATTCACGACAAAACCCTAACAATCCTTAATCTTCCTCTTCCCGAATCACATCGACATCAATACTGTATCGCCCTACGAATAGTTTCATCAACCAATATCTCTCTAACCCTCTCTCGATTTCATCACTCGACACCTACATAGGAAGAACAGAGAAGAAGAACGGAGAAGAAGAAAGAGAGAACAAGAGAGAATGAAATTCTCTTCCCGGTTTGGTTAGATAAGGCCGAACGAAATTACTGAGGCACCCAACAACTGGATAAGGGCTGCCAAGGCGGCTAAACTTCAAAAATGACTATTTTGCACTTCAAACAAATCTGATGATATCCTCTTCGTCTGATATCCGAATAACACGTTCGAGTAGTCCATTCTGCGTAACTTTTCGAGATCTATCCAGCGGTACTAATTTTGTATCTAGATCGTTGTTAGATTAATTCCTATTAATTGACGTTCGTGTTAAACTAATCGAGTTATTATCGGCCAATTCGTCACTAGACTGGTCTAATAGCGTTAACGAGCTTGAGGGTCCTTACATTCTCCCCACCTTATTCATTTTCATCCTCGAAAATCGAATCACCTTTTAGTCTTCAAAACTCCCCACCTTATAGAGAAATACTATCTCTCGACTAAGTGCAAGTACTGCTCATACTTACAAACGTGCGAAAATCAACTCATTTGAAATGGGTTCTAAACAACAAGAAATGAAACAAAAACCTATATGGTTTTCTAAAACTAAAATTTGCGACTATAGGTTCAAAAAACTATTTTCTATTTCATAATATGGTTGTCTCTAAGCTCACTGTGGTGAATTTGATTCTCATAGATAAGTATATCTAAGTTCTCCGCGCTAAAATTATAGTCAAGTATTTAATAATTTCTTAATTTGGTATAGTGTATCCATATAACTAGTCTTGCATTTTTCAATTAATTTAAAATTTTAATTAATTTTTAAATCATCATTTAATTAAATATTAAACCACTTTAAGTTATACAAATTTACTTATTTATTTAATCATTTTATATTAATAATATAAACGAATACTTTTTCATTAACCACATATTATTCAAATATATATTTCTACTTTCACATATTCAGTTTGATTTCACGTAAATCTATAATGTCTGATATTCAATTTTACTGTTATACAATATATAGATTTTCCAAATATTCTCTACCTTAAATTTGTTATTAACATAATTATTAAGATACTATTATCAGCAGGGTCACTATTCTCATTATCTTTATTATTATCGTTATTGGTTTATTGATAGTCCAGTTGATGCACAAGTCTTAATTTTCTAAATATGACTCTACATTCACATAAGATTGATATAATTGATTTTATTTATTCATAACGAGTCGATATATATCTTGTTAAAATATTGGCGTTGGTAATCTAATATGATTTTTATTTGAGTCTACACAAAATTTTAATATGTCCTAATAGTCTTTAGATTTTGCTATTAATATAAAGTATCCTATTAAAATATGAATCTATTTTCTTTCAAGTCTAATATTGTTCTAAGCATTCGAATACTATTATTATTATCTCTTCATATGCACTTAGTTGATTTTAGTGATTTACCAAATCAGTCATTAGACTAAGAAAGTTTGAGTACAAGACTACCAAGAAATTTAGTCTTTTTATTCTATCCCATATATCCGCACATTCTTAGGTTTATCTAATAAGTTTTATATTATCTATCTGATTTCAATGCACAAGAATGTATTTCTAATTCTATTTAATTTAAAAATCTAACCGTAGATAATTACTAATAATTTTGTGTAGTTACTTGATCCTAATTATTACTTTTACCGTTATACAATTGCTAATAAGATTTTTAGTTAGATAAAGTTCAATACAATATTATTTGATAAATGTTAAAATTACTTTCTTTATGATTATTTGTGATCTTATTATCATTTATTATTATTAACATTAATGGTCGAACTATTATCTTAATTATTATCTTAACTACTCTTACAACTTAATTTCATTTCTACTTTAAATAGATTAATGGTTCTAATTACGAGGAAAGGTACTCTATTAGTTTCTAAGTAATATTAGGGATCTATCAGTTCACCAATAGAAGCAAGTCCTCATCTTATGAATGGTAATCCATGATTGTAGTTGGCCTGTCCAGGTTAGCAAGACCCGACGATGGTTTCCTACGAACAAAGACAGCACAAACACACCAGAATTACAAACCTCACTATTCCCCAGTGCTGGATTATTTAAGTGCCATTCAATTAACACTAATTAATCTCTAAACTTCTATTAAAATTTCTAAATTATAATGTAACTGGTTTCATCCTACAATTTTTACTTCATTACATATACAAACAACCAAACAAACAAATCAATTAATCAGTCAAATAAATCTTTTAATTATTGAAAACATTTAGTGATTAAGATTTATCTCACACCCCAACCCAGCTATAAACTAATCTGATAATCTATCTTGCACTGGCTATTATCTATTATCATATAAGATCTAATGGTGAGCTCTGATACCAACACTGTAGCGCCCCCAAAGCTAGCAGCTGACTAATCCAAGAGATTAACGAAAAAATAGGCACTAAGGATCTAAAACATTTACTTAAACATTCAATTAAGAAATCTGCTACAAAACTTAACCCAGAAACTAGCCCCGCTCTGAAATATATATATATATATATATATATATATACAATAACTCCTCTAAAATGATACTTATACAAAATTCATTTGGTTTACAAATAGAATATACAACATAATAAACATAGCAGAAGTTAACCAACTAACGAAATCAACCCTTGAAGCTTTCACTGCGCAACTCTGATCTGTCTCTGAAACTAAAAGTGGGAATGGGTGAGCACATCATCCCTTAAAGGGGTGCCCAGAAGAAATAACATTTAACTTTCAAGTAACCATGCACAAGATTTGGAAAACAATACATGTTTTCCCAAACATTAAAAAGTGACCAAGTCACTGAAATAAACAAACATGTATATGAACAAACTCCTTCTTCAAACAATTTATAATATGGTTGTAAATTCCGAACTCGCAAATTCACACCTAATAGCTGTGGATGTCGACAATGCCAAACTCGCAAACTGACGACCAATATAAACATAAAAGCTCGAAAGTAAGTAGGTATAAATGCGAAGGAGCATATCCTATATACCACAGGTGGAAATTCTTATTTACCATAACAATTCATAATGACATTCGAAACATTACAAGTCCTTTCCAAATCATGGAAAGATTAAAAAGAATCAACAGAACAATCATAATACAAACTGAACAATGCATGGAATGCACAAACTGACGATGCATGAGTTTATTAAACGTAAACCTTTGTGAAAGAAACAACAATGGTTTCAAAAGAGTTAAATGTAAATTTCCACCTCTTTTGATGACAAGCCACGCCTAGCTCGAGATCCACGATCCACTGGTTCATCCTTTGAATCGATCATTGTTAATATAGACCAACTGTTAATCACACAAGAAGTCTAAGAATCTAGCCAAAATGGCTCACACAAGAATCATACAAGTCTATCTAATGGTTCTAAGCCCATTTATAACTTAACTCCTTTTGATTCTCTATCTTTAACATAGCTAAGGTTTACTAATTGAATCGGATTGGTTCTATAGTCCATTAGATAAGTCTTACGAATATCTACAACTTTGTAGAAGGAAGCGAAAGCTGATTCGGACCATAAGTGGTCCAATTCATTAAGATAGGAAAACTAACTCTAAACCTAAGTCCACTAATCCGTCCAATTAACTCAAGGCCTGGTCCAACTGAATAAAATAACGGTCAACGTTTGGTCAGAGAGAGTAACCTAACGGTCAACATCTAGTCAAGGTTAAAGTCCTGGTCAAATGGTCAAAGTCGGGTCAAAGGTTAACTCAGTCAGACAAACTGAGTCATACAGAAAAGAAGACTAAATCAGACTGAATCTGTTCAGTCAGACAACTAACACTATAGGCCTGAGCTAAAGAACATGCCAAAGGTTCTTACATCCTAATTTCCTACTTATCAGATTACATTCCTACCTTTTTATCACTGCAACAACTCAATTATCTGAAATAACTATATAATTCATTTACAAATACAAAATCTGTTTACCTTAATCTGCAGTTGCAGGCTTTCACTAAGGCCACTGCTATAACAGCATTACAATCAACTTCAGTTCAAACATCTCAAGAGCACACTCAAGTTCCAACAACAATAACTCTACCATCTGTTATACAATTTCACTACTTCAAATATTGGTTGCACACCTACACGGACTGAATCAATTCCAATAACTTCAACCACCAATAACTCATAATACTAGAACTACCACAACCCATCCAGTTCAACTTCTCTAAGTCACAGCAATTATACTTTACTTTCACAGCAGGATCACCATTAATACCTAATTCTCATTCCTGCAACACCAATTCAACACATCTAACTTATGTCCTTGCAATAACAGCTCTTCAAGCTCAATCCAAGTTTCACTCACTTCAACAGTGTTACTAACTCAGTTATACAATAACACTATGACTCCATCTGCACTTCAGTTGAGATCACACTCACTTCATATTACCTACAATCTCCTCCACCAGCACCACTAGTAACTCCAGCAACCCCTGCACTAATTCCATACACACTATAACTCCTCCTCAACTATAATTTCGCTTCCACATAACACCACCAGTTCAATACCACCAACAATGTGCACACCTGTAACAGTTCATATATCCTCTAAACATCACCATCGACTATTGAACCCCCAAACAGATCCCAATTGCATCAATTAATATCACTAGCACCTACAACTGAAATTCAAACTATAATTCTTCAACACAACCCCATTTCTGTATCAAACAAACTTAACTTATATTCCCAATTAAATCACAGAACCCCTAATTCTCTTCATGCAACTCAATTCAATAAGAAATTCCAATTAAAGAAAACAATTACACAAACCAATTCTTCTACTTGCTGTAATCCATTCATACATTCTATGAACCTTAAAAGAAAGTTAAACATAAGAAACTCTGAATTACCTTTCCCCTCAATCTTTCTGTGTTTGTATCAGCACCTGGATAATTCCACCATCATCAACTGTTCTTGAATCTGATCTACTGTTCTCAAATCGCCACTCAAATGAACTTCAAGACAATTTCCAGAAAACCCTGATTCTAATTTGGGGAAGAACATGAAACCCTAATTCCAATTCATCAATCTCGTCTTCATAAGAAACAACCTTAACTCTTAACTCGTGATAAACCCATCTTCAATCCGACTTATAAATCTTTAATTTCATCTTTAATTTCACACAATCCCTTAATCAACTCAAGAACCCTAGCTCTTAATTCAATCATCAAAACAACTCCACAGCTTTGATTAACCACAACCCTCTTAATCTTTCATCTTTATCAACTTCATATCATCATCAGTTACACCCAATCCTAAACTCAGAAACCCTAATTCCTCTTCTCCTGATTCACGACAAAACCCTAACAATCCTTAATTTTCCTCTTCCCGAATCACATCGACATCAATACTGTATCGCCCTACGAATAGTTTCATCAACCAATATCTCTCTAACCCTCTCTAGATTTCATCACTCGACACTTACATAGGAAGAACAGAGAAGAAGAACGGAGAAGAAGAAAGAGAGAATAAGAGAGAATGAAATTCTCTTCCCGGTTTGGTTAGATAAGGCCGAACGAAATTACTGAGGATATGGGCTGCCAAGGCGGTTAAACTTCAAAAATGACTATTTTTCCCTTCAAACAAATCTAATGATATCCTCTTCGTCTGATATCCGAATAACACGTTCGAGTAGTCCACTCTGCGTAACTTTTCGAGATCTATCCAGCGGTACTAATTTTGTAAATAGATTGTTGTTAGATTAATTCTTATTAATTAACGTTCGTGTTAAACTAATCAAGTTATTATCGGCCAATTCGTCACTAGACTGGTATAATAGCGTTGACGAGCTTGAGGGTCCTTACAATCCTACTGAGTACAGGTCTCTTGTTGGTGGTCTTCAATACCTGACTTGCACTAGGCCTAGAATAAGCTATAAAGTCAATTAGATATGTCAGCATATGCAGAATCTACTACACATCATCTTATTACATCCAAAATAATAATGAGATATGTTAAAGGTACACTGGATTATGGGGTGTTATTCCGCAAGGGTTTAAAATAAGTTCACGGGTTCACTGATGTTGATTGGGTTGGTGATATAGACTCAAGGAGGTGTGCTGGAGGCTATTGTATATTCTGTGGGTATAACCCTATCTTATGGTCTAGTAAAAGACAGACTACAGTTGCATGGTCTTCTACTGAAGCTGAATTTCACAGCTTAGCCAACTCTACAACTAAGATCATTTGGGTTTGTAAGCTTCTGAAGGATCTTCATGTATTTCTTCCAACTGCACAATTTTTTCTTTGTGACAATCTTAGTGCAATTTCATACTCTCCAATCCAATTTTTCATTCCAGGATGAAACATTTGGCAATTGACTATCACTTTGGTCGTGAAATGGTTCAATCTAATGAGCTGAAGATATCCTACATATCTTTTATTGATCAAGCAGATGAAATATTCACCAAAGGTTTGTCAGGCCCACGATTTTCTATGATCGGAGGCAAATTGGATTTGCTTCTTAAGTCTACTCTGCTCAATTTAAGGGGTATAATAATATTTAATCACTGTTACACTCTATTTACATCATATGTCACTGTCTTGATTAATTGTATTGTACTATAGGTGTAATTATTTTATGGTCCTGTGTACAAGTGCAGGATTTGTTTCACCACCTCTCTTTGTGTCTGATATAAATGTTTTGAGTCCTCTTTATTTTTGTAACTGTTAAGACACATAATAATCTGTAACTATAATTTTACGTTTCTCCATTAATGAATGAGGCTTTTGATAATATATACCCATTTTATAATGTGTTTAGAAAAATACACTCGTCAGTTTCTTGAATAAAATGGCTAACGACCGTTATGTGAACAGTTGTCAGCACATCAAAAAGTCTGAAAACCCCCTAACTGTTTCAACTCGGGTTGAGTTCAACTGAGTGAATCACCAAGTCGACTAAGAAAACCATGCACGTGTGCTGCAATGGTAACTGTGACTTTCCTAGCAGTGGTCTTAAGCTTCTCCGACACCCAGTCACAAAAAAAATACTTATCTGCAAACCTATTCTTCCGACCTGGCCTCACCCACAAAACTATGATTCGGTTCCACACTTGTAATTAACCAGTGACCACTCTTCTGCCTTTTTGAAACAAGCACAAACCATGGATAGCTATATTCCTTACCATATAGCCTTCACTCTCCTGGAACAACTAAAATTGATCTTAAACTGACATTCATTCCAACATACAGTATGCTCTCAAATGCATTTAAAAGCTTTCTGGTTAGCAAATTTGGTACCAACCAGCATTATACTTGGATCAACTGGTTCAACCACTTCATCTTCAGGGAATTGTGCTTACTAAAGTTAATTTTGTTTTCTTTTACAAAGTATTGAAACCACTCAGGTTCTTCATTAGATTTTCCACCATTACCTCCCTGGTGTTCTTTAAATTTCTTTTCATCACCTTCAAAAATAGTATCAAACCCAATATAATCCCTCACATCTTTATCATTATCAGACAATACTGGAGGTTCCATTTCCTCCACGGGGTGACATTTATCAACATTTACATTTTCTAACTGAATAATGTAATTATCAGGCAACAGTGATTGGTCTTTCACAAGCATTGTCCAATAATCATGATTGAATATTTCTCTTTCTTCATCTTCAATTACTTGTGATGGCTGACTACCACATCCAACATTCCACATGTTGTCACCAATACTAGCCCGACTCAAACATGAAAATCCATTAATTTCAACCTCATTCAGTAAATATACAAACGAGAGTTTTCTTGAAGAACCCACTTGTTTAACTGATTTTCCCAGTTTAGCTGCAAGTTTAGGTGATCTCCTGGGTGACTCTATTGAATATTCAGACAACTTCTTTTTTAGGGTGAGTACTAAATCTTTCATGTTATCTGCATCATACTCATCACTAAGATTTAATACAGACACTTGAAGTTCAATAAAAACCTTACCATTAGGTGTTGCATCCTCCAAAACCTATCAAAATCTTCATCAGATAATGAGTATTCTGACATATTTGGGTCATCATTCCACCAAAACAGATTAACCCTTTGTCTATCACAAGCCATATAATCTAGTATGTACCATTTCCTCGAAGATTTTCAGATGAATCAGGTCTTTACATATATTATAGAAAGTTAAACACAACTCAGAATTTACCACATCAACACTTATATCCCTATAAGAAACGGATTACATGCATACAAATAATAATATTTGTAAAAAAAATCCTAAAATCAAATCAAAGATTCCAGACAAAATCGAGAGAAAAGATGAAAAAAAATTAAAAAACAAATAAGCAACCCAAACAAGGTTTCAAAAAGCGAAAGCGTAAAGCGATACGCTATCTTAGTAAAGTGCAGTTTCAATATGTTGTTGAAGCATAGCTTCACAAAATAAATATACATTAGTACTTATAAATAACTATGTGAAACTTAATAACACAAAACCAAAAACCAACATAATAATCCATCATAAAGGGAATAAATAAACTAACTAGCTAACTAAGCATATGCAGTAACATAATAATCCATCATGATAAAGGAACGGAACACATAAACAAACTAGCTAAGTATCATCATCCTCTGAATGATTATCTTCATTATGGGTCATGAATATATCTTCTTCATCGTCAATCCATTCATGTCCCCTTTCTATAGTTTGTCTTGTATTCCATGTTCCTTTTTTATTATTCTGTCTTCTTCTAGCATATTCATCTGTGGTTACAGAATCTCTTGCCCTATTCATTTGTTATGTAGGTAGATTGTTATGTCCTGCTTGATCAGTTCGAGTTGGAGGATCAATTTGCAGAGAATCAAGATCTAACTCTTCAAGATCTTTATGCCAAGTAGTTTGAACCTCTGCCATCAAATTATCATCATCTTCGAAGTCATGTTCCAGTCATCATCGTTGTATTCGTTTTCTGGTTCTTAAGGAGCATCAATGAGCCACTCATCAGCACTAGGAATTTCATCAGCAACCATGATATCCTCCTCTTTGTTTCCCAGCTTAACCCTTTTTTTGTAAACATTTTAGCCTCAACTTCTTATCGGATATTATGTACACTAAAGCATTTAACTTTATTGTGTGCAACCTATTCCTCTTTTTTTGTGAACTTGATTTGGATGTCGACCAATTTCGTTCACATCCCGATGCAGAACAAGTCAGGATCAAAATTCTAATTGCAAACCTTTGCAAGATGGGTATGCTCCTACCGAAAGATTGCCACCAACGCGGTACAAAAATTTAATATAATAATTTAAAAATTGAAGGAAAAATATATAAAAAAAGACACAAGCTTATTAATCAACTTAATTTATAGCTATCTAATTAGAATACTCACCATGGGTTTTCAACTTCCTAGTTGTCTCTGCCTAAAGACGTCCAAAGTGTCCCTTCATATTCAAATACTTGTCAAGATCCATATGAGCTTCAACTACATTTTCTCTAGGAAATTTTTCCCGACAGTTGTACATGCCACCTCTTATTTCCAGATGATTTAAAACATTTTCTTCGTCCTGAAATTGTGGATTCAGAAAGTATCCTGCAACATGGAGGTCTATATGCATTTGGAATCCCATTTTTCATTGATGATTTACCTAATATCCTTATACTTCGGTTTTTTATTGTCGAAGTTTTTTGTTATCTCTTCTTTGGCATCGTCCATTGAACCATATATGGATCCCATTACTGGAGTCGCTTCTGAATCTACAAGTATTAAGATACCAACTAGAGGTTTTGTAGCCTTTAGTGAATAAACCAAACCAAGCTAGAAGTTTGCATCCCTCATTATACTATTTTTCAATGCTTTCACATCAGAACTTTTTGCCGAACTATATTTTTCCACTTATTATAAGTGAACATTTCTTCCAAGGATGCTTTGCTTTCTAGCAAGCTTTGAAAGTGAGTTTTCCGTAGAAAATCTTGTATCATCGGGATGAATCAACTCTCACTTTGTAAAGATCCTCATCATAGCAATTACATAACCATGTGAGTATACATAGTTAGCTTCTTTTTTAGCCTTTAAATAAGCATTTTTTATCTGTGGTAACTCGAATAGATTCTTAAGAATTATATCAATACAATGTGCAGCACACGGTGTCCAATGTAATTTCCTTCTTTTCTGCATTAGTAAATCTCCAGCATCCTTGTATGCAACAACATTGTCTGTAACAACTTGCACTACATGTTTCTCTGCTACCTCTTCAACTATCGCATGAAGCATATTCAATAACCTTCTCGCATATTTAACATACTTTGATACATCAACTGTATTCAAGAAAAAATTTCCACCCAGGTTATTGACAAGAAAATTGATCAAGTGTCTCTTTCTAATGTTTGTCCAACCATCAGACATTATGGTGACTCATGTTTATTCCCATGTTCTCTTGGCATTGTCGACCATATAGTTTGTTGATTTAACCTCTTCTTTAAGAACCCGAGAAATCAACTCGTACATAGAAGGTGGTTTTAACCCACGACCATATTCTCCTACTGATCTAAGCATACTGGCAAAAGAAAGACTGTTTGCCAAATTAAAAGATAAACCATTCTCAAAAAAGAAATGACCAATATCGAGACAAACCTTCTTTCGATGTTCTATGATATTCTTTGGTGTACGCTGATGCTGATCTTGTGGTATGTTGTTTATAAACCTATTCATGGGGCCTTTTATTCTATGATCACTAGTAGCAGTAGGAGTTGGTTTCAGATCCTACCATATGATTATATGCAGACTCTATTGGAGCATGATAATGTGATCCTTCATTAACCAAATACTCAAAGTTTTGTTGTTCCATTTCTTTTGATTTTTTTTATCATGAAGCAGTTGAGTTAATATCTCTTGTTTAACTTCTGGAGGTACACTAGGACATGCATAAACTCCGTTATGCGTCTGCCATATGTGACTTTTTGAACCTACTAATCCCTCCTGAAACTCTCTTATCATAAAACTTGCACGTCACATATGAAACATGTCTTCCTCTAATAAGTGGACCTTCAACTTCAATACCATATTTCCAAGATGGATCTTTCTTTGTGGATTTCTTAGTTGTATGCTGGCTAGCCAGAGCATATCACAAGAATAGAAATGTAGGATAGCAGAAGAAGAAGAAGAAGAAGAAGAAGAAGAAGAAGAGAATGAAAGGGAAGAAGAAGTTGTAGAATAGAATATGAAATGTTTGGAGTTTTGGAGTCTCTAAACAGTTAACTTGTTGAGAGTTAATAATAGTTTATAGGGTATATTAATTAGATACCCTTACTTTTCACACTCAACAAATATACCCTTATACAACAATAAATATACCCCTATCATTTAAAAACCTTATCCATATAAAAATAGATTACCTTAATACCCTCACTTATATAATATTTTTTTTCTTCAAAATATAATTTTTTTTTCTCTATCAACTTCACCGCCATTATTCCACCGCCACCATTGCACCACCACTCCGCCACCGCCACCACCGCCAAATTTTGGTGTCAACAACTAAAGTTGATCCAAAATTAAAAGTTCAAAAAATAACTTTACTAGTACATATTCAAGTTTTTGTGTATCAACAAAGGAAGTTGATCCCAATGAATGGAGTCAACAACCAAAGTTGATCCCAAAAATCTGGTATCAACAACCAAAGTTGATCAACTTTCTTTGTTTAAAAAATAACTGAAAAATACTCCCAATTTTTTTCGGGTCAACAATGGAAGTTGATCCCAGTGAATAGAGTCAACAACCAAAGTTGATCCCAAAATCTGGTGTTAACAACCAAAGTTGATCAATTTCCTTTGTTGACACAATAAGTGAAAAAATACTCCAACTTTTTTGGGTCAACAATGGAAGTTGATCCCAGTGAATGGGGTCAACAACCAAAATTGATCCCAAAATATGGTGTCAACAGCCAAAGTTGATCAATTTCCTTTGTTGACACAATAAGTGAAAAAATACTCCAACTTTTTTGGGTCAACAATGGAAGTTGATCCCAGTGAATGGATCTACAACAATAGTTGATCCGATAAAAAATGGTCAACGATAGGAGTTGATCCCATAAATAGTTGATATCATGCATTGTTGGTGATTTCAGTACTTGATATATACATAATCCCCAATGTAGTAGTCCCCAAATATACATAATCCCAATGTAGTAGTCCCCAAATCTTCTCCTGAAGCTAAAATAGTTGCAAAATAAGCCACCACCAGCACCTTCACAACACACCACCACCATCATCTCCAAAACAAAATCATCATTACTCCTCTCTTCATAATTCCATATATATTCCCTGTAATTCCTACACATTCATCTAATCATTTTAATCACAATCCATTAGAAGCTTTAGATTCGAACACACCCATTACTTCTCAGCAACAACAGGTTCATCATCTCCAACATATCACATTGATTCACACAACATAACCATCTCGAAATTCAATTGACCTCGCCTGCATCTCTGTATATCAGTTTTATTTACAATTTGTTTTTCTAGTTCTACTTCAATCTTCAATCACTCACACCACAGCAATACCCATCCTGCTTTCTTCTTTCTATTTCGATTCTGCCCAAAATCTTGAGCAATCACCTATCAGACGCACCTCCAATTCCTTCGAAAATCAACCATCCAAGGCTGTAACAAGTTCAATCCCGTATCAATTTCTTCAACTGAATTTTATCTTCTTGAACTCAATCGCCCATTAAACCCATCATCTATACTGTCTCGGATCAATTTTATCGTAGAAGCTCTCAGATCCCCTTTTCTTAATCGAATCGAATCACATCACCATCTTCAATGCCAACAGCGACCACCAATCATTCACATACTTTGCGCAAAACTTGATTTCAAAACCTAAAAAATCAGATCTGGATTTCTTTGGATCTGATTTTAAAAATCAATTATAGAATAAGAAGAAGGTTTCATATGGTACTGATACTTCTCGATTGTCGGCGGCGAATGTGGGAGTATTTGCAGAGGTGGTGACGATGGAGATGCTAGTGGTGGTGGTGGAGCGATGGAGATGGATGGTTCGCTGCTAATTAGAAGAAGAAGAAGAAGAAGAAGAAGAAGAAGAAGAAGAAGGGGAAGGGGAAGTACGTAGATATGGGGAGGGTGAATCTGGGATAATAATTCATTCTAGAACCGGAGGGGTATTATTATTGGTGTCAAGGGTAGTTGTGAAGGTCAGTCAAGAGTAAGGATAATTATATAATTACCACTAGTTTATAGGGTTTTTATATATTAAAACCTAAAACGAAAACGTTGGGACTTGTTTCGAGGCTTTAAAGACCCTTTTTTTTTCCTCTGGAATATCCCTTTTTTACTCTAGAATATATAACGTAGTATTAATGCGGACGTATTAAAGAGTTTTTATATTGAAGCGCTAAAAAGCACCCTTCAAAACGTTTTTTAAAAACAACCCAAAAATAAATTCCTAATATTGGAAACTTCAATAAAAACAGAGATAAAAGACAAACCCAACAAAAATCGGTTTGTCAATTAGGGTTTACAAATCATCAAAAACATGTTCATAAAAAAGAATTAGGGTTAACAAATCCTACCTATTTTTCATCTTATCTTTTCTGTTTTTTTCTTCATCGCGTCTTAAAATCATTTTGGATTTTTCTTCTAGTTCAGGAAATCTTCGATTTTACTACAAAAATTTCCTAGCCAATTTTGAGACAAGCAGAAAGAGAGAAGAAATGAAACGAAACGGAATCTAATCTTCTTCAGAATCATTTTGTTTTTTGGGCACATCCATAATTTTTTAATTTAAATAAATCTATATCGCTGATCCATTTCGATTGTACCGCTATTTTAGTAATATCAAAAAAAAAAGGGTGTATTTTTGTAAACTCATTATCAGATCGGTGTATATTAGCAAAATTTCCTTAATGAACATTTGTTCCTACTCTACTGCTTTTAAGTCGCACCTTAACTTTCATTGCATACCAACGGGAAAAGGAAAAAAAAGGCGCGTGAACATAATATTTTATTTCTTTTTTCAGGAAATAGACACTCACACTCCTAATCCAATTTCATCGGAATAGATGTAGGATTACAAATTCCAAAATGTGGCACACATTTTTCGTGCAAAGTAAGCCCTACCCATCATTGGTGCCAAATGAGCTGTCTAACAGGTTTCCTTGTAGGATGCCTGCAAGAGATTTTGTGTGCCACAAGTTCAAGTTTGTTTCAGAGATAGTGCCTGGGGTGCCTGATTATAAGTGCCAAGCAGTTATTCTGTTTCTGGAGTTTCTCCATTAAAAAAAGTTGTCATATTCTGCAGTAACATGGGTAGGGTCCATTCCTACCACAAATAAATTGTGTACACTACACACTGTACACAGTGTTTCTCACTCTGAGAGAATCCCTTGATTTACAACAAGACAACTCCCTCTCTCTCTCTGAGAAATATCGGCATCTGTAGCAGAAAAATATTATGTTCAGGATTGGGACCAGGTAATCCCTTTTCATCATCATCATTTACAGTTTCCAATTCTTCTCATCCTAGATTCTACTTCAATGGGTACTTCTAATTCTTCTGTGAAGTTCTGATATGAAACTGTTTTCAATTTAATAAACAGAAACTTTTCCAGCATTATACTAAGAAGATGTCGCTCAAGTTTTTTCTCCACTGAAACTAAAAGGTACATATTCTGATCCTTCTTTTTCACTGTAATTGGTGGCAAGGCACTCAAATTGTGCTTGTTTTATTGTTTCTTTGCATATTTGAGCTGTAGCTTGAGTGTAAGTTGAGCTGTAGCTTGAGTGTAAGAGTATGTAATGACAGGTTTTATATGAATGTACTAGGTTAGAAGACAAGGTTGCATTGATCACTGGAGCAGCTAGTGGTATTGGAAAAGCAACAGCTAAAGAATTCATTAACCATGGTGCCAAGGTTGTGATTGCAGATATTCAGAAACAGCTTGGCCAAGAAACGGCAATAGAACTAGGGGAAAGAGCAACTTTTGTGTTCTGCGATGTCGTTCGAGAATCCGATGTTTCTGCTGCAGTTGATTACGCGGTCTCTAAATACGGTCGCCTTGATATCATGTTCAATAATGCTGGAGTATCAGGCCAATTGTCACCAAGCATTACAGATCTTAACCTAACAGAATTTGATCGTGTCATGAGTATTAACGTTCGGGGAGTTATTGCTGGGATAAAACATGCAGCTCGTGTTATGATCCCAAGGCGAACAGGTTCCATTCTCTGCACTGCCAGTGTAACTGGGATCATGGGTGGATTAGCACCACATACGTACAGCATTTCTAAAGTTGCTGTTACAGGGATTGTGAAGTCTGTGGCAGCCGAGCTCTGCAAGTACGGAATCAGGGTTAATTGTATCTCACCTTTTGCCATCCCGACGCCATTTGCGATGGATGATATGGTCAAGATTTATCCAGGGGTTGACGCTAATCGCCTTGTGAAGGTCATTCATGACGCTGGCGAGTTGGAAGGAGTTAACTGTGAAGCTTCTGATATTGCGAAAGCTGCACTTTATCTGGCTTCTGAAGCTGCTAAGTATGTGAGCGGTCATAATCTAGTTGTTGATGGAGGGTTCACCTGCTTCAAGAGTCTTATGTTCCCATCACCTGATCAGGTCTCGGAATGAAACATGTGAAGAAAATAGAGGTTTTAAGTCCTTCGCCTTTGTATGCTGTATGGCTTATGCTGATGAAATGATAGATTTCCAGATAATTAAAATGCAAGCACATGAACTCAGACCAGAAATTATTTTGGTCAACAATCTCAATGTGAATATGGAGGCACCGAGTGAATAGCAGCAATTTGAGAACAAGCCAGCACTGCAATGGGCATTGGTAAATAAATGACAACTGCATCTACCTTTCTAGCACCAATATTTTTCGATCCACAAGCTACATAAATAAAGCAAAGCTCAACCATTAATATAAATCCATAGAACTAATAAAAGGGAAACGGCAAAAATAGTATGTAGTACAAACAAAACTAAAATTACTTGGCAAAATTTGTGCAGCGACTGAGTATAGGCTAAACTTCCATATTGACTCATTTCCTGCCTCTAAATTTCGTTCAGTTTCCTAACAAAAGTTGGTAATAGAAGTAATACAGACCACCTTTAAACCACTGCTTGATTCTAAAAGCAGACTCCGAATATGGTAGATATCCTGTTGGAATCCTTGAACAAGTCCTAGATCCTTAAGTCAGAATCCCATGGTGAGTGAGTAACAAGTCCTAGATTCTTAATTCAATCACTGAAGCTCTTAGATTTCTGGTACTTGGTTTTCTTTTTCCATTGTTTTTAGTTTCACTGACAACTAAATACTGGGAATAGCTCAGTTGGCCAAGTGTAACTCTCCTGTGAATTTGCCCTTAATGGGGGGGAAAAGAGACAACTGACTTATAATAAGTTCCCACTTCTTAAATAAATTTCTTTTCCTGTTAGGGAAGCATAAAGAGTTCAAAAGAAATTACTTCTAAGACGAGGTTTTCTGTAAACAAATCCTACTATCTAGCATTTTTCAAGTTCATAAAATAAACTAGATAGTAACCTGTGCCGCCAAGAGTGGGAATTCTGCATATGTTTCTCGGGATCGAACTCTGGCACTCCAACAGAAAATGAATCAGAGGCTGCTAGTATTAAGCCAAAAATATCATCTGCTACAATATAAAAGAAACAAAAATACGGGATCAAAGGCGACGATATCTTATCGATCCGTTGTACTACATTACCAGCTGAGAAGAGAGAATAAATGGAATCTGGAAGAAAAAAAAAAAAAAAAAAAAAAAAAAAAAAAAAAAAAAAAAT
>JAJJMB010014022.1:10620464-10881722 GCA_023531105.1 Papaver atlanticum
TAAAAAAAAAAAAAAAAAAAAAAAAAAAAAAAAAAAAAAAAAAAAGGAGAAAAATTACATAACCCAACAACAATATTAATCAGCTACCATATGTATTGATCAGCTTCCATATGTATATTCTAGAAACAAAAATCACTGAATATAAATCAGCTTCAAAAAAGAATTATTGATCAGCTTCCATATGTATTTTAGAAACAAAAATCACTGAATTGATACAAAGAAACCCCTTCATTTTGATCTAGAATCTCTAAATTACAACAAAATGAATTGTTTGAAAATGCAAACCCCCATGAGTTGGGGTTAACAGATCTGTAATTTAATAGTACAACCTAAGAAAATTTACTATAGCAACTCTACAAAAAAATGTTTGCTTTGTTTCTGGGATTACCAAACACAACACTATATCAATAGGATTGCGGTAAAACTCAAAACTAATCACATAACATGACAAAAATTGGGGATGTAGAATATGCTGAGAGCGTACTAATTAGACATGGTTTCCCTAAAGAGTTCCTTAGGCGCTGCAGAAAGAAGGATAATGCAAGTGTTAGGACTAATTTAAATAGGAAAGGAGAGAAAAACAAAAGAATAAGAAGAGAATGATTATTAACCTGGCAAACCAGTGAACCTTTTGTACTGTTCATATGCCTGCCCGATGAACATCTCTACCCCAGTAACAACTGCAGCTCCTGATTCTTTTGCTTCCAGCAAGAGTCTTGTCATTTTTGGAGTGTAAACGGCATCAAAAACCTGTGCATAAGCACTTAGGGCATGCTGCATATAAAAGCATTTTCTGTCTGTAAGCTTTCATTGCGACTAAAAAACTGTTCCGTTTAATTATGCGGGATACTTTTAATAGTCCAGGAGTATGTGGAACAGGAGAAAGCAAAAGCATCACGACTTTAGATGTAACTGAAATAGGAATCAAACCTTTGGTATGGGTGTTTCTTCTATTTTCGGCTGCATTCCTATAGATGTCGTGTTTGCAAGAATCATTCCATCCTCTGGGCAGAAAGTTTCCAATTGTGCAAGAGTAACTGCATCTCCTCCGACCAAATCTGCTAGTTCTCTGGCGTGCTCTTGGAGATGAAACAATATAAAAGTTATCACCCAGAAACTTTAAGTAAGGAAGACCACAAATCAATTCTACAACCTTAACATATGTGCGATTGGCTATCACAACTCTTGCTCCCTTTGCCTTTGCACCATAAGCAAGGGCCTTACCTGCACCGCCTGCTCCAATAACAACAAACAATTTACCAGATAAGGGTGAACCACTTCCCTGGTAAATTTTATCTGAACCTGCAAAAGTTCACTCATAAAATTGGGGCACCGCAAAAGCAACATTGGTCTAAATGAAGCTTGTGGAGTATGCGAGAAACCTCTCAGCCCATCTTCTATGGCAGATATAGCACCAATATAGTCAGTGTTGTAACCAATTAACTTCCCGTCACTTGGTCTCCTAACAATGGTATTAACAGCTCCAATTAGCTGTAAGGATTTCATCAAGAAGATAAACTAATCGAAGTCAATCCACTACTCACAGTACCCAACCATTGACTCGTTACGGAAAAGTGAAAGTTGTGCTAAAAAGAGGTACCAATTACCTTGGCAATTGGATCAACCTCATCACAGCATTTAAGCGCAGCTTCCTTGTGCGGAATTGTACAACTGCACATCAAATGAATTATATTACTCAACTGGTCAAATATATCTTCCTAGATGATTGTTTGACAATATTAAGTTGCAGCCCAGTATTAGAGTAAGTTTTTAGTTTTATAACCTGAATCCAGCAAAATCAGCAGATGCATATGTAGCCAAAAACTTTGCAAGGTCATCCACCAAAAAGGGCACATAAACTCCATTAAAACCAACAGACTTAAAGGCTTTATTAAACAAAAGAGGGCTCTTGCTGTGTCCCACAGGCTTCCCAATAATTCTAAATACTTTTGTATCAGGACCTATGTGTCTGAGGTTGTATTTATCCAATAAATCCTTTATCGTTGGTTGCCCGGGAGCTGATACAATTCCCTCTTCAAGAGTACCGAAAGTGAGATACCCACCATATTTAGGGCAAAGTAACCGTGAGATCAGACCCTTTTCAGTCATTACCAATCCAATAAATGGAACCTGAAATGTGCAATCAATCTGTGAGAATAAGTGTGAAAACATTCTATAAGATATTAAAGAGAAAATAAGTAAATAACTAATGGATCCTGCAGTTGGCACTTATACTAACAATGATAAAAAAACGAAAGAGTTACGGATGTGTGGAGATTTTCCGAAGTATAAGAGCACATAGAGTCATGCAAGTTACTGATGGAACCTATATAAAGCGGTGCGTTGTTACACATACTCTAGGTGAATGTTATAAACGTGAGAAGAAACACATACGACAGTGATAAAGTTTTCCACACTTGTTTTTATCAAAAGATTTTCCAATAAAGGGTATGGAATTTACATGGCTTACTTGGGAATGCACTATTATTTGAAACATGCGAGCGACATCTGTGACATCCACAGCAGTTGTTGCAATCTTCAATATGTCAGCACCAGTAGATTGTATTCTTGCCACAAGATCACCTATTTCCTCAACTGAAGGAGTAGCATGGTAGTTATGAGAAGAAACGATAATTTTAGACTTTTCACGTGTCGTCTCTTCTAATGAACTAATAAACTCATGAGCAACCTTGAGACAAAAACAAAACTATAAGTATCAACTATTTCTTAGTATTTAGTACACCACAATGAGAATATTGCTACTGACCTGAAGCTCAACATCAATATAATCAGCTCCCAATTCCATTGCAAGTTTAAGTGCATCCAGCCGAATGCTATCGTCACCTTCATACTCACCACCTTCCCATTTCGGTCTATGAAAAAACAAAGAAATAAATCATTTAAGAAATATAACTCATACAAAGAAACTGCCTAGATTACTCAAGCAAGGGAAAACAAAGAATGTGAACCTGTATGTGAAAAGAGTTAGCACAGTACAATTTTTTATTAGGGTTTGAAGGTCTTGGTGAGGATTGAAGGTTGATAAGTAATCTAATCTGATCTCAACGATATCAACCCCAATTTCTTTAGCTTTGGATACCGAATTTGCTTCCCCATTATTGGAGCACATATCGAATTTGTTTCCATTCCTCCTCTTCCCACCATTTTGGATACCCGATAACTGAACATTCATTAATCATTCCATAAAAATAAAATAAAAATCAGAAGAAGAAAAATCCGAGAAAATTGGGGTGAGAGGTTGTTCAAAAGAAGGATAAATAGAGAGTGGAGATGTTACATAGAGAAAGGAATTTGAAGATTTACACAGTAGACTCGATGGTTGAAGAGCGAGGAAGAAAGAGAGTACTTGTACAGTATTGGTGGCTACTGTATGATACAGTCTGTATCCATATATTATGGGTATCGGCAACACCTCTGCACGGGCTTTTATTCTGTCCGTTTTACTCCCTAATGCTGCCGGTTCGTATGCTCTTTTTATTTTATTGGGGTTAAGCCGGTGAAGATGATTGCTTTCTGGGTCGGGTTTCTGCATCCGAAACCACATTACCAAACCCACCTGATTATTAACATAAAAGAAAAAAAAAAAAACTGAGATGAACAATTAGAAAATCAAAATATGTTTCTGAGTTCATCTACCGCAAAACTCCTGCTTTAAGTTCTTCCACGATATATACAGAAGAATCCAAATTATACTAACATCACAAAGCCTGAAACGACATCGGAAACTTCAAAGTTTGATTCATTCACTTACAGTTACACAGAAGACAAACTAAATCTAAGGAAATTGAAAGGTATGGGATTGTTAACCAATATCCTTGCTGATTTCTTTGTTATGAAAAGTGATAAATCATAAATGGTTTTTGTATCCTAAATATAAGTGAATGGGTGATTTTGAGAAGTGGGTATATTAAGGATTTTATGTTTGTAGAGAATTAGGTTGTGGATTTATATACCCATGTTGTAATTGTCATGGAACTAATGGTTCAATTTGATTAATACAGGTTTTGTATTTTTTCTATCATGTTTTGTGATTCCTTCCAATCAAATTTGCTCTCATACTTTCAAAAAGAAACGAAAATAATAACAGTATTGATTAATCCCTGTTTGATAAAATGCCTCAAAGAATTGACTATCATGTCCCTGAAATTAGATTGTAGTTTTAGGATTATTAGATTGTAAAGAAGTTTTGGGTACTGGGTTGTTTATATGCGTTTTGGAGCAATCACTTATTGTTGCGCAATCCTAATAACATCCAGCAATTTTGCAGCATCAGGTCAAGAGTCATCAATAGTCCCTGTTAGTTTCTAGTCGTGTTTTTTTCTCTTTGGTCGGCCCTCACTGCTGCAGCAGTAGTCTAGTCTTTATTGCTTATTGCGAGGATTAACTGGGAGGGAAGTGGATCTCTCTCTGTCTCTCCCTTCAGTTTCGATCTCCTTGTGTTGAGGATTTTCTCGTCTGCAGATCAAAAGAGGTAAGAATTTCGGTCATTTAAATGAATCTAGGGTTTTTCCCTTTTAGTTCTCGGAATGATATCATCACTATGGTCGAATTAATTTCCGAGCTACCAAAGTATTGTGGAATTTCTCTCCAGGCTTTTCCAAATTAACATTACATATGTGTTGCACCAATTGAATATGATCCGGGTATCTAAACCATTCTGAAGTCTTTGATAATTTAGGAATGGAGCTTTTTTGTTTCATTACTGTTGAAATATCCTTTTTATTGAAAAAATTGCAAAATATCCTTATTATTGAAATTGCACTAGCTAATCTATATTGGGAAAGGGATGGACACATCCTGGTTAGGTCGAATGATGGTTATATAAATTTTTAGGGTTTCAGCATTTCGTTTAGAGTAAGCTAGTTTCAGTGCGTTGATAATATATGTTTTATTTTATTTTTTCTTTAAAAGTGTCGTATTAGCATAAAGATGCATGCGATGATAACTCTAAATTTTTCCATGCCAATGTGCTTTTACAAATATTACGGGATTGTCAGACACTGCACTCGAATTAACATTCTGAATGCTCCTTGGAAAAGTCTTATTTATTGATCAAACTAAAATCTGGGGTTGGATTTTCAAGCGTAAGCTTCTGTCGATTGACAACCGTTGTGTTTCATCTGGCCTTTAAGTATGGGATGCTCTGCAGGATTTTCCAAATTAACATTACATATGTGTTGCACCAATTGAATATGATCAGGGTATCTAAACCATCCTGAAGTCTTTGATAATTTAGGAATGGAGCTTTTTTGTTTCATTACTGGTGAAATATCCTTATTATTGAAATTGCGCTAGCTAATCTATTAAGAAAGGGATGGACACATTCTGGTTCAGTCGAATGATGTTTATATAAATTCTTACGTTATTTTCTCAATGTTTCATTTGGAGTAAGCTAGTTTCAGTGTGTTGATAATACATGTGTGATTTTAACTTTTTAAGAGCCTCATATTAGCATAAGGATGCATGCGATAACTCTAAATTTTGCCATGCCTATGTGATTTAACAAAGATTACGGGATTGTCAGACACTGCGCTTAATGAATTAACATTCTGAACGCTCCTTGCAAAAGTCTTATTGATCAACTAAAATTTGGGGTTGGATTTTCTAGTGTAAGCTTTTGTCGATTGACAAATGTTGTGTTTCATCTGGCCTTAAAGTATGGGATGCTCTATATGCACTTATAAGCATGCCAAACATGAGATGTAAATCGAAGATCCTAGTTACTATGACAATGAATTATTTATGTAAAGCTAAAGAAATATATTGGGAAGATTTTGACATATCGTAATACTGTATTTTGATTTTTGATATATTGTTCTCTACCTTTTGTTGTTTTAATTTTTTACATATTCAGGAAAGGACAGATGAAGCATATTGTAAAAATGTTAACATTGCTTGTGGCCATCACTGCCTTCTGGATTGGTCTTCTGGAAACTTCTATACTTCCACATAGCTATACATGGCTGGTGAGTTTTTGATCTTTTTAGGTTATATTTGCTACACACTGGTCTGTTTGCTGTTGTTTTTTCTTTTCTTTTTTTTGACAAGGGGTTAATCTTTCTCTCCTGGTATTTCATTTCAGCTACCCATCTACTTCATCATATCACTAGGATGTTATGGTCTTCTGATGGTTGGAGTTGGTTTGATACAATTTCGAACATGTCCAGAAGAAGCTGTGCTGCTGCAAAAGGTATTCATTCTTTTCTTTGTTTTTTCCCCCGTGTTGCATTTTAAATTTTCCTAAGGTGTTTCATTTCGTCAACTTGGTTCAGTTTAATATTTTTTGGACAATGTTTGTGACATTTGCTGCTGATGATATCTATTCTTGTGAATTGTAAGATAACTAAGTGATGTTACACTTTGCAAATTGAAGTGAATGAGTTTCCATTTTCATTGACCCACCCTTATAGATATCGTTCGACTCTAAACTTCTCTTCTTTGGTAAAAATATAAATGCTTTCGAATTGGAATTTTCTGTGCAAGTAACTTAATGGAACTACTTTTTGCATGATAATTCCTCTGTTCTCGTTGTGAAATGTCTACCTGAACAGAGATTGTACAAGTAATATGCATACTGAAATATCACGTGCGTTTCTTGTTCCATTGTCGTCAAAAATGTATTTCATCCTCGTAGTTGTTTTAAAATTGTAACCTGTCTTCTCTTGACGCAGGATGTTCTTGAGGCTAAGGAGTTCTTGAAGCAGAGAGGTGTCGATGTAGGAAGTGATTGAAGTCTTGATGGAAAGATTATTTTTCTGTTTCTCGCATGTTTGTGAATGTTAGTTGTTGATGATCTTTTCAGCCCCATGCTGGATACTTCATTAGTGTGGTTTGGAGCTGAAGAGTTAACTGAAGTTCTTGAACAGGCGAAACATTAGCGTAGTAACCATATTTCATTTGATCAATCCCAATGTTTACGCGTTGACAGATTCTTAATATACAAGCAATTTGTCAAATGAAAAAATTTCAGGTGTGTGTGTGTGTGTGGCAAGGTAAGATGAAGCCTAGAGTAACATTGTTTCTGAAGAAAGCTACTCAGATATCCTAGGACAGGAACTGAAATGTTTCAACAGGAAGCGACTGAGTTCATCAGAGCCAGTTCTCAGATATCATTTTGGGCCTTTGGGATGTCCCAAACAGTATTGCATCTTAAGAAAGTAACGTGCTCAACACACATCATGCAATTAACTGTCTTAGAAAATTCACAACATACATTCTTGTTACATAGAAATTTAGGAGACCTTAAAAGTAAGACCAATTGGTTAAGCCAAATAGGACATCCTAATTTTATTGCTCAGTTACAAATAAGCCATTACTCTGGTTATCCTTTTGTAGGGCTTTTTGATTCCCATTTTCTTCTCTTCCAGCGGACAACTTACTCATATTCGTCATTCTAATCTCCGAGAGGGAGGCTATAGAATTTGTTTGCGGTGGCTTCCTGCCCTTTCCAGGAGGGGGGAGGAGGCGGCTTCCTGGGATTCACTGCAGCTCTGCATCTACAAGTACAAGAAATTCCAAATTTAAAAAAAAAAATCACCAACTGAAGAAATTCTTTAACAACATATATAGAAAGGAATCTTTCTTTCAAACAAGAAATAACGAGGCATTTAGTGTTTTACCTAATTATCTTGTTCTTTTGATTGGTTCGCCTGAAAGGGTTAGGTTTGAGACCTACAGAACTTGCCGGAATGAACCCAGTTATCTGAATCGAAGCCATTGATTGTTTGTGAGCAAGAAAACAAAAGCTATACTATGTCTTCTTGCACTTGCTCAAACTTTTCTCTGTTTGTTTTTCATTCAAGTAGAACTATAAATACCCACTGGATATGTGAAGGTAGTCAACAGTTCAAATTTCATACTCTTATCTGCTGGTTGACTTGTTTTTGAATCAGTGAGCATTCACATAGAGGACTTTGTTTTTTCTTTTTATCATATTTTTCTTGCAGTTCATATTCTTGTTTGGTGTGTGGACCGCAACATGGCGTATGGAACTTAAAGTTGTGAAGTTTGAAGTTTGAACATACAGTTTGAAATAATGGATGTTATAGCTGAAAGAAACATGTTGACCTCATGCTGCATGATCCTACAGCCATCCATCCGGATGAGATGAATAAATCTTATAAGATCATCAATCATCAAGTGCTATTATAGCTTGACTGCTTCCCTTGACTCTTCTTTCATCATGCTTGAGACGAGTCAGACGTCACTTTCAGATCCAATACGAGTCATTAGCCAGGGACCAGTACGATAAAGCAAAATTTTGAACCTTATTAGTTTGTCGAATGTTGCATCTCGTACCAGAACTCTTGCAGAGTTGCAGTGTTAACTATTCGATGACATATCCAATGAGCTCATCAAAAAATCAGAATATGAAAAGGAGAAAAAGACAAGTGAGAAGAAAAATCATGGTTGACGTTTTTGTTCAGAGTATCACAACGGGAAGAAATTGAACTGACCAATGGCTTGCCAACCAAACATCTCCCGCTAACCACAATGGCACAGCATTAGCCTCCAGAGCAGATGTTTTTTTGACATTGTATATATATATTGTTTAGGACAAGATAAAATGAAGGTGGACGTGCCGGAGTGGTTATCGGGCATGACTAGAAATCATGTGGGCTTTGCCCGCGCAGGTTCGAATCCTGCCGTCCACGTTTTTTTATTTTTCCATTTTAATATACGTGCCTAAGGCGCACAACTGCAATTTTAGAACTAAAAGGCAGTTTTCTACTTTGAAGACAAACACAAGAAATGCACCAGGCAAGAAATGATAACAAGAGAAATCTAAATTCAACCAGTGAAGAACAGAAAGGAATGACAGTTGCTATATATTCCTGTACTAAAAGATTTTCTCAAGTTCACAGTTTGGATGATATCAAGCAAAATAAAAAGACTAACAGACAAATATATTTTTACTTCCCTAACGCTAAACAGAAACTACAACAGTTTCTGCTTGGATCACTACATTTCCTTGAGCAAATCTACTATTGACCTTTGCCTGAAACATGATCCTGTATGCATTGTTATATATACGCACCCACCTACGTACAAAAAAGCTTTTTCGTAAGGAAAACATTTACGGAATGGTTAACAAACAAAGATTAACTCCATCCATGTCTTCCTTTGGGCATATCAACAACTTCCGTGCCATCAATTGAAATTCCCTGAGTGTAACAGATGAGAGGATTAAGCAAATTAGCAAAATTACCTTGTAAAAAACATCTATAGGTACAGGGGGTGACAGAGGAAGACACACAGAGATATAGGGTTTTAAGATGCTTAACTGCCATGGGTAATCCCCAATCTGCATAGTATCGCCTTCATCATCAACGTATATGACATTCCAACCATAACTTCGCTCGATCAGTGCTCCATTGAAATCGAACATCCGATCAAGCTCATCTATGAGTTCATCATATCCTCCGAGTTTCATTAGATCCACAGACCTTCCAAGAGCAGTACCATACTTCAGGACCTGAAAATGTGATCAGGTTACATACATCTTCCAATTACACTAGTGAAAGCCCTCTTTACTTCTTTTTGGCAGTATTAAGTACCTTAGTGCAACTTCGAGTTGTAACAGGACAGTTTTGAAGCAATTTCTCCGAACCACCGTCAGAATTGCTAGAATCACATCGCTTCATCATCTTGGATGGCACAGAAAGTTGTTCAAAATTGACAAACTCTGGTGGAGAAATGACATGCGGTGAAGCAGACTCATTTGGAAGCTTAACCAAATCAACACCAAAAAGCATGCACTTGCCATCGGAATTTGACTTGGTTACTATATTCATTTCTTTGGATTCAGGTTTATTCTGCTTCTCATTTAGAACAGACCAGTTGCTAAGGCTTAAGCCGGTGTTACCACGTGTATCATAAGTAGATGAAAGGGGGGTGCAGTTGTTGAGTCCAAAATCATTAGGCATCAAACTGGAAATGGGTACTGTGCAGCACAAATCTGGAGAAAACTGAATGTTGAGGTGATTTCCTGATTCAAATTTCTTTGGTGCCTGACCCCATTCTAGGTTTGGAATAAGGGAAGGTGCTAGTGGTGGTTGGCGTATAGTGCCCAACTCGATAGCGCTTATAGCACTTTCTTGACCTTGCAAGACCCCTGAGTGTCTCTTTTGTGGTGGTGGTTGATCGAATGTATTCTTTGAAGAACCTGAAAAGTTCAATCAGTCCAGATAGATCAGTCACATGGCAGAATATCACAACTCAAACAAATAGCTAAAACTCTTGGATTTTTCCTGAGCGATTAAAATGTCAAAAATCACATGCTGTAATAACCTTAGAAGCAAGCACTTTCAGGTAACATTAGAAAAAATTCCTAATACTGTTCGAAAATGCAAGTGACCATAAGAAATGATATGATTTCGGAAAAATCTTTGAAAGGGACTCTAAGATTTCCTCACTAAAAATAACATCAGAAGACACATTCCTTGACAGCCTAGAAGCAGAACTTTCAGGTTTAATTAGAAAAAGCACCTAATACTATTTCGGTAATGCAAGCGATCCCAGATCCCAAAAACAGGTATAATTTAATTAAAATCTCAGAAGTTACTAAGCTATCCAAAAGCTATTTGTGACGTAAATAAGACAGACATTGAAAACTAACCATCATCCAGGATAGATGAATCAGCAGATGAGGAGTGCTGGGTTCGGACCCTTCTTGTAATTTTCAACTGTATTGGAAGCGAATTGGTCCTTGCATTGTCAGATAGTTCAATTGTCCAGGGAGAAACTCTTTGAGGGCGAACAGCTGTTAAACAAGGTTCATCCCATGTAACCTAGACAGAGGATCATACACATGGAAAATTAACTGGAAAGTTGTATTCCGAAAAATTCAATACAAATTACATAACTGAAACTTACCGTGAGACATCTCCATTTCGATCTCGGCCACCTAACTGGATCAACATCGTCAATTCCAACAATTGTACCCACAATTCTAAAATACACCAAACGGAAGTTAATATTACACCTACTGACACAAAGAGATGAATCTAAAACACACATTGCATACCTTTGTTTTGGGCATTCTTCTCCCTCAAACTTCATTCTGAACCTCAGTCCAATGGAGTATTTGTTCTTAACTGAGCTCATGTATTCATTGTACGGAATTAGGAACTCGGACGGACTCATCCTGTGAAAGATCAACAAATATCAGCTACAATGTGCAAGCAATTTAAAAATGTAGACTGCAGAATTTAATAAGTCTTACCTAGGACGGTAGTATACACTAAACATGGTCCCAGTAGATATAGCATGAGATGCAGTGGCAAGTACACCAAGTTGCATGCTGCGACAAGATATAACAGATGAAGAAGCATTCTGTTGTGTCTCCATTGCATGGCGAACACCAACACGAAGTTCTCCATTTTCACCCCTGCGCACAAAAGATCCCTTAAAAACCATTGAAACTTAAGTTCTAAAGCAAGTCATTTTGAACAAGAAAATGCAGGTTACTTCTGGGCAACCTCATCATAAATGTCTTCGTGAAGTAACGAAAAGAAAAGAGAACAAACCTAAGGAAGACAAAAGTATCTCCAGTAACAAGCTTCTTCGAGCTCACATAATTACTCCAACCAGTGGTAAACAAATGCCGCTTCGGATGACCTGTAGTAATGAAACCCAAAAAAAAAAAAAAAAAAAAAAAAGTAAGGATAAGTTAACAAAACATAGTCTGATTTCATCGTGCCAGAAATATTTAGTAACGAAATACACTGACTCTGGATTCAAAGAAAATTCATAATCAAGGTAGAGTTCAGCTTACCACGATATACATGGCGAAAGTGCCACTCTACCCCATGCAAATCCTTAGCCACTAGTTCTTGCGACGGCAGCTGTTGAGACATGTCCTGTGACAAAACAAATAGATTACCTAACCCGCAAACCTTTAAGAAACCATCCAATTAGCTTCAAACCGATACACAGAAAATTATGTGATGCTAAATTTTCCTGAAGGGGAATGGGTTTAATACAGCATATATACTTGGTATATTATAACACTATGCAAAATCCAAGTTTGTATAAACTTAAATTACAAAACCAACCAGTGGAGGAAGGCATTCATCAGCATGCCGCTTTAGAACAGAAAAGCCACCATGGGTACTCGTATCAGAAGCTGTGAGAATCTTGCTAAAAGAACGTGAATGGCTCCCAATAGAAGATCTAGAAGTTTCCTCCTCAATACCAGACAGCTCTTCCTGTGAGGATGCAAGGCATTAGCCACATGCACAATCCAAATAAAAACATCCACATAAGCAAATCGAATGAGTATCTGACCTTCGTCTCAGGAAGCAAAGTCACTTGCGCAAACACCTCATCGGTTTCTAATTCAGCCTGCAATACCAAATTGAAACAACAAGTATCCCCACCAAAGTCAAAATCTCACAAAACAAAATGAAAATTAAGTAGTCTGAACACATGACGTAGTTGTCTTTTAAGACTCATTGAGATTCATATACCTTTAACTGCACATATACAACCCGACAAAGAATTTGTGAAGGCAAATTGTGCTTTGGCAATTGTGTATCAAATTCTTGATTGGTGTATGCTTCAACCTACAAACCCCAAATCAAATGTAAATAATAAGAGTTAGCATCACCTTTTGCACGTAATACAAACGAATTATCACTATTAACATAGATGAAACAGTAGACATGAACACAATTTCGACCGTAACCTGTTCCAAGTGACCTTGAGGAAGGTAGAAAACCCTGTCACCAACATGAGGAATGTTAACAAGAGGACCAGCACAAGCATGCCAGAGTACAGTATATAGCTCATCCTTCTCATCTAAAAATTGAACACACAGACAGCAAACAACATTAAAACCCACATGTAAAAATACATTTGAATTAAGTATTACACATGATTTTAAAATCCAAAAATTCTTTTTAAATAGGTGGGTTTTTCTCGGATTCTTCAATAAACATTACAAACTTTAAAAAATCAAATGAATAAAATAGTTTAGTAGTGCCCTTTTGTCCCCAAATAACAAACCCACAAACAACTTCATCAAAAAAGAGAGTACTAATACAAACAGAAAGAAAGAAAAGAGAAGATTAATTACATTGGTTGTTTGTATGGGACAAATCCTCATGCACATAAGCAGTAGTAGTAGTAGCAGGACCTTCTTCCAAATTAGGGAACATTTCTTCCAAGTTCAACAACCTCTCTTTCACACCATCTAAACCCATCTCTATTTCTCTCCCACACTACAACTAGTAGTTGTAGAAGAAGAAGATGTCTGTAAATTTTTCCAAAAACCCTTAAAATCTTAGTGGGTCTCTTCAACTTTCACATACCACAGCTAAAAATCTCCTTGAGAGATGAACTTGTCTTTGTGTTTTTTTTTTTCTCTCTCTCTCTAGTCTCTAAAACTTACTCTGAGAATCTGTAACGTTTTTTAAATTAGTTCAGTATTTTTTCTGTGTCCCTCTGGAAACTGTACTACACGCGTCTCTTTAAAACCCTCAGGAGTTTCATTTAGCTTTATGAGCAAAGCGCGCGTAAACCGTTGTCTTTTGCACAGTGAGTATTTTAGTAAGCCAGACCAGAGAGACAAAGAAACAGAGTAGAGTAGCAGCCGAAAAGATGGATGGATAGATAGAGAGAGTAGAGACAGACAAGCTCAGCACAGACAGTCCTGCTGTACCTTAGCTTTAACCATGGTTAGCGTTTCACCTTCTCTCTCTCCTCAACCTCGCAAATAGCACCATTTATTTACCTCTTAAATGGATCGTCGATTAATCCATTTATCGGACGTGAGTTTTTTTCCTTTCTCTTTTAAGCATGCATTTATTATAATATTGCACATGGATTTTTAGTACCATAATAAGGTCGTTCAAAACCAAATGAATGAATGATTAAGAGTAATTGGGATTGGTTGGTCCAAGATTTTGGTCGATAGATTTCCAGTTTGACTCTCATATGTTGTGTGAATTGCCAGACTATCCGGCGTCGGGTATTCTTCCCAATAGTTGTGTTGTATGGCATAGTGTGGTACTTGGCGCGTTTTCTTTTTCATTTCATTGACCATTTCTGAAATATACCAAGGAGGTGTGGCAGGAGAGGAGAGCTAACGAACCGAAGTATATTTCCTGAATCTGTCCCAAAAAATGACTTTTGGTTGTTACCTTTTTGTTGCGGTTTTGGTTACCAACTGCAAGGCTCAAATTTCAGCAGTTAACGCAGTTGTAATTTCTAGTAGTTGTGTCATAGTCATTACGGTTCTCGCCTCTGAATTCCTGCAAATGAATCATGCGCCCCATGAAACCCGGGTGGCATCTGGCAGCTCCATCCATGTTGATTTTTGTCCAGTCTATATCAGGGTTGGACCAGCCAACTAAAATGGTTGTTGCTGTTTTGGTGTCATCACGGGGGTTATAAGATGGAGGATTGCCCGGTAACACCGGATGATGGGTTTGTTTTGCCCAAATGTACTTATGTTGTTGCTTCAAGGCCCAAGATGAAATGTCATTCGATGTTGATTGCTTTTGGCGGTAAATTGTCTCATTTACTGTTATCCATAAAAACCAATACAGGAAGCAAAACGATGTAATAGCTAAGGTTGGGATGAATCTCGTAGGATGCGAGTAATGGTTGTTTGGTGAGTTATAGCATTTAGGGTGGATTTGTCAGAGTCTTTTTTTTTTTTTGTTGAGTATTTGTCAGAGTTGGGATCCGAGAAAGAGGGATGTTCCAGGCTGTAACTGTCATTGGTAGTGGAACAGTAAGTGATAAACTATTTATGCGTCGGAATTGCACTGGGGCATAGGTTGAATTGGTGAGATAGATGCGGTTTAGGATAGAGAAAGTCGGGAGACCTTCGTTAATTGCTTTCCACAATAAAAGATGATTTTTTGGTGGACATGGTAAGGTCCACGGGAATTTGGTAAATAGGAGGGGGTTATGACGAGGTTGATGATCCTCTTGGGTTAGGCATTTATATCCAGAAGCAGTTGTGTACTTTCCTGATTCAGAATGTGGCCAAATAGTCACATCTTGGGGGCTGTCTTGTGGTAGGTGGATGTTTCCGATTCTTTTAGATGCAAGTGGAATAGGTTGCTTAACTTCTCATGTATCTAGTTATGGGAAAGGGGATCAATGATATCTACTACCATTTAGATGGGGTAATATTATGTCGGGTCAAGGTTTGGGAAGTATGGGATCTAGTTAGCCTGGATAGGGGTTGTTAAGTCATTTCCAATGCGATGGAAAATAAAATGTTGGAAAGTATGAGTAAGTGAAGCCAATTGATTCAATTGAGAACTGGATGAGGACAGGATAGTAGCAATAATTTGTAAAATTGGTTGATGTTTGAGATATTTCTCGTAGTAGACACCGCCCATAATGGAATCGGGATGTTCATGTAGGCTCCAAATTCTTTTCATAAGCAACGATAATTTATGCTCGCTACTTTTCGTTATGTCTAATCCCCCTTCTTATTTTGTTTTTGTTAAATTATCCCAACCTAAAGGATGAAGCTTTTTAACCGAGAAGTCGTGTCCCCAGATAAAATTCCTGATGATATAGTATATCTTTGTTCACTTGGGTAGGGAAAAGTTGTGTTTGCATAAGGTGGTTAGAGGTGGGAGTCATGGAAGTTTTAGTGAGAATTAATCTTCCTGCGGGTGTTAGGTATTTTGTCATCCCATTCGCTTTCCTTGCTAGTCTTTGAATTAGAGGTGTGAAGATGTGATTGGATAATCTTCCTTATTTGAAGTGGACCTCAAGATAAACAAGGGGGTTTGATGTGGTTTGCACGCCAAAGAAATGTTGGAGATTGCTCACTTTGGGTTGTTACAGTCTTGGGTGATGTATAATTGTAAATTTGGATGTATTGATTACCTGACCCGCTGAGGAGGTATAGAATTGTCAATTTTTTTAGATGATTGACTTTCCGCAAAAGCTTTATAAGGGATGAGAAGATCATCATCATACATTAAATGTAAAATGGGCGGGGTTTTTTTGTCGTATGTTAAGTCTTTCTATCAGCTTCTGGTTTTGTAGGATTCCCAAGTTTGTAGATAGGATTTATACGCAGATGATAAACACATAAGAAGATAGTGGGTACCCTTGCCTAATACCTCTAGTTGGAATCATATATCCATGTTGGGTATCATTAATGTTTATTGAATAATAATTGTACTGAGCATAACTTGATGTATCCCATAAAGATGGTTGGAAATCCTAGTTTGGTGAAAGCAATTTTGATGAAGCCATCATAAGCCTTTTGAATATCTAATTTGAGAGCTATTTTTGGATCTTTGGTGAGGTTTGAAGATTTGATACGATGGAATAGTTTTCCAGTAATCGCTATGTTGTCATGAATTGATCTTTAGGGTACAAAAGCACTTTGATAAGGTCTTATCAAAAATGGTAGAAGTGATCGAACTCGATTGACCAGAATTTTAGCAATGATTTTATAGGTGACATTGCAGAGGATTATTAGCCTAAATTGGGATGGTTTTGATGGATGGTCGACATTTAGGATTATGATGAGGTTTATGTGGTTCATGAGAGGGTGAATATTAAAAGAATTGAAAAAACTACGAACCATAGTGCTAGAGCATAGCTCGGTTGAACCCACCAAGCGTTGGTATGTCAAGTTTGGTTGTCATATTTTAGTATCAAAACTCATCTAGAGTCGCTTGATTAAACACTAGAGTCAACTTCGTTTAGGTTAGACTAGAATGTCTAGGAATGTTGAGACATACAAGTATTACTCTGAAGAGCTAAAGAATGTGAAGAAGTAGCGACTACAATGACGACATCATCCTTCCTTTTGAGGTTAGTATTATTGACTTGATCTTGTTTTCATTCCTAACGTATCTTTCAAGTCGGATTATATTGAAAACATAACATGTGAAGATGTATATATAATTCTCTAGTGGTTAGACTTGGTCATGACATTATGATAAGTGTCAAGGAATTTATTGAATTACGAAGTATAACACCTATCTTTTAAACTTCGTAAATACGACATCAACATAATCTATTATATATAGTTGTTTGATTATGTGTGCATTATATATGTATGATTTCACCCTAGGAAACAATGTTTTATAACATTTGTTTATAGGAAGTACATATATGAACTTGTTTCATAATCGATAGGAAATCATGATTGGTCAGGCTCTTTATTGAATATCTTTTGAATGACAAATATAAGATGACAAGGTAAAACCTATCTTAACTTGTTAAGATTTATGGTATAACCAGTCATAGCCTATATAATATAGCTAGTTGTAATCGGTCATGGGCTACATTGGAAATCAAGGTATAACCTATCATAAGCTATATTGGAATGCAAGTTGTAACCGGTCACAAGTTACTTTGGGATCCAAGGTATAACCGGTCACAAGATGAATTGGGAAGTTAGTTGTAATCGATCACAAGCTACTTTTGGGAAGCAAGGTGTAACCGATCACAAGCTAACTCAGGAAGTAAGGTGTAACCGATCACAAGCTACCTCTAGGAAGCAAGGTGTAACCGGTCACAACTTACATTGTGATGTTGGTACAACCGATCCCAAAAAGCAAAACCGACTTTCCAATATTCTCATACTCCCTCCGTTCCGATTTACTTGATGTTTTAGGGTTTCTTTTGTGTTCCAAATTAGATGATAATTTTAGTTTTTTCCCCCAATTTTCACTAATCTACCCCTGCTTTGGAACCACACCAGAGAATTATTTCTCATGGGAATAACACAAAAACAATTACTATAATTTTGAAATATACCCCATGGAGGATATATACTCAATCTTGTTAGCAACTTCTTTACTCATCATCTCTTCATCTTCTGCTTCAAAAAAAAAAAATCTTCATCTTCTTCTCTTCAAAAACCATGGATCAGGATATGCTAGATTATCTAATGTCTTTGGCTTACACTCTTATACGGTATTATCAAGTTACTCCATATGGTCGAACAACAAGAAGAGTTAGTCAAGAGATTGATGTCAATTTGCCGCCCAGAGAAGACGGTTTTGAAAGTTCTGCTCAGGCTCGTCAACATGTGATGAGATGTTGAAAATATATCTACCCAATTTTTTTAATTAAGAAACACCTAATGATGTACTCCATTTAAATCTGTGTAAGAAACCTTCGGGTGAGATGTTATTTCAATGAAATCTTCTAATGGTTAAGAAATCTTTTGTGTAATGTTCAACAGTTTGTCAAAAGTTTACTTGTCTTCTGTGTGCTATAAAATATTTGATATTCTATCCCTTTGTAACTGAAGTGAGTTTGTTTGAGATTTTGTGTGTCTTTGTAGATTAGCATCTACACACCTGCAATGTTTAACAGCACACTCTCAGAAGATGAAGAGTTTATTTGTCCAGTTGATGAATCCATAATGATAACAGGTAGATTGCTTAACCTTAAAACTAATTTGTGCACTCTGCATTCCAGAAAACAATTACTTACAGTGGTACTTATTCACTTGATCACATATTAGCAAATCCATATCTCTCTTGAATCACTTTGTACGTAGTATCGCAGTCACCAAGAGAGTCCCTCCCCCCTCCATAAAATCTAGGCTTGGTCTTATGATTTCAAGGCTTGGTCTTTAGTTTAGACGTGCATCCATGACTATGGGATTATTTAACTCCAGATCCTATAGATCCTCAACTATTGCCTTACACATGCCGGTAAGTTCGATAGTCTAGTATATATATATGCTGCCAATTTTCTGAAGTTAAGACCTGCAGTACAATACAGGTATACTGCAGTTCACTAAGAGACGAAACTATAGAGCTTTATGACGAAACATAGACTGCACATTCTCGGTAAGCTTTACTGGCAAATTTTTAACCATATTTTTATGAGTTTTGATTCAACCATTGGTATTTTATTGAAAACCATACCAGTATCTAGGGAGATTCTCTTAGTCTGGCAAGGGAGATTCTCGTTTGGTTTTGATTTTTTTTTGGTTGGGTTAACTCTTTTATATCCTTAGGAATTTTGTTCAGTGAAAAGTAATGCCTGACCTTAGGAACTGGGAAGACCTTTTTTGGTTGGGTTACTTTGATGTAAACTTTAGTCAGTGAAAAGTAATGCATGTCTTTCGAATTTCTTTTTGTTTTTCTTTCTGCAATCTGTTTTTCTGATGATGAGAAGCTTAAATCGTAGCTCCTGTTCATCTTTCCTTCGTTCATCCTACCTTATGGTCAGTGAAAAGTAATGCATGTTCAGTTTCTGAGATAAGTAAGGCTCTGCCAGCTGGTTACTATAGCTTACATTCTACTCCATAAAGTTTTATGTCTTTGTAGAATAGCCTCTACACCCATGAGAGCAGTAATAAGTTGATCAGATTGTCAGGAGTATGGTTTTATCTGTGAGGAGGTCTACTAACGGTTGTCAGTGGCTTTTGAGTCCAGATCTGCTGTTTTTTAGAATTTCAGTGGATGATAGTTATTGAATTGTAGTACCAGGCAGTCCATTGATGTGCAGCATACCAGGCAGTCCTTTTGTTCTTGTAATGGGATGTAGTCATAAGAATGCAGTAATAAGCTGGGTCATCAAACTGCATTGAACTGCAAACATTCTCAGAAGTTCTGATAACAAGCACCAGATGTCTTTCCGCCATTGAAGAGTGTTGCCCAGATTTGTGTCCATATTTTTCTCAGAAGTTTTACAGACCTTCACTCTTTTTCTCTTGATAACTTTGTGTCTAGATTTACCTCGGTATCTTTGAATGTTGTACAGACCTTATGTTTTCAATACAATCAAATTTCAGTCAATGCAAGCTTCTTCTTTTTTTCGTTTTTTGTCAGAACAACAAGTGTGTATACTATTTGCACTTTTGTTCAAACCGATGCATGAAGAACCAATACATTCATAAATTTAAACTTCAGTTAATATCAAAATATCCTTGTATGTAGCAGATAAAAAAAAAATTCACTACATAAATAACCCATTAACCCTTAGTCCAACCACTTTTTGACTGCCAGACATTGTAGTCTCAGATCCTCTAACAGCCCTCCTATAGTAGCAGCAGTAATGCTTACGTACCTGCAGGTTATATGTCTGAATAACAACACTAAATAGATGAATATATGGAAAACACTGTTCTGAGAACTGATTACATTACTGCCGGACTCGATTACATTACTGCAACTTAACAAAAAACAAACACTAAGCATCTAAATTAAATTCGACCAAACTAAAAGCAAGAAAAGTAACTCTTACACACACCAAGTACTGAAATACGACAACTATGACACACACTAAGCATCAAAATGAAATTAGACCTTACCAAAAGCAAGAGAAGTACTTCTGACACACACTAAGTACTGCACTAATCATAACCTGACAGTGCACTTGAACCCATCATGTTTCATTAAGATTTTCAGTTCTGGATGCCAAACTTGAACCTACCATGTTTCGTTCAAGAGTGGACCAGAATTCAGGCATCCTGTTACGTTCCACCAATAAGTCATGAACCAAAGCACTATCCACTTCAATTCTCATAGGAAGATTACCTTCACGCTCTAACTTGTCCTTCCCGATGTGCGTCAAACCATAACGGATTTCTCCACGAGATTTCATAACCTCCACCATGCATAATTGGTGGGTCAAGAAGACCTTATTGATAATGCGTGGTTCCATGTCCCAATAAGCCTTTTCTACCGCGACAATAATCTCATCAATGTTATTCAGACTTTGACGATGTTGTATAGTCTGAAGTGTATTTAAGTAGCAGAGGTCCAAAGTATTCATATATGGACTATTTGGAGGCTGATTTTTCAGTTGAATATCGAACCCGTCGACTGATGCCGCATTCTTAAATTTTTCGTCATCCTTCGAAATATGAGGCTTCGCGTTATCTTGCTGAATATAGATGGTACGTGTATTCCCGGTAGGCCATTTAGCACGAATTGCCGGTAGGACTTTGTCGATTAAAAACTCCATTGAAACCTTTTTATCAACCGGATCAATCAGTTTGGTTTCAAGTGTACCAGCTTTCCTATTCTTACTGTTTCTTGTTGCTGGCACTTTTTTTTACCATTGGCCATATACCAATTTTTCCATCAAAAATTAAATTCCCCAAGGAATCATATTGCGGACATGCAACTGCAGCTGTAAACATAATCTTAGGAATAAATCTCTTGCTTTGACACGCACGATGAGGTTTGGGTTTATCGGGAAGAAGATAATATTCCTGCGATATTTTCGTCATGTTAAACCACTTTTCATCAATATGCACGTAATCAAACATATCCTTAAACATTGGTTTAGAATCAAAAGTACTTGCATCAAGCATGTCAATACAGTAGTCTAACCTTTTGATTTTTCCATCGTCTTTCAAAGCTGGCCTTACTGCACTTGTGTGTGGCTTGACTTTGCCTTCTTTTATTCTCCTATGCAATATTGTTGTTGACATCTCTATTTCTGCCGCTAATGTGCGAATACAAGTACGACAACGTAATGGAACTGCACGTAACCTGTCCCTATCGATTTCCACACGTTTGCGACCAACTCTTGTTGGCTTCCTAGAAGATGCATCAGCAGGAATTGTTTGAATTTTGATTTTATTTTGATCGATTCCAAATGAGAAACAGTTGAAACAGACGTCTTGAATATACCAGCAACTCTTGGTATGGTTCCTCTTTTAACTCTTCCATTATTGCTATGGGTTAACAGATATTGAGAAACTTCTAGATGTCGACATTATTTGATCATGTAGATAACTCTTATCATTTATTGTTCAAATATATTCCTTGATACTCAAGGTGATCCCATGTCCAAAAAAGTGAAAAACATTTAATTATGATTTTCATCATATATGTTTTAACTACCAGCAATTAAAACATATCCTCTGGAAAATATTATTAGTTAATGTGCTAGACTAATAATAGAAGTTTTCTATGAGAGTTTTCAAAAATATGGTTTGGCATTTATGTGGAAATAGGAAAACCGAAATTAGATACTTTAATGAGAATATTTTAGGTTTTGGAGTTTCCTTGTTGTCCAAACAACCTTGGTGTATAAATACTTGAGTTTGCATTTCTTGCAAACTATACCTAAGAGTCAGACAAATTTCATACTTGTTGTTTTTGGTGGAGCCGTCTATCTAGATAGGAAAGTATCCAAATTAGGTGAAATCTCTTACGACCGCTCGTTTAAAGACTTCCGTGGGATCAAGAAGCTCTATGAGTGAAAAAGTGAGGGTCTAACAACCACACCCAATATTTCGCTTAGCAATCTGTATGGACAAACTCCAATATAATTCCAAGAGAATCAACTAGACAGTCAGACTCAATCAATGGAAATATATCCAAGAGTTGTATCTCTGTTTCACAATGTAATCAGCAAATCAAACAGATAGAAATCCGTGAGCCTGATTATTATGTGAAACAACTTGAACGGTACCAAAGACCAATTTTCAAGTGTCAATCAATTTATATCAATAACCAAAGGTTGGATTATCTAATTGATTGAACTACGCACAACCTGTGATATTTCAATTATATAAACAAATATAATGCGGAAAAGAAATAACACAAACACCAGAAATTTTGTTAACGAGGAAACCGCAAATGCAGAAAAATCCCGGGACCTAATCCATATTTGAACACCACACTGTATTAAGACGTTACAGACACTAGCCTACTCCAAGTTAACTTTGGACTGGAATATAGTTGAGCCCTAACCAATCTCACACTGGTCAAGGTACAGTCGCGTTCCTTACGCCTCTAGAACCACGCCGGATTCTGCGCACTTGATTCCCTTAGCTGATCTCACCCACAACTAAGAGTTGCTACGACCCAAAGTCGAAGACTTGATAAACCAATCTGTCTCACACAGAAAAGTCTATTGAATAGATAAATCTGTCTCCCACAGAAATACCTAGAAGTTTTGTTCCGTCTTTTGATAAATCAAGGTGAACAGGAACCAATTGATATACCGGACTTATATTCCCGAAGAACAGCCTAGAAATATCAATCACCTCACAATAATCTTAATCGTATGGTAGCGAAACAAGATATTGTGGAATCACAAACGATGAGACGAAGATGTTTGTGACTACTTTTTATCTTGCCTATCGGAGAATAAATCTCGAGCAAATCTTAGAAAAGATAGTGCTCAATACGATAGAAAACAACAAGATCAGAACATGCAACTAAAGAGAAAATAGTTGGGTCTGGCTTCACAATCCCAATGAAGTCTTCAACTCGTTAACCTACAGGGTTTCGTGAAAAACCTAAGGTTAAAGGAGAATCGACTCTAGTCGCAACTAGTATCACACAGGAGGTGTGGGGATTAGGTTTCCCAGTTGCTAGAGTTCTCCTTTATATAGTCTTCAAATCAGGGTTTGCAATCAATGTTACCTTGGTAACAAAGCATTCAATATTCACCATTAGATGAAAACCATATTAGACTCAAGCTAATATCTTTCAACCGTTAGATCAAACTTAGCTTGTTACACACAAATGAAAAGTGACTTCATTTAGATATGGGTAACCGTACCTAAACGTGTACACCTTGTTGGTTCAACAATAGTTAACCGAAGTTAGCCATATGAACACTTTCATATCAACCTTATTCATCTTAACCATAACTAGTTCAAATGAAACTAGTTCTAGAGTTGTTCAATTGTTTATATTCTCATAGAAGTTACAAGACACAATTGAAGCAGAATCGATTTTGATTCACTCGAATCGATTTGTAAGGACCCTTAAGCTCATCAATGTTATTAGACCAGTCAAGAGACGACTAAGCCGCAAATGACTCGATTAATTAGAGACAAACGTTGATTAATAGAAATTAATCTAACAATGATTTAGATACAAAACTAGTATCACTAGATAGATCTCGAAAAGTTGTGCGAAATGGACTACTCGAACGTGCCAATCGGAGAAGAATTTATCAGATTAGTGAGAAGGGAAAAAGAGTCTTTTTGCATGTAAACCGCCTGGCTTCCCTTATCCGTTTCTCGGGTGCCTTTAACAGTTCTGGTCGGCCTTATCCCTAAAACCGATCGAGAAGAAAATTCATTTCTTTTTTTCTCTTCTTTCTTCTTCTTCTATGTTTCTCCTCTTCTCCTGTTTGTTGATCTCAATCTCAGAGATTTGAGTTTCTTCGGTGTGAGAATTTCATAGAAGATTGATATTATATTGAATCGAAGGTGAGGGTGAAGATTGATATTATGCTTGGGCTCGAGAGAAGAAAGAGATGATGTTGTAAATGGAGATTGAATTAAGAGTTCGATTTGGAGTTGTTTAAGAAGAATTGTGGAACCATTGTTAGATGAGGAATCATGGGTTGGTGTTTAATTGAGGCTTTGAAGTTGTTATGTTGATTGAATCAAGAATTAGAGTTTTCTGAGTTGGATTGGAATTCGGTTGAAGTGATGATTAAGAAGAATTAAAGGATGGGTGTTGGAGAACACGATGTGAAGAAAGTTGTTATTGCTTTTATTTGGGGATTTGATTACAGAGAAGATCGATGAAGGGATCTGCAAAATTAGGGTTCTGTTCTAGGGTTTCTGAGAATCAAAGATGATGATGAGAATTGGTGGGTTGTTGGTGTTCTGAGTTAAGTGAGGAAGGAATTGAATGCAATTGCCAGGGTAACACATATTTGAGGTAATTGTTCTGATTTCATAGTTTGTATAATTTTGTTTTGAACTGACGTTGATGTGATTATGTATTTGGAATCGAACTGGTGGTGTTGACGTATGAAATTGTAGTTAGGAAGTTAAATCTGAAATTAATGATGTTGCAGTGAAGGGCTGAAGATGGTGAATATGAAGTTGAATTATGGATAGTGGTATTGAACTGAGATGGGTTGATGTAAATTAATATTTAGCTACAGTTATGAGAATTGGAATTGCAGGTTATGAGTTTTGGATTTCGTGTATGCTAACTGAACAGTTTTAGAATGGATGAGTGTTTGTAAGTTTTGTAGATGGCCAGTGTTATCTGAAACGAAGCTTAGACACATGAGTTAGGAGATTTATGACCTGTGATTGGTGGTGTAGGCTTGTAACTGTTGGATACAGAACAGTGGTTCAGATTGGAGTTGTGTTGCGTAATCACAGTGATGGGGAAGAGATGGTGTTGCTATATTGTTTGTGCAATGAACTAAGTTACCTGGATTGTAGAAGTTGAATGTGCGCATGTATATGAACTAAACCTTAAGTGGATATTGCAAGTAGTTTGGTGTACTGAATGCTCAGAGTTGCTTGAATTGAAGTTGCTGGTGATTATGAACTAGTACTGGTAATTGCAGATGCAGTTGGGAGTATGAGATGATGATGCAAATTAGAGTTGGCGGTGAGCTGTGAGGTTGCAGGTAGAACTGTAATATCAGGAATGGTGGTGTTTGTATAATAGGTGAAGTGAAATAGTTAGTTGTGATTTTAGGAAGCTTTGAATTGAATGGGAAGAAGATTATGTTGTGCTGTTAAGTATTGATGTTGATAACAAGGGTTGGCAGTGAGAAGTATGGATTGAATTCTGAATTAGGAGCTCAGGCAGAACTCTAGGAAATTATGTAGTGGTTGTGTTCTGCTGGTTTGCTTGAGTTGAGAAGATTGTTACTGCAGCTACTGCATTTGCAGGTAAGCTTAGTTTAGTGTTGTATTTGAGATATGAAGTTTGTTTAAGATAATTGATTGGGTTGTTGTTGTTTTGTTTTATGAAAGTGTTACACCAATCTGGTAGAATAAGAATCCAATGTTGAATCAATGGTTTTAGACCTATTAGTCATTCCAGTCAGTTTAGCTGACTCAATTTGTTTAGCTGACTTAGTGTGACTGACTGAGTTAACTCAGTGACCAGACCTGACCAGACTTGACTCAGTGGATCTTGACCGATTCGACTCAGTTGACCTTTGACTGACGCTTACCGTTAGTTGACTCACATGGACTGGACCTTGGTTAATGGGCTTGTTTAGAAATCTTGGGCTTAGTATCTTGTATTCTTAGTTTGATATTTTGGACCCTTATGGTCCGAGTTAGCCTTTGGTTCCTTATACAAAGTTGTAGATATCTTTAAGACTTATTAAATGGACCTAGAACCATTAGATAGAACTGTATGATTCTTGTGTGAGCCATTTTGGCTAGATTCTTAGAATTCTTGTGTGATTAACAGTTGGTCTATATTAACAACGATCGATTCAAATGATGAATCAGTGGATTGTGGATCTCGAGGTAGGCGTGGCTTGTCATCAAAAGAGGTGGGAATTTACATTTAACTCTTTTGTGATTATTGTTGTTTCTTTTACAAAAGTTTATGTTTAACAAACTCATGCATTGTCTGTTTGTGCATTCCATGCATTGTTCAGTTTGTGTTATAATTGTTCTGTTGATTCTTTTAAATCTTTCCATGATTTGGAAAGGACTTGTAATGTTTCGAATGTCATTATGAATTGTTATGGGAAATAAGAATTTCCACCTGTGGTATATTGGATACGCTCCTTCGCATTTATACCTACTTACTTTCGAGCTTTTATGTTTATATTGGTCGTCAGTTTGCGAGTTCGGAATTGTCGATATCCATAGCTATATAGGTGTGAATTTGCGAGTTCGGAATTTACAACCATATTAGTAATTTTTTTTGAAGAAGGAGTTTGTTCATATACATGTTTGTTTATTTCAGTGACTTGGTCACTTTTTAATGTTTGGGAAAACATGTATTGTTTTCCAAATCTTGTGCATTGTTACTTGAAAGTTAAATGTTATTTCTACTGTGCACCCCTTTTAGAGATGATGTGCTCACCCATTCCCACTTTCAGTTTCAGAGACAGATCAGAGTTGCGCAGCGGAAGCTTTGAGGAGTTGAGTCCGTTAGTTGGTTAACTTCGGTTATGTTTATAATGTTGTATATTTTATTTGCAAACCTAATGACTAATGTATATGTATCATTTGAGAGGAGTTCTTGTATATATTTATTTCAGAGCGGGGCTAGTTTTGGGTTAAGTTTTGTAGCATATTTCTTAATTGATTGTTTAAGTAAATGTTTTAGATCTTTAGTGCCTCTTTATTCGTTAATCTCTTGGATTAGTCAGCTGCTAGCTTTGGGAGCGCTACACGATTCATGAACATTATAGCCACGGTTTGCAAAAGATTGCATTCCTTATTATATAAATATATTAGTTCATGAACAACCCGATTTTAGAACATAACCTACTCAAGTATGCAAACGGGTACGCATACCTAAGTGGCCGGACCAAGTTTGGGTTCGCCAGTATGCGAACGGGTACGCATACCTTCCAAAACTCAGTTGAATTTCCGGAACTAGAAACTCATGCCAGTACGCATTCCGGTATGCATACTTAGTTCCCGTACTTTCAATAACCAACCAGTACGTATACGGGTATGCATACCATGGTTCCCGGACTTGGAATATCTTGCACAAAATAGCATACAAGTACGCATACTGTGCTATATCCAATCATGGTTATTTGTTCTAAACTCCCATTTCAATCATTGAAACATTCTCGGAAGACGACAATAGCTGTCTCACACAAACTATTAGTTTCAAAGCAATTTTCAAGTGATCGAATGATCAATACGAAACATTCCGAGTCTACATCAAATGATTGTCTCACACAAATCATGTAAGATGTTACAAGGTGATTTTCACATGATCATCTTTTGACTTTCGTCAAGAATATAAGATGAATTTGGTTAAAGCGAAAGCTTACCAACACATATTTCGAGAAATATGTAAGAGAGTTAAACTCAGCTCGAAATATCAAATGTGTATAATCGAAGTCTGTAAAGCTATACGAATTTTGTCTCAAATAGGAGATAGAGTAGATAGACTTTTGAGTGATAGATGAGTTCAAGTCTCCACATACCTTTTGTTGATGAAGTTCCACAAGCTCCCCTTATTAGTTCTTCGTCTTCAATCGATGAACGCCGTGAAGTCTAATGCTCAACTACACTTTCTATCCTAATTCGAGACTTAGCTATAAGTAGACTAGAAATCAAGACTTATAGTTTTGGCAACTAAACTTGACAACAAGCTTGAGATAGCAACGCTTGCGAGTTCGACCGAGCAGTGCTCTAAAAATCTCTCCCTTTGTCAATTTTAGTGACAAAACTATTAATACATATGGATTACAAAATAAATAAACTTTGTAGCTTCTCATCCAAATGCTTGATTTCCTTAGTTCTTCAACATTACTCGAAATCTTCGTCACTTCCAAGTACTCCCGTGATTCTGAACGTGTTCAACTTAGCATCATAGTTGTTGAAGATCCGTAGCTATAACAATGAGAAAACAGTAGCTCTCAATCATTGTTATACAGTGTCATAGTATCATCACACAGCATCAAAGTCCAATTGTATCACAACTTTGACAACAATACTATGGTGATATGTATCACTCCCCCTTAGTCAATACTTCATCTCACATGAAAACCACTCTCCCTTACATAATGATCCGTAAACCATATGTATTTGTAGTGTGAACTACACATTAATTCTCCCCCTTTTTGTCAATATAAATTTACAAAGGTACGAAAACTAGTGTGATCATAATGAAATTCTCATAAAGATACTTCATGACTAAAAGAGAACATATCAACTTTGTTTAGATGCAATCATATAGTCGAAACTAAATGCATTAATCAAGTAGTTAATAAAGATACAAGAAAACTCCTACAATATTTCATAGCCGCACTCCCCCACAAAGATTTGGCAATTAAGCACAAGATCAATTAAGAACTCTCCCACATATAATGTCATCCCCGAAAGAACAACAAGAGCGACCTTACTTTTACAAGAAAAGAAGGATTTCTTTGGACATTTACAAATTACATGAAACATGAATTTGTATCCAGAAAACTCAATTAAATTAACCACAAGTGACCCCATGATTAATTTAATCAGAAATGCTCAACATAAGAGAACTTACGGAGCCACACAGTATTTTCACAAAGAAGTGGATCAGGGAAAGACCAATACTGCGGAATATTCAAAGATTCATTCTATTTTTCATCAATATTTTTCATAAAGACATATAATAGACTTAATCTTTGCAATCAAAAGTTCATCCTATCTTCCATCAATATTTGCATAATGACATAATAGGCTTAACTTTTGACATGTATGGGACAATCATAGTTCACGGACGCAAACATATATATCACATAAAAAAATTGCAATATATAAAACCAATAAAGATTAATACTGCAAAATCATCTTCCAAATAAACTTTAGAATTTAAATAAATAAATCTAAAAAACATTGCAAGATGAAAAATCGTTGGCAATAGCTATGTGTACTCACAATAATGGCTATTCAAAACCCTAGTTATCCTTCTTAAAACACAAGAATAAATTCTCATAAGAAGTTTCCTAGCAAAAATCAAAAGACTCCTAAACCAACAAAACCGATTGTAGATGGGAAAAACGATTTGCTGGTTTTTTAGGGAAGTGGAGAGACGACGGTTCGGACGAGACTCCTTAACCGATAAAAATGCTTAACCTAAAACAGATGCAGTGCACGGGAGTGCTTTGAGTTCGAGATATCAATCTGTAGGACTCCGGCCTAAACCAAGTCAATGGTCGTTCCAGAGTCAATTCGGTCACAAAGAGGGAGATGGGTTGATCTGTGGAGGGAAGCTGAGAATTGTAGGATCAATGATGATAAAGGATTGTGGATGTGTTGAAGGTTTCTGCAAATGATGAATAAGTTCGAATGATTGAGAGAGTGTTGCTCACACGATGATTCTTGGTTAGACGATGGATTGTCTGTTCAATATCTCGTGGATTTTCTGTGTGTCTTCAATCATGGATTCATCGACTTATTTATATTGTCAGAATAGTGAACACATTGATCCCAGTAAGTGTGACGGTTTCTTGAGTGAAAGAGTGGGAAAGTGTGAGATCGTGGTGAAACCATTTCCAGGTCGTGTGGAGACTAGGTTAACCGTCCACCCACTACTTTGCTAACTCCTTCAACCGTTTGCACGACTTACTCACATTTATAATCGTGGAAGAACACACGTGCCGTAGGCCGCCAGACCAAAACCCTAAGTAATATCGCCCCATGTGACGTGATTGATGTATCACGAACGTGGAGTCTGCAAAGCATTCGTGTATTTAATTAGTCAGTCTTGACTTGATTAGACAGTGAGTATAAGTTTTGTTGAATTGAGCATGAGTGACGAATGCTCAATGATTCATGGATTGAACATGTCAGATGTATAGTTCTTGTGTTGATATTGCTCGTCTGAGAAAATATTGTAAATTCGAGTAACTAAGCAAGTATTGCTCGATTCGACGAATTACTGAATATTGATAGTTGGATCAATATTGGAGCAACTGAGCAAGTATTGCTCGACGAATTACTGAATATTGATAAGTTACTGAATATTGATGGATTGATCAATATTCGAGCAACTGAGCAAGTATTGCTTAATTCGATGAATTATTTGCAACGTGACCCAATAATATATTAATTAAAATATTGGTAGTCTACCAAATATTATATAATTAATCTGGATGTCGGTTACTAGATCAACATAAAATTATTAGTGTTTGAACTTGCCCAAAATTATGATTTGTGGAGCGTTTGTTCGAAACCCTAATTTTTGATCAATTGTTCGTCAATTGATGAATTGCTGAAAATAAGTCATGAGTGAGGGAGAAACCAACCACATGGGATGATGTATGACCATGTGGTGCCCAAGTGCTCGAGTGAGCATGCACCAGGGTCTTTAGTTGACCGGTTGGTGAAAGAATGATCAAACGCACGCTGGTGTTGATCATTTATTAGAATAATGCTCGTGCGAGCGTTAGGTGATAAAACCTAATTATGGAGAAGTGAGGGACCTACCAAGAGGGCATGAGACCGGCCCTTGGTGGTCGTGGGACCAGCTGTTGGTCGTTTGAGCAAATCCCAAGTTGGTTGAAAAGAGTTTAGACCCAATATGAGCAATTGAGCAAATTAGGTCAAAATCATGAAGATGTGTGAGACCGGATCCTTGCAAGCCTTAGGGACGGCCTTGGTTGGTCAAGGAAGCATGCCCGTGTCACCATATTTTCTGGTGTGCGTTTGAGCAATATTTTGGATTTTCAGAAGAGTTTGATCTTTGACTGAAATTCTTGATTTTTGCTCGAATGAGCAAGCAGAACTTTGCTCGTTTGATCAAAATTTTGAGAATATTAAAATAATAATATATTAATATTTGACGTGAGTAGCCTAGTCGGTCACGTGACCATTTGACTTTTTGGCTTTTTCATGGTTTGAGCAATATTTGAGAAAATATGAAGAAACCATGATTTTTGCTCAAACGGGGGAGTTTCATGAGATGAGGGAAATAATAATTATGAAAACAAGGGATTGCAAGGTGTGGGACCGGCCAGGTAGCCCGGTCCCATACACCTTCCCTATTTTTATTATTTTTCATGAAACCGTGAAAATATGGAGAAACCGTGAGTTTTGCTCAAACAAGGAAAGTTGCTTGAATGAAGGAGTCTTCATGAGTTCGTGAAAATAAATAAAATAAGAAAAATAAAGGAAGAGGGCGTGGGGGACCGGCCACGGTGGCATGGCCGGCCGACTGGTGGGCCCGGTCCCTAGGCGCCTCTTTTCAATTTTTATTATTATTTTCTCTCTCCTATTTTGTGTAGGATTCCTTGTTTGTCCATATTTTCGAATGCTCGTTCGTGCATTTGGGTGCTCGTTCGTGCATCATTGTTGAGTACACTTGCACCATTTTATTGGGGCTTACTCGGTGATAGTCCAGATGCCCGATTGTTAGATATTTATTACTAATTCATGAAATTCAGCGGAGAATGACTCATGAAACGGAGTAATAAATGAATTGTCTATCTATTACTAATCCACGAATCCAGCCGTGAAATTCAAGGAACAGAGTAATGAGATAAAATGGTTATCTATTACTAATCCATGGAATTAGCCGGGGATAGCCATGGAACGGAGTAATGAGATTTAATAGATTATTTTCTAGGAATTCAGTGGCGAATGTCACGATAGAATTAATCTATTGTAGAATCGAGATATGAGATAGTTGAGGCATCATACTCGTTCTGAAAGGTGCATAGTCAGGGAACAACGTGCAGTGTTGTTGACGTCCTGAAGGAGTTTATCCCCCTCAACAAACAATTATGTAGGAGAGCTGCCTTAATCTATACACGGTCTCTCTACATAGTCAGGGAACAGCGAGTGTCGCCGACGTCCTGAAGGCGTTAATCCCTCTCAACAAATAATTATGTAGTAGGACCGCCCAATCGTTCTTCTATGTAGAGGTGGGTCTCTCTATGTAGTCAGAGAACAACGAGTATCGCCGACGTCCTGAAGGCGTTAAGCCCTTCGACAAACAATTATGTCCAGAGGACCGCCCAATCATGTTATTCTACATAGAGGTCACGATTAAATGTGTAGCATCGAACGCTCAGCTAGTGGGAGGCCTTTCGAGAAACATATTCATCATGGCTCTTAGAGGAACTCGATCAGAGATCGTGAAACGGTTCACGGATCGTAAAATATGAATCGTCACATGTGTTCCTGAATGCGGGTTAGAAACATGCAGTATCATGATTTTACGATTTTGACCTTTGTCGAAAATCCACCATCAACATTAAGTCCCCTGCTTAGTGAGGGACAATCATGTTCCACAGTAAGCATTAGATGGTGATTTTCCGGTTGACGAGATAAGCAGTTAAACTCGGTCGTACAAAGGTATTTTCATAATCCTCGATTTGCTCCAATGGCGTCATGTACGAGCAAATGCTTAGGTAAGGACCCTGACAGCAAGATAGAGTGCCATCCCGTGAGCACAGAGAGATGAAGCACTGTTGATTTGGACGATTGGACATTCAGTTTGGTCGGTTTAGCGTTTATGGGCCCAGCCCAAAAAAGGAAAATCCTTGTTTTAGGAACGGATGTTCGTTCGCTAGTTTAAGAAACAAACAATGATCCCTAGCATAAGAGTTTTATTTTATTTTTTTAATTTGTGAGATTTCACAAAATGGAATAAACTCTCGTTTCAAAGTTGGATGCTCGGATGAGAGAAAAAAGTTTTTTTGTTTTTTTAATAGCCGTGCGTCTGTTCGTAATAAAAATGTTGTCTATCAGCTTTCATGAATTTTTTTATTTTCGATATGTGAGCTTTCAAAAAAAAATTGAAAATATGCTCTCGTTTCAAAGACGGATGCTCGCGAGAGGGAGCAAAAATATATATACATATATTTTCAAAGTTACGTGAGTTTCACGTTAAAATATATATTTTTTGTAAAATCAATGTTTTGATTTTGAACAACTGTTGAAAGTAGACAATTATTCACGGTGAAATAATGTTTGTATGTGAGTTTTCACAATCGTGGAATGGACGTCTGTCCAATTTTTGAAAAACCAGTGAATGTTCACACAGTGAAAATTTATGTGAAATCAAATTTTGATTTTCAGCAATTGCTAGAAGTAAACAATTTTTGATAAAATATTGTTTGTATGGATTTTGTGATCTGATAGTGTATGCACAAAAACCAATGAGTGTTCACTCGGTAGGAGTCGCTCACACGGTGAAAATTTTGTGGATTGCTCACATGAAAATCAAGTATGATTTTGAATAAAAATTTTGCTCGTGTTTGCAGGTTCGAGGAGACGAGCAAATTTTGAAGTATTAACTCTTGTATCACAATCACTACTGTTAGTGGAATCGTAAACAGGTAAGAGTTGAAAGTTACAATTTTGTAGACGCTGTTGTGAGCACCTTTATTCCATGATTCATTGTTCTGTTGAATCCTGCGCTTTGTATGAACGATGTGCTGAAGTAGAAATGTTATGCATCTGTCACAGCCACTTTGAAAGAATGACTGACTCCCATGATGACACTTCCAAAGATGGTGTTTCCAGAGATGACATCTCTACGGATGCAACTTTAAGAAATGGTATTTCTGGGACCACTGAGTGATGGTGAGAGATCCTTTATACTGAGTTGTACTCCTGGTTATTTCATTAAATTTATCACAGGATGATCGTGTAGTGAGATCCCGGATCAATGTAGACTTCACGACGATAGAAGAAAGTCTTCGGGGCAGAGAACCCAGAAGTAAGGACTACAGGATGTTAGTAAATGACGTGCAGTCCCCAGCCGTTTCTTTGGTGAGTTGTCGATGTTTCCTCCGTCATGACTTTTCTTATCCGTACAATTAGGATCACAAACAAATGTTTGTTAATCTCAGAAATTTTCTCCATTGATCATTGACAGTCTTCGTCTTGCTCCTGGGCAAACAATTGAGGAATCCAGCACAGATGAGGGAGTTGATGTAAGTATCTCTTTTCGTGCAAGTGATCATGGCATCTCCTTGAATCAAGTAATAATAATTATTGTAGATGTATCCAGGAGGAGATTATTGCGGATAAACAACATATTGATGAAGCACATTCTTCCCTGGAAAATGAAGAGACGGAGAATCTTCAAAACCCGGAACTGAATGGAGGTAGTAATGCCACTAACGGTGACTTCAACAACATTAGTCCTTCGAACGTCTTAGAGACTCCTCAAGTAAGTATTCCTCCTGTAATTTCTTCATAGAAGTATGAAATTGCTGACTTGTGAATTAATGAATGAGAATCCATACGAATATATGAGAAATTTTGCCGAAATACGTCACCAGAAAAATCCAGACTTCAGTCTTTCAGTAAAAACGTTGTAAAATCTTCGTCCGATGTCGGATTTTCGCGATCTACCCATGTTGTTTCATGCCCAGAAAATTTCCAAGCTTTATTGAAGAAGCTTTTTGAGTTTTGAGCATGTTTAGGGGACGAAATAGGCGAAACAGTAAACTTCCAGGAGACTCCAGAAATTTTCAGCTGGCATGTAGCCCAATATTTTGGCCACATCTCTTTTCTCGTTTATCCAATCGCTATAAATTTTGGCTATGTTGTAGAGGACATCCGTACGAAGAGAATGACATATGACTCAACCTTAGGTTCCTTACCAATTATTCCCAGATCGTCGCTTTGTACGGGGCAGTGTAAAATCACTTCAGACAGTCTTGCTGTAAAACGTCTCTTTTGTGTCTTTAGACCATTTGCTTGTGTATTGAACGCTTGATGAAGGATTTCAATGCTATTTATTAATTTTCAATCTGAACCCCTTGATTGATACATGAGCATGGTGCTTGCAGTGCCATCTTGTTTCCGTCGGTCGTAGAAACATCACTTCTGAAACCCTGGTCACATGACCATAACTGAGGTTGCTCTCAAGAGGGGATGATGTAATGACCATGGTTGCATGTTCCGGTGGTAAAATTCCTTTTATGATGAATGATTAGCACAGGAGAGTCCGGTGCCACGGGTCTTGGACTGTGAAACTGATCGTCATGATCAGTGGACCATCAGTCCCCAGTATTTTGTTAAGTCTCTCCCTTTCGTTTTCCCTTCTTCTGGCAGGACCTAGATAGAGGACCCAAGTACAGAAGCTTGATGTAAAGACCTAGGTGGTCGAAGTTGGAGATACCTTGATGAAGGACTTAGTGGAAGGGCCTGGTGGACATCGATCGACTGTAGAGGTTATGAATCCTGTCTAAGAGTTGCTGCTTGCATGTTGTATGCTCTGGAAGCTGTAGGAACCTCATACAACGTCGGTGCTTGAGCCCAACTTTTGAAGCTAAGAGACTGAGTTATCATATGAGAAAAGATTCGCTCCATTTGGAGTTGTGTAGGTCAGTCAATGACGCATGCACATTCATAACTTGTATTCCCGTGCAAATTTTCAGATTCCATAGACCTGGCGGTAAATGTCATATCTTTCAGCTTGAATGTCCGATTGATGCGCCCTTTTGGTATGTTGTAGCAGAGACATAGACGGACATCTTTCGTTGAGGAAGCATCATCCCATTCCTCACCCATTGGTACATTTTTGTAAACCCTTGGCCTGAAGTATGTTGTACTTCATTTGTAGAGGCGATGAAAACATCTTGTAGAAGACTTTGGCTTGTGTACGTCCATCGTGCAAGCTTTTGGAAGACGCTCATGTTAACATGTTTTCAAATCTACACATCTTGATATGAATCATTGGTGATCGAAGAAAGTCCGCTTCATCGAAAAACTAGGCCTTTACGGCACGGGACTTGATCATTGTCTATTTGTTCATTGTACAAATTATGTCACCAAAACTCATCGACACCTCCCAGTGCCAACAACTTATTTATTTATTTTTTGAAATTGGCTTCAACATACGTAGAACAGTAAAAAATGGTTTAGTATGAGCTTGGAACCTCAAATCAATCACATTCACAAACATTGGTCATATTCACATTCACATTCCACATAGAACTTGAAATAGACGCAATTAAGTAGTACAAATATTCCTTTTTGAGAGGAATTAGTTTTTTTAGCCTATATATGTTTAAAATTTCCAGTTCAGAAAGAAAGAAGCAAATATTTCCACAATAACGATAAATGTTCAGCTGACTGAGAATAGAATAAATCTTATCATATCAGCACGGTTACACAGTGAATCTCCTAAAATTTAACTGCGTCTCTCAAACAGGTCCACCAATGCCACTGGAAAGGGAAGGTACTAAGATTAAAATGCAGAAAAGGGAATTACACCTCAACAAAATGTAGTAACAGAAACACATTGGAATAAAATGCAGAAAGGGAAACACAGTAAAACAAAATGCAAAGACTCAAAGAAACATGAATGACGATTCCTAGTATTGTTTTATTTGTCAGCAGCTCCCCTCTCATTGAACTCAACTAATCGATATCCTCCATAGAAGTCTCCCCATACTCCTCTTTGATAGCACATTTCCCCATTACATCTGTTAAACCTTTCATTCCAGCTGACTCATCTGTTATTGTTATGTTGCCGATCCTCCAAATAGGTTGAGAATAGGATTTTTTTGCATCCAAAAAGTATTTTTTGACATCAAACGGATGATTTAAACTCTCTAGCGTACCATGCTGTTCCTGCAATTTTAATAACACCCATTAGATGGCAATGTTTGAAATTTGTTCAAAAATGTGTTTATATGAGAACCTCTTCCATTAAATCCTCAATAAAATATTGTGCCCAGCAGTTCCTTTTAACGAATGCTTTTGTAACTTCAAAAGTCTTGGCACTCTTGTCACCTCCATATGTTCCTATTTGCACCCGGAATACAATCTGGCGATGCAGGATTTCATAAATAACCCTGAACACATGCTGAACTCCCTTCTCCTGTTTAAAATTAATAGGTTGTAAGTAGCAGCTTTACCATTTCAGCCACAAATTCTCATTTTGTACGTTGAATATGTACGCTAGACCGTAAACTTATGTGATTTTACAATCGAATTACTTATACCTCTTTCACCAGCATCAAGTAATCCGCCTTATGTCCCAACAATTCCTCTGCGCATTTCCTTTCGCCTGAAATATCGTTGATTCCGGCCCATCGGTAACCATCATTGTCAAACGCAATCTGTCCAAGTTTTGGTTAGCACCACAATTTTTTTATGTCTATATAATGATTATTTGTTTTTAATAAACAGACTGTACAAAGGTAAAAGAACATAAATATCACATTGGAATTGAGCTAACGTATTCGAAGCACTTCGGACACTGCCTCCCGTTGGTAGTTTCCTCCAGTTCCTGGTTTCATTCAGGACAATACATGCAACACCAATCATCTGCGAAGCGAGTTATTTGCGCCAGTGTAGTCAGTGTATCTCCTGCCTGTAATAACATCACGTCAAATTTTTGGTAGTTCCCAGTATTCTAATATATTAACAGATTAGTTCATACCTCAATCTCAGAATTCATTTTCTTTTCACATAGCCTAGCTATTGACATCCTGTGTCTTTGTTCATATGTAGAATGTGTTGCCTGATCCCTTTGGATGGTAGTAACGCTGCTGTTGTTCGATTCATTGGAGGTTGTCCTGCAAATGAGACATAAGGTTCCATATTGAGTAATTTTTTTGGTTGCAGTTGTAAGATTAAAATTTGTTAAAAATTTGCTCAAATGTAATTTTATTTCGAATCAACTGTCATACCTGGTAGTAGTGCTCTTCCTGGTGATTGGTGATTGTTTCTTGAGATAGGACATGATGAATTTTGCTGTGCTGCAGTTTATCTGTGCTGCCATATTGAAATATGAAAATATGTGGTAAAGTTATCCGCCGCATGTGGTATCTCAACCTTTCCACCCCCTTAAATACACCTTTTAACATTAATTAATGTGGATAATGGAAAGTCATTCGATTGCCATGATGTGTCTGCATGTTTCCGTTTCAAAATCCAAATGGTTATATAGATATCAATATGATTATAAGGTGTGGGAGTTACATAATCGTGGTGTAGTCGCACTCGGAATATAAAGCAATACATTAAATTAATTAATTAATTACCTTACGTTTCAACCAAATTAGTCTGTCATCAATTTTGAGTGTGAGCCGCATGTGCTTTTACTCGGCATAACGATATATCGCATCAATTTTGGTAGATTATGGAATGGGAATGGATACATTTAAGAGGACTCTTTTTGAGGATGATCATTACACTTCAAAGAATATTCAGTACAGTACAGTATAAATTACATTATTCCCAGCATTACGCCATGTGTTGACGACTACTCACAGTTCTCATGGTATATTACGTAGGCTCAAAATTAGACTTTTGGTGTGACTATATGGTGGTTGATTCCACTGTTGGTTTAATATACTACTGGTGGTGAAATCCTTGTGTCCTTTATTTGAATCTGCATATATATAGACAACTAATTTTGAGAAAATTAATCAACCAAAACGAACCATTTCCATTAACTACAGTTACATCTTTAAACTGTTGTAACCTATTATTTTTAAACTGCTGTAAGATGGGTGCTAAACAAATCCACATTGAAAACGAAAATTATCAAAATCCGGTATGTTACTTGAAAAGTCCAACTAACTTTCATCATGCATCACCGAAGAGCATGAACACAACTAACATTTTGAAGATAAATCATATTCAGATACCATCACAAATCTATAAAATGTTTTTTGGCTTTGTAAAAGATGTGGAGTGGGTGAGCACTTTGTTGCTTCACTATTTCAGTGGTTTGGGGTAAGCACTGATAGGTGCACTTTGGAACCATGCCACCCTAAAGCTCTTCATGTTAAATGGAGCTGGGTGTTATGAGTTAGTCCTTGTAAAGGAGGTTAAAGAAATAAATGTCGTCTGTAATCAAAATTGAAAAATGGACAGATTATTACATTATATAATTAGATTATCATTGGTAGTAATTCTTCGGCAATAGTGCATGTAAAGTCCGCCTAAGCTGCACAATTTCAGTAGCTCCAGTTTAAGACAATTATCTTTTTGAATTACCGTTGTTAATGTCCACATTAAGATTTCATTCCTGTAGAATACGTACAATTCTGATATGTACTAAGCCGCTAATCTGTACATACTCCCAAGAGGTTCAAATGCGGCCTTCACTGTTGCCAGGCCTTCCACCTGGGTTAAATTTTTTTCAAAAAAGAATAATTAAATGGACGATAATTAACAAAATAGAATTTGTCGTGGGAAATGTGATTGTAAATCGTGTACCTCGCCCTTAGCCACAGCATCCAAAGCTGGTAACTGGACCAATTTTTGGACTTCAGTGTCCATGGCAACAAAAAATGCGCTACCTGTGGAGTCTTCAACTTCCAATCTAAGAAGGTATCTACATAACCATAGAGCAAACGTTTGTTAGTGGATCTCAGTTTCAAACTGGCAAAAGGTAATAAGTGGGCATGGTAGAATAGGTGGAACCTGGGCACTGGTTCTTCTATCTTGACCTTGCAGCTAGGACACCAATGGTCTCCCGTGTTTCCCACCAATTTTGTTGTGCAGTTGTGGCACCCAAGGTAGTACCATCCTTTCTCGGTGGAAATACCAAGAGCCTTGGCACGGCACATTTTTTTGTTTAGTACCTTGAATCAATGGTGACACAGTTAAGACAAAGCCAGGCGGAATATAAACATACAAATTTTTTTGGATTACGAAAAGGCGAATAACAGGCGAGCATACATTGTACCCAGATTCCCACTTTGTTTTAAACAATTCAGAAAGTGACTTTCTATTGTCAGCAATGGATTGGTTAGCCGGATAGTACCCAACTCTAGAAGGGAGTGTGATCTCACGTGGTGGGGTTCAGTGAGAAGACCTGCGCCAAAATGAAACCATAAGATTTGAGAACTCTATTACACGCGAAGAAAAGATACCGTATGTTACTTGTATTGAAAGTATTACCTTTCTTTGATATGCAACACCTCTGGTAGGTCAACGTCGAAGTAAATTTTGGTCGCATTGGTTGAGGAAAGCGAAGCCTTGCCTGGACATTCACGGGGGATAATTTAAAATGTAAGGTTGGAATTAAGATAAGTTCATTCATAGGTTTTACTGAATTCATAGACTAACTTTGAGTACCTAGATATTGCTTGACATAGGCACCAGCTACAACAGCCACAATGGGTTGTGGATTGACTCCATTGGCTTCAAGGTTTCTTGTTAATTCGGAAGTTGAGTCACCCCATAGTGTGACCTTAAGTTTCATGCCACTGTATTCGGATCAAACATGTATTAGGTTAGGGTCAGAGATCTTCACCGAAATAACATTGAAGGACAGCAGGATGTACATGAATTTAACCCGGACTACCTTATGTTTTCTAGAGTCAGTTCGCGCATGAAACACGTGTTGCCAGAATTTCGCTTCAGTTGCTGCAAGTTTGTGTGGCTGGTCAAAACACCAACGACATCTGTAGACCCCAAAAAAAAAAAGAGCAAAAATTAGTTAATGTACTAACGATGGCTGGGAGCAGTATATGTAATATTTGTTGGAGTTACCAGTAAGGTAGGTGTTGGCATTAGCAGATGCAAGTGCCTCAAACTCTGTGAATACGAATTTGTGGCGAGGAATAGCCGAGGTGGAGGGCTCAAGAGGAGTAACATCAGTATTCCAGTTAAATTTCCATATGAATTTTTTCTGAACGATTGCATGTAATAGATCACCCTGAGATACAATAAGTTAGAAGATTGGTTATACAAAACAACAAATAAAATAAAGGACATGGTTGTTGAGCTTGTACAAACTTACTGAGTCATCTAGGAGGAGCAAATCTAGGCTAGCAACCTCGTTAGTTCTCATGAAGTCAACCTCGTGCCACATCCGAGTGATGCGAACTCTGGTCACCCATGGTCCTACACCATTTCTGAGCTGAAAATCTTTCAAGGTGAGGAATGCAGGATCCTGTGCGGCTGGGGTGGTTGTTTGCAGGACTGGAGAGTTTGCAGACGCCATGCTGACTACCTACATGGTTTTAAAAAAATACAAATAAAGTTAGAAATAAAATACAATGTGATAATAGCAGGAATAGACGTTGAATTTTGGTTGATGAAATGCTACAAATTATACCCACCTGGAACAAATATAGCTGAGAATGATGAGGGGAGATGGCTGTGAAAAGCGTTGGGTGAGTGTGATTCAGCTTCGAGAATGAGGTTACCTTTATATAGGCTTAACCTTTTCATTAATTTCAGGAGTAATACAAAACATGAATGAAACGGCTCTCACTATTAATCGCATGAATGAGGGATGAAGACAATTCTTCTATATCAGTAAGGGAGATGGAAGGCCAAACGAACAATTAAAAGAATAAGAGCGTAACGGAAGAATTGAAAAGGCAATTAATATAATCAATCAATCGATTAAAACCAATCAATTGAAACTAATCAATCAATTGATCGAACTGGGACGAATGAAAAATCGATAGGGGTCTTATCAATTAGGTCAGATTCGGCATACACATGATTAAAATTAGCTTAAAATAATTTTAATAATACCCACATCCGGATGCATAAGCATAAAATTTGCAAAACATAAATCAATCAGACTTTCGGACAAATAAGAAATCAAAACTAAAGGACGTCTAGGATCAATAGTCAGGAAATCATACCATCAAATATTTATTTATTTTCTCAGCCATCTCTGGTGAACCATGAGCAAAAATGATCTCTGGAAAACGATCAAAACAATGGAGGATAACCCGATCGGAAAAGATGGATCCCTCGTGAACCATGATGCTACTCAGCAGGGAGGAAATAGCAGCCGAAGGATGTTTCGACGGAAAAACAAAGAAAGAGACGAACAAAGTTGATCAACTGGAAATGACCACACATGTATCCGTGTTAGCCGCACGTGAGATAGATTGACGGGTGGACAACCACAGCCACAGATTTAGCTTTCCTCAGGAGAAATCCAGACCACTCTTTAACTTGCCTAAGTTGTCCAAACTGTGCTCTCTTTTTTTTTTTTGAAGAGAAGGTTATATTAAAAGGAAAAAGAAAGAACCAAGGATCAGACCAAGGTTAATACAAAAGAGATTACATACTCATTAGAGTGTCCCAATTACTCCAAATTAAAATAGGATCAACATACTTAAAAGTATCGTTATCACAAGACCATAAGACTACCAATTGCTTAACCAAATCAATATTCTCTTGAAAAGTCTTATGTCGACCTCCAAAAACCCTTCCATTCCTTTCCTTCCACAAAATCCAACAAATCGCATAGTGTAAAATTTTCCAAACATCCTTCCCTCTACCTTGCAGCACATTAATAGACCACGCTTCAAACAATTCTAGTAAAGTTCTTGGCATAGGCCATGCTATCTTAAAGGCTTTAATGAAATATCTCCAAATCTCGAAGGAGTACTTACAGTGTAGAAACTATGCTTTATAAGGGAGATACTTCAGAGAATGGTTAGTTGATAAAGCCCTATCATGAGGATGTTGCTCCTGAGACCGTTGTTGATGCTGAGATCACGATTGAATTCTCTCCAAAAATTCTTGTTGATGCTGAGACCATGAATGGAGCTCCTCCACATATCCTTGTTGATGCCGATACTATGGTTGGAGTTGCTCTAGAGACCAAAAAGGCTAGAACCATGATTATCGATATAGTCTTTGCTCCTCCAGTGAGCCTTTACATTCACGAACTAGTTGGTGGGTTGAGCATTCTTAAGATGAAGGTGTACTGGGAGTTCAACCTTAATTCTCCTGAACATTATGACTTTACCGTGAAGTGGTTTTGTCAGGGAATTGATGTTGTTGCGGCAGATAGCAGCAGCAGTCTTCGTTCTGAATGCGATCGGTGAAAAGAGGAAGTTCTTCAGTCGTGCAGGGGTTTAAAATGTAGAGAGGTCCCGTTGATGAAGTTTCATGGAATCACATCAGGTTGCAATAAATAGATTTGAATCGATCTTTCCAATAAGATCAAGTCCCCAGTGTATGTTGAAGGAGTTTGTGCCATCCATGGATGAATGATGTTGCATCTGCTTCAGAAGTCTTATCATGGGATAATGAAGACTTATCGATTGTAGTTCCGTTACACTTTGATCGTGCTGGTGTTGAATCAGTGTGTCATCGTCGAGATATTTGTGCTGAAGCCAGACGCGCCATTATCGAAGGTGTACTCTTTGATTGGGAGTACAATTTGAAGGCTTCTTAGATGCTTGAGCGTTGAAGCGTCATATCCCTTAAGCATCGAATATCTTAGGTTTGATCGTCTTGGTCCTGAGTATCTTCTGTTGATTCAGCATCCCTTTCATTGCGGTAGTGGGATTCAACACTTGTGCAAACATGCTTTATAATTTTGTGAAACACATGGACACTCCTGCAAGGCTATGGAGAAACGCCCAAAGTGTTCTTTGCCATGCTTGGACATTATCTCAGTAATGAATGTCTCAGTGCTCGATTCGAAGAAATGTCTGATTCAACCACTTGGTAAAATACTAATGCGGTGAAGCTACCATTCATAACGTCTTGCAGAGTTGCTAGCATAAGTCCCCATGCTTGAATATCATGTGAGGAAATAAATGACATAGAAATGGAAGGAATGAAACATGCCTGAATGCGGAACCTCTTGATGAATGTCTATACATCTTTTGCAGGTTTTGGCTTCAACCTCGTCAAAGTTCGAAATTCCTCCAAGTACTCTGATGATGGGATGTCCACCAAATCTTCTGGATCAGAACTTTCTTCGTTGGAGAGATGTGCAACCAAAGGCGCTTTGTCAGTAGCCATCTTTTCAGCGTGGATCCACGCTCGTCTGAAGAACATGTCATATCCTGGATCTTCCTGATTATGTGAAACTTGGTTTCTGTCCTGGTTGAACTTATGTTCACTTTGAGAGTGATGTAGCCATAAGTATTTCCGAGCGTTCCTTCAAGGTCTCTGATTCAGATGGGATCACGAGTAGCTTCTTGTCGAGTGATGCTTGCGGCTCTGAGGGTTTTCAGTGGAATGATGTTGATGGAGGTGTCATCATCGATCAACATCTTCTGAATTCATTTCCTTTGAGATGGACTGTGGTAAGCAGTCCCCAGTCGTGCATCTTCTTGTCTGTGGATGAAGCTCAAAAAGTATATCCGAATGTGATTCAATGATGTGAGCATGTCCTCCTTTGTGCCTTCGACAGATAGATAAATCCACATATATGCTCGACCGAGGATTGAACTGCCTCTTTGAAAAGTTGCTCAGAAAGAGTGAAGGTTTTGATTGGGAGAGGGTCATGTGTACTCCTTCAGTCCCCAGTTGAATCTCTCATGGCTAAACCTTCTCTTTGAAGATGCGCTTCAAAATACTGCAGTCACTTGTTTGATGATTGATGAACCTATGAAGGCGACAGTTCCTGGGTTCTTCTTCAGTGGGCTCTCCCCTGATGAATGGTAATTTGATTGCACCATCTTGAATCCAGACTTCCAGTAACTCAATCACTTCTTCAATGAGAAGAGGGAAGTTTGAGTCTGTCTAATCATTTCCCCATTTGTTGATGCTGGGTTGAGGTTTGTGCATTTCAAGAGTGGTTATCCTTTCTTTGCGCCTTCGGAGGAGCCTTGGATGTCGCATGTTTTAGCAAAAGCTTTCCTTTTGCTTCCTTGAGCAACAACGTTCATGGTAGGTTGGACATTGTACTGTTTGTTGATCAGGCGCCTGGCACTGCCTCGGGCTTCTTGCGGTTCCTCGACTTTTGCAGTTCTTGTTCTTTCCATTAGAGACGGAGCAGTAGTTGCTAATCGCTTGGCTGCTTCATGGAGTTCTGAGAAAGTTTGGAACCGGAGATTTTCCAGCAATGCTCTGTAGACTGTGATTATCCCGTTGATGCACGAGTCCACCAATTGTTGTTCAATGACATTAGGGTCATGAAAATCCAAAGCTTGAACTCTGAATCTCTTCACATAGTCGTTTGGATGTTCAATGTTCTTCTGAGCCATTCTTCATAAGTCAGAGACGAAGAAGTATTTCCTGTAGAAGGCATTAACCATTTCTCCCAACTAGCGATGCTCCCAGGTGCAATGTTTTTGTATCAGGTGTATGCTCAACCTGTCAGCGATTTCGAGAACTCCTTTAGACGGACAACATGGTTGTGTTCGTGCTCACCTAGTGCTTCCAGGAATCGAGAGACATGTTCTAGAGCGTTTCCCGTTTCGTTGTACAGTGTGAACATTAGAGAGGTGTAGCCCTTTCGTTGTCAGTAAGAGTTTTGAGATAATTGCACAGCTCCTTATGTGTGTTAGCCATGTCAATTTGATTTTTGGCAAGCGTTTCTTGTACCTTCATGAGATCACCTATGGAAGGTGGATTTTCTTTTATTTCTTCAAGAGATCGGCCGAAGAGGTGATTGTCTCCAATGTTGGTTTGAGGAGGAGGAGTGGTATCACCAGTGCCGTTGTTGGGAACAGGAGTAGTTTCTGGAGTACCACCAGTGTTGCTAGTGCTAGCGTCGTTTGTGTTGGGATATGTAACTAACCCAGACCTAAGACCAAACATCTTTGTGAAAGTTTGAGATTACAACCAATAGAATGATCTCCCACTATGGTCACCAATCTTTAGATGTGGAAAAACGATTTGCTGGTTTTCTAGGGAAGTGCAGAGACGATGGTTCAGACGAGACTCCTCAACCGAGCAAACTGCTTAACCTCAAACAGATGCACTGCACGGGAGTGCTTTGAGTTCGAGAGATCAATCTATAGGACTCCGGCCTAAACCAAGTCAATGGCCATTCTAGAGTCAATTCGGTCACAAAGAGGGAGATGGGTTGATCTGTAGGAGGGAAGCTGAGAATTATAGGATCAATGATGATCAAGGATTGTGGACGTGTTGAAGGTTTCTGCAAATGATGAATAAGTTCGAATGATTGAGAGAGTGTTGCTCACACGATGACTCTTGGTTAGACGATGGATTGTGTGTTCAATACCTCGTGGATTTTCTGTGTGTCTTCAATCATGGATTCGGCGACTTATTTATATTGTCAGAATAGTGAACACATTGATCCCAGTAAGTGTGACGGTTTCTTGAGTGAAAGAGTGGGAAAGTGGAAGATCGTGTTGAAACCAGTTCCAGGTCGTGTGGAGACTTGGTTAACCGTTCACCCACTACTTTGCTAACTCCTTCAACCGTTTGCACGACTTACTCAAATTTCTCATCGTGGATGAACACACGTGCCACAGGCCGCAAGACCAAAACCCTAAGTAATATCACCCCATGTGACGTGATTGATGTCTCACGAACGTGGAGTCTGCAAAGCAGACGTGTATTTGATTAGTCAGTCTTGACTTGATTAGACAGTGAGTCTAAGTTTTGTTGAATTGAGCATGAGTGACGAATGCTCAGTGATTCATGGATTGAACATGTCAGATATATAGTTCTTGTGTTGATATTGCTCGTCTGAGCAAATATTGTAAATTCGAGCAACTAAGCAAGTATTGCTCGATTCGACGAATTACTGAATATTGATAGTTGGATCAATATTTGAGCAACTGAGCAAGTATTGCTCGACGAATTACTAAATATTGATAAGTTACTGAATATTGATGGATTGATCAATATTCGAGCAACTGAGCAAGTATTGCTCAATTCGATGAATTATTGGCAACGTGACCCAATAAAATATTAATTAAAATATTGGTAGTCTACCAAATATTATATAATTAATCTGGATGTCGGTTACTAGATCAACATAAAATTATTAGTGTTTGAACTTGCCCAAAATTATGATTTGTGGAGCGTTTGTTCGAAACCCTAATTTTTGATCAATTGTTCTTCAATTGATGAATTGTTGAAAATAGGTCATGAGTGAGGGAGAGACCGACCACATGGGATGATGGATGACCATGTGGTGCCCAAGTGCTCGAGTGAGCGTGCACCAGGGTCTTTATTGACCGGTTGGTGAAAGAATGATTAAAAGCACGCAGGTGTTAATCATTTATTAAAATAATGCTTGTGCGAGCGTTAGGTGATAAAACCTAATTATGGAGAAGTGAGGGACCTACCAAGATGGCATGAGACCGGCCCTTGGTTGTCATGGGACCAGCTGTTGGTCGTTTGAGCAAATCCCAAGTTGGTTGAAAAGAGTTTAGACCCAATATGGGCAATTGAGCAAATTAGGTCAAAATCATGAAGATGTGTGAGACCTGCTCCTTGCAAGCCTTAGGGACGGCCTTGGTTGGTCAAAGAAGCATGCTCGTGTCACCATAATGTCTGTGTCTCAGTCCTGAGAGTTTTGGTATTTTCTGGTGTGCGTTTGAGCAATATTTTGGATTTTCAGAAGAGTTTGATCTTTGACTGAAATTCTTGATTTTTGCTCGAATGAGCAAGTAGAACTTTGCTCGTTTGATCAAAATTTTGAGAATATTAAAATAATAATATATTAATATTTGACGTGAGTAGCCTAGTCGGTCACGTGACCATTTGACTTTTGTGCTTTTTCATGGTTTGAACAATATTTGAGAAAATATGAAGAAACCATAATTTTTGCTCAAACGGAGGAGTTTCATGAGATGAGGGAAATAATAATTACGAAAACAAGGGATTGCAAGGTGTGGGACCGGCCATGGCTAAGGCATGGCCGGCCGGCCAGGTAGCCCGGTCCCACACACCTTCCCTATTTTTATTATTTTTCATGAAACCGTGAGTTTTGCTCAAACAAGGAAAGTTGCTTGAATGAAGGAGTCTTCATGAGTTCGTGAAAATAAATAAAATAAGAAAAATAAAGGAAGAGGGCGTGGGGGACCGGCCACGGTGGCATGGCCGGCCGACTGGTGGGCCCGGTCCCTAGACGCCTCTTTTCTATTTTTATTATTATTTTCTCTCTCCTGTTTTGTGTAGGATTCCTTGTTTGTGTATTTTTTCGAATGCTCGTTCGTGCATTTGGGTGCTCGTTCGTGCATCATTGTTGAGTACACTTGCACCATTTTATTGGGGCTTACTCGGTGATAGTCCAGATGCCCGATTGTTAGATATTTATTACTAATTCATGAAATTCAGCGGAGAATGACTCATGAAACGGAGTAATAAATGAATTGTCTATCTATTACTAATCCATGAATCCAGCCGGGGAATTCAAGGAACAGAGTAATGAGATAAGATGGTTATCTATTACTAATCCATGGAATCAGCCGGGGATAGCCATGGAACGGAGTAATGAGATTTAATTGATTATTTTCTAGGAATTCAGTGGCGAATGTCACGGTAGAATTAATCTATTGTAGAATCGAGATATGAGATAGTTGAGGCATCATACTCGTTCTGAAAGGTGCATAGTCAGGGAACAACATGCAGTGTTGTTGACGTCCTGAAGGAGTTTAGCCCCCTCAACAAACAATTATGTAGGAGAGCCGCCTTAATCTATACACGGTCTCTCTACATAGTCAGGGAACAGTGAGTGTCGCCGACGTCCTTAAGGCGTTAAGCCCTTTCAACAAACAATTATGTAGTAGGACCGCCCAATCATTCTTCTATGTAGAGATGGGTCTCTTTATGTAGTCAGAGAACAGCGAGTATCGTCGACGTCCTGAAAGCGTTAAGCCCTTCGACAAACAATTATGTCTAGAGGACCGCCCAATCATTTTATTCTACATAGAGGTCACGATGAAATGTGTAGCATCGAACTCTCAGCTAGTGGGAGGCCTTTCGAGAAACATATTCATCATGGCTCTGAGAGGAACTCAATCAGAGATCGTGAAACGGTTCACGGATCATAAAATATGAATCGTCACATGCATTCCTTAAGCCGGTTTAGAAACATGCAGTATCATTATTTTACGATTTTGACCTTTGTCGAAAATCCACCATCAACACCTATCATGAGCGCAAATCAAGGACCACTTTCGAAACCCCAACGAGTCTTGAGTCGTTTGAGCTTGTGATTGACAGCATCCACTGCTTCTTTAAAGAAGATATTCTCATTGAGAAGATCTTTAACATGTGTCTTCATGAGAACAAGGTCTAAATTAACCTTTTTCAACTCAGTTCTTAACACATCAAGACCCTTTATAGTATCAACAAGTTGCAGTTTTGCTTCCTCAAAGTATTTAATAAAATCATGAACCACTTCAGCAGAAACCATATCCTCATTATAAATATCATGATGAGTATAGGCATAGTAGCATGAAGCATCAGGATTTTGATCATCATCTTCTACTAGGGTTCTTTTCTTCCTCCCTTTGGACTCGAAACCAATACCTTTATCAAGAAAACCTCTTGCAAAACCACCAGTGCGAGAATGTGAAGACATTCTTGATAAAACGACAATAACCTAGAGTATGCGTACGTGACTCAATAGGTTTGGTATTTAAATGGTTTCTTAGGGATGGTAACTTTTAGGGTTTCTAAAGATAGTTCGTGACAAGTAAAGCATGGGTACCCGTACGAACACAATCCGAACCCAAACAAAAATAAAACCAAGAAGAAACATACCTTTTTACAAGACAAAACAGTATAATTTTGCTACGTGAAGATTTTCTTTCACAAGATTTTTCGGCTCAATAAATTTTATATTTCCACAGAGAAACAAATTTAGAGCACAAGAGTAGCAGGCAACATAGTTGCAAAAACATTTTAAAAAAAAAAAAAAAAAAAGAAGGAAAAGACATTCGAAAAGATTATCGAGATACAACTAATACTTAGACAACGCTGTCTGACCAATAGTTTAGCTATGGACGATAAGAAAATAGCTTAGCTAATCAGAAAGCATTTTGCCAAAAGTATACTTGATTATTAGAAAATCTTACTCAACAGGATTTTTATGAGTAAGCATTCAACCCTTGTGATTAATTAGCACAAGTATGAGCCATCAGCTCATTAAATGAATGGTGTTCACGATTGAGTCTTTTCTTTCTTCCAATTCTAGGAGAGAATCCTTTTTTGTGTGAAAAATTATCGTAAAACTTGTTGTCATAAAAATATGAGACTAAGTTAGAGTCCTTACCGGGAGAAGTTTGTATGGAGGATTTTGACAGCCTGTTGATAAGATCCTTGTATCCTTCAACTATCAGATTAAGGTTGTCCTTCATATCTCCATTGTTGCTTCCATCTACAGGAACCTTTTTCACATTATGAACATCATTCTTCTCATTAGGTTGAGAGGGACCTTTCTGAAATCTCCTTGACCAAATTGAATTAAGGCTACAATTTGTCCGAACATTCGATGAGCAAATTGAACTGACCTTCCTGGAGGAATTCATAGGGTAAGTACTAAAACCAATAGGTTTAGACATCCGAATGTCAGTTACACCTTTGAGTATTAAATATAAGGTGTGTTGAAGTCGAACAATAGAATTGTCATTCAACCTAGATTTGTTTTTCCATTCAACATATCCTTTTGAGTCACAAAAGAGACACACTTTCTGATCACCTGAGTGATTAAAGTGAACAGACTTAACATCACAGTTAGGAGATTTCTTCCTTCTGAGCGATGTGAAGTTTCCTTGATTAGAGGAAGATACAAGCACATCTTTTCTAATCGGAAGGGATTGTGATTTAGCTTTTGGAACTGAATTTACAGTTGGGTCAGAAGCAATCGGTATAGTGGACTATATAGAACATCCTCGAATAGAGAGTTTACTCAAAAGATGTTCAATTTCCATGGCATCCTTTTTGAGTTTCGCCTCAAGTAAGGTCCGTGGGGAGCAAATTTCAGCGTTTTTCTTGCCAAAAGCCTTTAATTTAGAGTCACGATCTCTTACTATACCGATAAGAGCATTGACGTTGTTTTTCAACCGATTGATTCTATCAGCCTGGATTCTAACAATATTTAGAATCAATTCACTCTCTTTGGCTGCTTCCCTTTCTTCGACAGAGTCAGACTAGTTCGAAAGATAATCGTGGTAACACTTGTCAATGCAAGTCTGTTTCGTGGGAACACTAGGTTCATTTATATTTGAGATTGACAAATCTTTCTCATCAATAGATTTCATAGAAACGGATATTTTTTTTCTGGTGATGCGTTTATCAGGGATAACATTATTGTCCATAGAGTCAGATCGCTACAAACACAGATGTATGAGGTCTTAAACGTGTTTGCCTGCTATGATACCAATTGAAAAAGCGGGGGTCTAACAACCACACCCAATATTTCGCTTAGCAATCTGTATGGACAAACTCCAATATAATTCAAAGAGAATCAACTAGACAGACAGACTCAATCAATGGAAATATATCCAAGAGTTGTATCTCTGTTTCACAATGTAATCAGCAAATAAAACAGATAGAAATCCGTGAGCCTGATTATTATGCGAAACAACTTGAACGGTACCAAAGACCAATGCTCAAGTGTCAATCAATTTATATCAACAACCAAAGGTTGGATTATCTAATTGATTGAAATACGCACACCCTGTGATATTTCAATTACATAAACAAATATAATGCGAAAAAGAAATAACACAGACACCAGAAATTTTGTTAACGAGGAAACCGCAAATGCAGAAAAACCCCGGGACCTAGTCCAGATTTAAACACCACACTGTATTAAGCCGCTACAGACACTAGCCTACTCCAAGTTAACTTTGGACTGGAATGTAGTTGACCCCTAACCAATATCACACTGATCAAGGTACAGTCGCGTTCCTTACGCATCTAGAACCACGCCGGATTCTACGCACTTGATTCCCTTAGCTGATCTCACCCATAACTAAGAGTTTCTACGACCCAAAGTCGAAGACTTGGTAAACCAATCTGTCTCACACAAAAAAGTTTATTGAATAGATAAATCTATCTCCCATAGAAATACCTAGAAGTTTTGTTCCGTCTTTTGATAAATCAAAGTGAACAGGAACCAATTGATATACTGGACTTATTTTCCCGAAGAACATCCTAGAAATATCAATAACCTCATAATAATCTTAATCGTATGCTGGCAAAACAAGATATTGTGGAATCACAAACGATGATACGAAGATGTTTGTGACTACTTTTTATCTTGCTTATCGTAGAATAAATCTCGAGCAAATCTTAGAGAACATACTCAATATGATAGAAAACAATAACATCAGAACACGCAACTACAGAGAATATAGTTGGATCTGGCTTTACAATCCCAATGAAGTCTTCAAGTCATTAACCTAAAGGGTTTCGTGAAAAACCTAAGGTTAAAGGAGAATCGACTCTAGTCGCAACTAGTATAACACAGAAGGATTGGGGATTAGGTTTCCCAGTTGTTAGAGTTCTCCTTTATATAGTCTTCAAATCAGGGTTTGCAATCAATGTTACCTTGGTAACAAAGCATTCAATATTTACTGTTAGATGAAAACCTGATTAGACTCAAGCTAATATCTTTCAACCGTTAGATCGAACTTAGCTTGTTACACACAAATGAAAAGTGACTTCATTTAGATATGGGTAACCGTACCTAAACGTGTACACCTTGTTGGCTCAAAAATAGTTAACCGAAGTTAGCCATATGAACACTTCGATATCAACCTTGTTCATCTTAACACAACTTGTTCAAATGACTCAAATGAAACTAGTTCAAAAGTTGTTCAATTGTTTATATTCTCATAGAAGTATACAAGACACAATTGAAGCAAAATCGATTTTGATTCACTCGAATCGATTCATGAACATTATAGCCACGGTTTGCAAAAGATTGCATTCCTTATTATATAAATGCATTAGTTCATGAACAAACCGATTTTAGAACATAACTTACTCAAGTATGCAAATGGGTACGCATACCTAAGTGGCCGGACCAAGTTTGGGTTCACTAGTATGCGAACGGGTACGCATACCTTCCAAAACTCAGTTGAATTTCTGGAACTAGAAACTCATGCCAGTATGCATACCGGTATGATACTTAGTTCCCGGACTTTCAATAACCAACCAGTACGCATACGGGTATGCATACCATGGTTCCCGGACTTGGAATATCTTTCACAAAATAGCATACAAGTACGCATACTGTGTTATATCCAATCATGGTTATTTGTTCTAAACTCCCATTTCAATCATTGAAACATTCTCGGAAGACGGCAATAGTTGTCTCACACAAACTATTAGCTTCAACGCAATTTTCAAGTGATCGAATGATCAATACGAAATATTCTGAGTATACATCAAATGACTGTCTCACACAAATCATGTAAGATGTTAAAAGGCGATTTTCACATGATCATCTTTTGACTTTCGTCAAGAATATAAGATTAACTTGGTTAAAGAGAAAGCTTACCAACACATATTTCAAGAAATATGTAAGCGAGATAAACTCAGCTCGATATATCAAATGTGTATAATCGAAGTCCATATAGCTATACGACTTTTGTCTCAAATAGGAGATTGAATTTTGAGTAATAGATGAGTTCAAGTATCCACATACCTTTTGTTGATGAAGTTCCACAAGCTCCCCTTAGTAGTTATTTGTCTTCAATCGATGAACGTCGTGAATTCTAATGCTCAACTACACTTTCTATCATAATCTGAGACTTAGCTATAAGTAGACTAGAAATCAAGAATTATAGTTTTGGCAACTAAACTTGACAACAAGCTTAAGATAGCAACACTTGCGAGTTCGACCTAGCAGTGCTCTAACAACGAGTACCGCTGGTGGGAAACTAGATAATTACATTGTTATTGTAGTTTTCTATTATTGATTTAATTGACTAACGGTTGTCGAAACTTTGATTGCACCGGTTTGTTTATTCTTGAGAATATTATCTTATGGTATAAGATTCACTCAAACTAGATCAAAGTATTGACGGGATCTTTAGAACCATTTTCGGATCTAAAGACATCTTGTGATAATCTATTGTTAACAGACTCCGTTTTGTGTATGATTGATCGCAAGAGGTTTTAAGTGGTGTTGTGCAGGTTATTGAAGATAAACGAAGATTTGAAAATGACGAAGTTTTTCTTATTAGTTTTCGCATCTTTTGGATTGTGTGCACAAACCTTGATCGGCTGGGATCCAACTAGAGTCGGTTTATCTTTGATAGCTTGATTGATTAGTTGCGTGAGATCGGCATAACCTTATAGATTCTCTTTGAGATATATATTGATTGATTGCAAATCTATAGTTTGATTATTTTGGTAATCAAAGGATAAATTGATCTAACCAGACAAAGGAGTTTATTAGATTAAACAGAAGAGCCTTTGTCACGACTCATTAATATCTTATTACCAAGATTGAATAGAGTGGTTACCAAACTGATTTATCCTTTACTGTTTGGAATACAATCTAAAGGATTGGTGATTCACGTGCGTGACTCTAAAAGTCGAAGGCGCGGGGATACTGAGGAAACAAAGTAGCTAGGGGTAGTTTACTTGGTCTCAACTATATGTAGTTGGTATTAGATTTTGTATAGCGGCTTAATTCTTAGAGTATTCAAAACTGGACAAGGTCCTGGGATTTTTCTGCATTTGCGGTTTCCTCGTTAACAAAATCTTGTTGTTCCATTTACTTTATTTTTCCGCATTATAATTTTTATTATACTTAATATAAATTGCACTTGTACGTTAATCCGTAACACTTGATATTGATCCTATAATGTTTCGGTTATTATTGAACCTATTATCAAGTGATCACATCATAGTCGTATCGTCTCGATCCTGAATCCATATTCAATCATACAAGTGATCTTGTTGTTGTATTGTATCGATCTCGTATCTATATACGATCACACGAAGTGTGTACCAAAGTTGTTGTATTGTCTCGACTCAGTCCATAGACGATCACACTTGGTAAAGGATATATAGGTTAATAAATAAAAGATTGTGGTGTATTTAGGTACCCTCGTCATTTCACATAGCTATCAACTGAGTATGTGTTTTTTCCCAAAAAACCTTGAAGAACTTACTAGTGTAGCCGTTGGACCCGGAGCACTTTCAGAATTTATAAATAAGAGAGCTTGCTTAATTTCCTATGGATTTAGCTCCTTAGTGAGCCAGGCCATTTTCATGGAAGTTAATCTGGGGGTGATTGCTTCGAAGATATATTCATATATCAATATGGATGGTGTTGTATATTGCTTAAAATGGTAGTCAAGAATGAGCTGAACTACATCATCTTTATTACTAACCAAACTATTGAATATTGTTACAAACCCGGTGAATGGTTACTTTAGCATGGAAGAAGGTGGTGTTGTGGTCGCCCGATTGTAGTAATTGAATTCTGGATTTTTGCTGGCAATATGTTGTGTGATATTGTAGAAGGGTCACGTGGTTATTCCTTAGCTGCTTTTCCTGAGATAACCAGAATTCCATCTCATTTCCGGTGTTGGTAGCACATTGATGTTGAGATAGTTTTATTTAAGTTGTTCATTTCTTGATCATAATGGGTAGGTAACCAAGCGTTTATTTATTCCATTTTGATAGACTTTCACTGGTTATATTTAGTTTCAATTGAAGGTTTGGGGTAGGTTCATTGTCATTTTGTTGCATCCAACCTGAGTCAACTACCTGTCTAATTTGTGGATGAGTGAGCCAGAGATGTTTAAACTTGTAATTTTTTGTTTGTTTCCAGTTCATTGCTTTTCTTGCAGCGAGATCGGATGTTATCCTTGGGAGATGAGTTGCAGCTGCATGAGCGTTGGCGGTGCGCCAATTCTGGGTTACTATGGCTCTATATAGTCCTTCTAGAATATGATCATGCCTCAGTTGGTTGTTTGTCTAGGTTAAGGGATCTCCTCAAAATCCCAAAAAAATCCATAAATCCCATTTGATTCATCATTGTGAGGAATGGTTAAGATTGTGCATAGATAACCTGTCGTCCTCCCTTTTTTTCCGGTTGATCCAAAATATTATTGAAATTTCCTAACAAAGCTTAATGTGTCGTTGGGTTGATGTTGGGGAAGATTATAGGAAAGTCCTTCCATAGATTTTTTCTAGCATCCGGGTGTGGCAGGCCATAGATACCCTTGCAAATCCATGGTTGTCCAGGGCCTGGTGGAGTAACCATTGCATGTATATAACTTTGTGATTGAAGTAGAATTTGAACATTAATATTGTTCCACATTGAGAAAAGGCATCCCCTTCTTCCAATTTCAGGGAGTAGAGTGGTTTTGTTATTGTAGGGATTGTGTTAGGCCCATTATGGTTATTGCTTGCTAAGGTTTTAGAGAGAAATAAGATGTTGGGCTTATGAAGACAAACTAATCCCCTTAATTGTTGGAATGTTGTTGGTTGGGTGATCCTTGACAATTCCAGGTTATGATATCCATTATTGATTACTAAATTTAGACAAAATTTAAGGGATATTAGAACAACGAGGAAAAGAGTGATTGGGTATTGGAATGGTTCAAATTTTGGATGGAATGACTATATTGTTTCGGTGCAAAAAAAAAATGGATCCAAGACTGGATTAATTGAGACAGGAAGATGAAAATTAAAGTTTATGAAGAAAGATTTGGAGAGTGGGAATGAAGGTAAATACTTTGAGTCATGTTTTAACGAGGTCATCGTCGTGACAACATCTGTAAGGGTACACTTCCCAACCCTTAGATATCACATCCTAGATTTATTCGCATCTCAAAAAAATAATTAAATGTATTAAAATGTTTTTCTTATTTTTCCGTTTTTTTTAATCCCTTATTGAATTTTATTTTATTTCTTCCTCCCAAATTTTTGTTTGATTCTTTCTAGTTTCATAAACCTAGAAACATAGGTTATTCATTTTTCTCTCTAACATTGAAGAAGAATTCATTTTGTAGCTCCCAATGTCAACTCAGACAAATAGCAAGAGACGCGCGACAGGAAATGTCGATCGGAGGCATCTAGATATAGAGATATATCGATTTCGCTATAATCAGGTGGTGGCCAACTCTTCTCTGTCGGAATTACTGCATCTTGATTAGGAAAAAATATTTCATAACTAAATAAGCTGGCAGCACCACCACTACAGTAATTACCACGATGACGCCTAGATTACGGTATATTATCATATTTACTATAGAGACTACATGAACGACGAAATTCAGTACATTTTTGGACCTATGGAGATGTGTTGATTCAGTATAATTTGATGCAGAAGTGTCGTGTAAGAATCAACCGTTTAAGAGGAAGGCAATTTTTGAATCATTAAATGTATGTGCAAGCTTAAAAAGCTTGTGCTTGTAGTGTATAAATTTAATAGAATTAGTTATGTAATTAAAATTAATCACTCTCTCTTGTTGATATGAATCACTATTTTTGACTAGTCCGTAATACTTAATCGCAAGTTTGCAACAAACAATAGAGACTATACCCATGTGAAATGAACATGTTATAGAGACTGAGTTTACGAGTGGAAGAACTTCGCTTATTTTTTATTCATCAACAAAGATATATAACACAATATGAATCAAGAGTGGTGTTTCTTTTTAATTCTTAGTTTTGTTCGTTTAGAGTTACCAATTTGCTAAAACATCACTCGAGGAAATGGACAAAGTTCTTGAGAGTTTTCCATCAATGGCGGGATTCATTTGCAGTGATTTGTCTCTCATTTCTAGGTTAAAAGGAATAAAAATGGAGTTCGTTGGAATGAAGTAAGTTAAAAGGAATTATATAGAAATAAAATTAAATAAATCATTATTAAAAAGTAAATAAAATAAGAAAAATAATAAAATATTTGGCTACTTAAATATTATTTCGATATGTGAATATATCTAGGATTTAATATCTAAAGATGAGAAAGTGCACCCTTACAGATTTTGTGACGAGGGTGACCTCGTCACAGCCGAACTCAAATGCTTTTGTAGGAAAAACTGTTTAAAACGCAGTTGAATTAGTGAATGAAAAAGAAGGAGAGTTGACGGTGTTAGAGCATTGCTCGGTCGAACTCACAAGTGTTGCTATCTCAAGCTTGTTGTCAAATTTAGTTGTCAAAACTATATCTTGATTTCTAATTAGTTAAGTCTCGGATTAGGATAGAAGATGTAGTTGAGAAACATATATCACGGCAGTCATCATTGCGTTCTACCATTTGAAGGCGAAGATCAACCGAAGCTTTTGGAGAACTTCTTCAACAAAAGGTAAGTGAAGACTGAACCGCCTATTTCTCAAGTTATATTCACCTTTTTATCTATGAGACGTTGTCTCGTAACTAATTAGACTATCGTAAGCATATCAAGAATTTCGAGTCAAGTTTATCTTGTAATTAGTCCTCGAAGTATGACTAAGCTTAATGAACATTTCATACTTGATGAATTTCGGTTAAGAACAATTTATTGTTCGTAATCTAAATAGTGATTCAAGAATTATCATTCGAAAATAGCCTGGAATAGTGATATGTGTCATTGATGTTATTTTGGAATGTTTCAAATCGATTTAGAGAGAAATATATTACTACTATTATTTTGGGATACAAGACAGTATACTTACCAGTCTTACAAACTGGGAAAACTGTTACAAGTCTGAAGCCGTAGTACATGTACTTAGTACACGTAAAGGAGTAGCTATATGTCAACATTCAAATTTTTGGTACGCATATTAGTATGCACACCTTAAAAAGTCTGTGAACTCGTGAACCCGGATCGGTACGCAAACCAGTACGTGTACTAGAAAAGAACTGTTGGTCCCGGAACCGGTTTGATATCCATATGTTGATGGTGGTTTTTAGTTCAGGGCTAAAATTATAAAACCCTGCATTTATTATGCTGTCATTCTGCAAAGAGACAAAGCCATGTAAAAGTTATGAGTACACAACCTCTTCATTTGCGCATTAATTGAGCAATTCAATATGTTTACATGAAATTTATCCAGAATGGTGCATGTAGCAACAATCCAAGATATTCTTTAAATTTCGACACCCTGCTTGTATTATTCATTAATATAGGACTCACTGAATACTTTCTGTGCTGTGTTCCACGGCTGAACCCTTAATATTGATATGACATGACAATTAGTGTTCACTCGCAGCTGAGTAGCATAAATTTCCCGAAGTATCAAGGTTGAGGTTTGCATAAAAGTACTCAGAAAGCATGCTGCTCTCTGGCAATAAATAACTCTGTGTCAACACGCAAAATCCAATCAATTTTGTGATAATTCACAAGATTTAATATCAACCTAATTAATTTGCAAAAATTAGGTTTTTTACGCCATGCGCAGTATATCAGACCCTGCTGGTCGAAACTAAACCTAGGCAATTGATCCAGCATGGATTAGTAGGTGCAAAGTCCTACCCAAAATCAGAAAACAAGGAATAAAAGAGGATTCGTGGAAAATAGGAGCAGCAACAAAGGGAGGTGTGGCCGTGCCATAGGCCATCTGGCGCCACCTGCAGATGGCCACGCCCCCATGCTGCTTGTCGGCCCTTCTCTTTCCCATCAACCAATTAGGTCGCTTTAAATGCGCCACATGCACATGAGATGCGGCCGGGCCTATACTTTCCGTCCCTCTTTCCTATCGGCCAATCAGGTCGATTTAAATGCGCCACGCGCACTAGAGATGTGGCCACTCCTATGTTTGGCCGGTCCCTTTTCTATTGACCAATCAGGTCGTTCTAAACCCGCCACGCGCATAAAAATGCCAAACCATGCCAAATGGCCACCATGCTAATCGGCATGCCAAACGTGCCATGCCACGCCAACGTGCTAATCAGCATGCCAACATGCCACTCCGCCGCAGTAACAGGCCAATGTGCCACAAATGGCGTAGCTACGTGCTAACCCACTTTCTGTTCGTGGCCAACGCCATAACGGACTTCAATCAGGGTATTCTAATCAGAAGCACGACTTTTGCTTTAGCGACACTAGTCGAAACCCTAATTTCCAATCGTTGCCCAAATTACGTCACTTTGGCCCCACAACATGTCACGAGCCATGCGGGACCTAAGAAACCCTAAAAATGGCGCCATGCTATGGCCACCCATGGCTATCCTTGTGCCTGTGGTCGTTCCCACATTATGGCCTTGCCATAATTCCTTTGACGCGGCCATGGCACCATCTGCACAAAGAATGTCACCGTGCCACGGCCACATGCCACACGCGCTAATTAGGGTTTTGGCATGCCAAACCCTAATTTAAGTAAGGTTGCTACGCCAACCATGCCAAATAATGCTACCTAGGGCATTAAGTTTGATATGGCAACTAGAGCCAATATTGCCAAGCCATATTTGGATTCAACACCAATATGCCAAGATATAACGACCGCGGCTACGCCAGGCGCTATTCGAGCCACTATGCCACTGGCATGTGCCAGTCGTGCCACCATGCCACTGGCGCCACTATGCCATCACCAGGTGCCAACGGAATGTGGCCATAATCAACGACCACCTTTTCTCATGAATTACAATCTCAGCCGTCCAAATTCGCCACGGAATTGACCGTCCTATAGTAAGTCTTAAGTGACCAACCAAGACTAACCTAATAGCGTCACACGTCATTCTCCTACGGCAAGTCTCTTGACTTACTTGCCACACATGGCTATCCGCCGCCTAGCTGGCGTACAATTAATCAGAATAACTAGGTCTTGCATACGAGACCCACTCAGCAATCTGCTACATATTTTCCACGAAAATACTCGAGACATCAAACATGTCACAAACTGGGGGATACTCATCAGGTATTGGTCTGGCGGTTTACAGCGTGCGGCGTGCAACGCGCCCATTATAAGAAAGTGTCAGGAAAGCGGGCAGTTAGTGGCGGCAAGAAGTGGTGGGTGTAAACTAACCCATTTCCTTCATAGAGGGGATGTGGTTTTTAGCATTTACACATTACCCCACTTCTCCATCACTCAACTACTCCCACTTCCTACGAGATCAGGGTGCATTCAATTATGACTTGTATAAATAGGTTTCTACCTATTTCGACCAGACAACAGAGTTTTGGTTAACAACAACACAGTACCCAGAAAAACACAAAAGAACTGATAGCTTACATTCCGCAAGCCAGTTTCAAATTCTGATACAAGTCATAAATAGCCACACCTTCAAAATTAACCATTCTGGTCTCAACACCTTCTTTGTTTCCCTCCCTAAGACCAACCCTTCTCCTTCACTTTGTGACCAAAGCAAGACTGGAACGGCCATTTCTTGGTTTAGGCTAGGATTGTACAGATTGATCTCTCAAATCTAAAGTACCCCCGTGTAGTGCATTTGTTTAGGTCTAAATTCGTTTCTCATTAACACACCAAAATTTACCAAAACAAGCAGAAACAGTTTTTACCCCAAATCACCATATCGGTACATGTACCAAAAAAGTACTATGAACTCCAGAACTAGATATTGTCTTTAGGTATCCATACGGGTACACGTACCAGAAAAGTTCTGTGAACTCCGAAACTCGGTCATGTTATAAGGTATACATATCGGTACACGTACTTTGACTTAACTGTTCACGAACTGGTTAATTATTTGTACCTTGTACATCTACTTACCATGTCGATTTAATTCATATGTACATAAATTATTTCTCCGAGATAATTTGCATTTGAATAATCTTTAGAAACACCATAGACATATTTGATTACATAATTGTAACTCGAGTTAAGTCTTAAGTGTTTTATGAAAATGCTCAAGCTTATAGTTCAGTTGGCTAGTTTCGACTAACCATTCATAAGCATGTTCTTTTGTACACGGTTCGGTTACAGTTCATCCTAACCAGAGTGTATATCTTGTTATGTAAATCAGAATTAAAGATTCATCTAATGGTGGATATTGTTTGCTTGGTTCCAAAGCTATCTTAGCTCAAACCTAAAGAAACCTATGCTTTGAATTTCTATAAAAGGGGAACCTCAAACAACTATAATCTTTGAATCCCGACACTACTTTTCTTGGTGTGTCCTAGTTGTAAAACTAGAGTCGTCCTATTCCTAAAACCCTTTTAGGGGTCCGTGAAGCCAGGTCCAGCTATTGTTTATCTGATAGCCGAGTATCCTAATATTGTTCGATTGTTTAGATGCTCACTTGAACAAGATAGATAGTAATCTTCAAATTTATCTTCATCTCGGACTTTGTTGATTTCACAAGTTTAATACTTGTGAGGTGAATAATAATCTAGGATGCACTTCAGTTTGCATAAGTCCGGATTTTGAGGTTAGCTAGACTTTGTCTATTGCTATCGATTTCCAATCACCTTGATCTACGATAAAAAAAAAATCACATATATAAGCTTATCTGTGGGAGGCAGATTTGTTTAAAGTCTTCAATTGAGTTGAAGCAACTCTTAGGCTGTAAATGACATCGGCTAAGGAAATCAATTGCGCGGAGTCCTGCTGGGATTTAAGAGGCGTACGGAACGCGATTGTAACTGAATTGCTTTGAGGGTTTAATTTGGTCTCAACTACATTCCAGTCCAAAGTTAATTGGTAGTAGGATAGTGTTTGTATCGGCTTAATACAGTTTGGTGTTCAATCTGGACTAGGTCCCGGGGTTTTCTGCATTTGCGGTTTCCTCGTTAACAAATTCTAGTGTCTGTGTTTTTTTTTTCTGTATTATATTGTTTATCTTTATAATTAAATTATCACAGGTTGTGCATTAATCAATCAAAGTAGATACATCCATCCTTGTTTGTTAGATACGACTTGATTGATTACTTGGGAAATTGATCTTTGAAATCACTCAAGTACTCTTACAAAAATATCAGGTTCACGGACTAGTCTATGTAAACTTTCTGATTATGAGAAAAAAAGATACAACTCTAGGTATTATTCCTTGATTGAGATTCATTAAGTTGAACTCTCAGAATTGTGTTTAAGTTTGTCCATACAGATTGCCTACAAAAAAGTTGGTGGTGTATTTTGGTAACTCCGCGTTTTCAATTGGTATCAGAGCAGGCAAACATGTTTAAGACCTAATAAGTTTGTGTTGTAAAATCTCTTTGAATCTGTATTCACGTACAAACATGTCTCATGCTGATTTTGATTATGCCAAGTGTTTGGGACTTACCTCAAAGGATAAGTCCTTAGTTGATTCTTCCGAATCCATATGAAAAGAACTCATGTTGTCAGTTTCTGATAATATGCTTCCCATAATTACTAATGGTTCAATATCAGAATCTGAGTAGGAACTTACCATGAGTTTTAAAAAAATCTACAGAGATCATTGATTTTCAAGCCTCTAAAATTAGAGATCTTGAGAATAGTTGTACTCGGTATTTTGATAATTTTGATAAGTCCCTTAATAGGGAACGCGAACTCTCAGATTATATTAAAACCTTTTATAACAATATCCAAAAATTTGTTCAAAAAACTACTATTCAGCATAAAAAGATTAGTATGCTTGAACATACTTTTAGAGAAAGTACATTAAGGGAAGAACGTTTACTCAAGATTCACTCATCAGAATTGGACTGCCTTCGTGTTGAAAAAGAGAAACTGGCTACAAATCTCCTACTAGCTCAGGAATAATGTTATCTCCTTGGAAGAAGAAATCTCTGTGTTTAAAAGTAAAATTTCCTCATTGCCTGAAGTTACTACTCATGTGGCATTACCTAGCATTGAGAAAGTTACTTCCAAAAAGATGTCTGGTAAGAAACGTTTACGTAATCTGCCAACGTCTAAAGAAGCTATTAGTAGAGACAACGTACCAACGAAGGTTTTTATTCCACGAATCTGTCCACACTGCGCAAAAAAGAATCATATATTGTCCTGAATTGCTATTCCAGAAAGAAACATATTTATGATCTTCAAAAACTGCTTAATTTTGCAATTAAAGAAGTAAAACATCTGACTACAATGGATTTTAATTCTACAAAAAGCCAGAAAACTTATACAAAGAACAATCTTGGTGATTCCTCACGAAAATTCCATAAGTACAATAACTTTCATAATACAGTGTCTAACAACTATGAATATAAGTTTTTCTACTTATAATGAAAGTAATTCTGGGTGATCTAAGTTCAGAAAATGGAATCCAAGTGATTCTGATTTTCTGAAACGAATCTCAATAGGTCCTCGTCTTGCTCCTCGAGTAAATCCTTCTTCTGAAAAACGTTCTAGTTAAGATGAATTTCCGAACTTCCTTGTAACAAGGGAAATTATATCAAAATCTCATAAATAACGTATTAGAAGAAAGAAGAGAAAACATAGACAAAGTCAGAAGAAAATCGATCTCGATGTATCTCCATTTGATACTAGTAGTGAGAATCTGTCTCACTCTGTTGCTTAACCTCAACAGATTTGTCCTTGAAACTAACTTGAGAGTTACAAGAACTATACACTTATCAGAGGTTGTTTCTGATATCAAGATTGCTCAAGTATGATTCTTGATTGACTATATTTAGTTACAATCTCTTCGGAAAAGGATTAAGTATTACAATAGGCAAATATTGTCCTTTTTTGTTTTAATAATTCCTTCTACAACAATGTCCTTCTAAGTGCTCTAATCTGTAGTATCTCTGTGAAACACTGATTTTATTGAGATGAGAATTTGTTGTTATGCGAAGAGTAAACTTGTATTTGTTTTAGTTGTAAATTCAGTAACCTCCTCTTGTTCCGGATCGTCAACCGGTTCACGTATCCTAATTTAGAGGAGATAAATCTTAGGGTTTCCTTATAAAAGGAGGTAGAGAAATCCTATTGTTCATAAACCCTTGGTTAAGAGAATAAATAGTTGATTCTTAGTTTTTCATCTCCGCGAAAGAATGGAAAACTCAAAGAGACCTCGTGAAACCATCGTCCTTGATGAAAATGATATGAAGGAAGGAAGCTCTTTTCATGAAACAATGCTGAAAAAATTGCATTAAGAAAGGAACATAACTCCTGGATTATTGATTCCCTTAAGGATCTGACTCACGCTCAAAACGACTCTAAGGTTGAAATTACGAACCTTCAATTGTAGTTGAATCAACTCATCGATGGGCAGAACAAGATGATCGAGAAGCAAAAGGTTATGATCAGAAGCCAGAAAAAGCTAATCTCAGAATGTACAAAAGTTAGACAGTATGTTCGTATTGTAAATCGGAAGGTTGGTGTACTGAGTCATTAACACAACATATCAACCATTCAACAGGATAAAGATGTTGGTGACTGTTTCTTCGATGGAATTGCAGAAAGGTATGAAGAAATAGATGAAGTCTAAATTTTTGAAGTTCGTGTTATTTCCTTCTTTTTTTTACTAGGAAACTTCTTGTGAGAATTTATTTTTGCTTTTGAGAAGGATAACTAGGGTTTGGTAGAGAATAAATTGTGATTACACAAGCTATTTCCAACGATTTTTATTTTGCATGTTTTTAGATTTATTTATTTAAATTCTAGAGTTTTTGGAAGATGAACTTGCAATATGTAATCATTATTAGTTGAATTATTGCAAAAGTTTTATGATATATATGTGCCTTTACGTTTTTCGTGAATCGAGCTGATATTTCATATATGCTCAGAAGTTAAATCTATTATGTTTTTCATAAAAGGAAAATAAAACAAACTCTTTGAGAATTTTCTCGTAGTATCGATCTACTTGTGATCACACTTCTGTGTTATTACTGCAATACACACTCCGTAAGATTTTATTATGTTGAGTCATACCGATTAAAATTATCTCCTTGTTCGTAACTGACGTTGAGATTAATTTAAGTCGATATTCAGGATACAAATCCATGAGATTTGTTAATGTCCAACAAAATCCTTTTTTTTCATAAAGTAAGGTCACTCATGTTGTTCTCTTGGGAATGACATTAAATGGGGGAGAGTTCTTAAATGAACTGATGCTTAATCTTTGTGGGGTGTGTGGCTGTGGAATTTACAAGGGATGCTTGTATCTTAAATCTCCTAGATGAGCGCTAAGTATTTTCTTACTATGTGATATCTGATAGACGCATTTATGTGTCTGTTTTCATCTCTATTGTGTATATTGTTAGTACCCATTTTTATACTTATTATGGTGTTTTATGTGTTTGTAGGTATTTTTGGGAAATAAACATTTTTGGAAAAATCGGCTCGAAAAATTATGCGGAGCACCCCTGGAGGATATTTGTTATTCGGACTCTCAGTTTGGATAAGGGGCACCTCAGTTGGGCACCTGCTATTCGCACCCCCGGCTTGGTTAGGGGGACACCCTTCTTCTTCACGGTTTAAAAAATTTTTGGCGGGAAAATGCAGGTTCAAATTTTGTTCACCTGCGGAGTTTTCTGTTTTGAATTTGGAGGAGCTGTGGCGAGATTCAATCACTCCAATCGACTTATTACAGCCTGTTACACTCACACAGGATTGGTAAGTCCTTCATATTCGAAAAAATTTGGCTATAATCACGGTGGGACGAATACAGGGAAGTTCGTGTATGCAGAGAGAGATTCTCGGGATTTCTGGCTATTCTTGGAGCAATGAACGAGTCTACAACGTTGTCTACTCATTCTGGAACGTGTTTCAGTCAATTTGGAGTGTGTCAGTTGAAGATTTTAGCGAGCAGAGATATGATATTGTATCTTGCATGGGAGTAAAAGAAAATATGTTTGATTGATTTCCGAGATTATGATTTATTCTCGGTCCAAATGGGTATATATACGCTTCTGGGGATTCATAGAATGGATAGAGAGAGTTGGGAGCAGTTAGGAAGAACCAGAGAGTCGAGAAATCAAGTGGCAGAAAAAAAAAAACTCCATTTTCTGCTGCTGTGAAGAACACGAAGAACATTGGACGCAAGGTAACCGTCGTTCTTCAACAGTGACAACGACAACTGTTTGTGGGTCGTATTGCGACAGTGTCAACAACACTTCATTTTTATCGTTCTCTGTAACAGCTCGGTTTGTAACGAACAAAAGTGTTACAAACCCGGTTTTTATCAATTTTTCTCCTATTTCATCATTTGAGAACCATTTTTGAGCATTAATAAAGATGAATTTTGAGCATATTTCCATGATAATGATGAGCTAATTCTCGCGTAACCAAGGCATGGAGGAAGCTATTGTTGCATGAATAATTGGTAATTATTTTACTTTTCTCTAATTTTGCAATTTATAATTCACTCAAATTACTGCTTTACATAATTTTAATTATTTGCATAATTTTTTCTAATTAGTTGTGATTCAATTAGATAGGTTATGCTTTGGTTAGATAATCTATGCTTAAGGGATACAATTAATGTTTGAGAATATGCTTGATAATTTGTGAATTAAGAAAAAGAGATTTTAAAAATAATTAGAGTTTTGGAATTTTTATCATCATTTATTCATGTGTAATAGTGGAATCTAGTGTCTTGGTTATTTTCACTCTAAAAAAACAAATTTGGATTAAAATTTTCTCTACTTTTAGTTTAAATAAATCTAGCTTTCACAAGTCTTACGAACTCATTCTTACCACTATCTAAAATTAAATCAATATCATCTAAATAAAGTTGATATGAGGAGTGACATATTAACTATGTTATTATGTCTTATCACCAACTTCCTTAAAACTTGAAATATCTTTTGGTTGAATTCATTACGATCCCATGATTTTCGTACCTTTGCCAATTTTTATCGACAAAAAGGGGAAGAATTAATTAGTAGTTTCGCACTACATACATATGGTTTAAGGATCATTATGTAAGGGGGAGTGAATCAATAATCTATAGGTTTCACCCATTATGCAAAAGATGTAAGTATTGATTAAGGGGGACAAATATATCACCGTAATATTATTTCAAAGTTGTGATACAATTGAGCTTTGGAGAAGATAATAATACTATGATTTTGTATAACGACGATTGAGAATATTTGTTTTCAAAAGTTGTTATCACTACGGATACGGATCTTCAACAACAACGATGCTAAGTTGAACACGTTCAAAATCATTGCAACTTGAAGTAACGAAGAATTTAAGGAGTTGAAGAAACCAAGGAAATCAAGACATGAAGGATTCAAGGAGTTTTTGAAGCTTTATTTTTTATCCATATGTATTGATAGTTTTGTCACTAAAATTGACAAAAGGGGATATTTTTAGAGCATTGCTCGGTCCAAGTGTTGTTATCTCAAGCTTGTTGTCAAATTTAGTTGTCAAAACTATATCTTGATTTCTAGTCTACAATTAGTTAAGTCTCGGATTATGATAGAAGATGTAGTTAAGAAACGGACATCACGACAGTCATCATTGCGTTCTATCATTTGAAGGCGAAGATCAACCGAAGCTTTTGAAGAACTTATTCAACAAAAGGTAAGTGGAGACTGAACCGCCTATTTCTCAAGTTATATTCACCTTTTTATCTATGAGACGTTGTCGCGTAAATAATTAGACTATCGTAAGCATATCAAGAATTTCGAATCAAGTGTATCTTGTAGATAGTCCTCGAAATATGACTAAGCTTAATGAACATTTCATACTTGATGAATTTCGGTTAAGAACAATTTATTATTCGTAATCTAAATTGTTATTCAAGAATTATCATTCGAAAATAGCTTGGAACAGTGATATGTGTCATTGATGTTATTTGGGAATGTTTCGAGTCGATTTAGAGAGAAATATATAACTACTATTATTTTGGGATACAAGACAGTATTACAAACTGAGAAAACTGTTACAAGTCTAAAGCTGTAGTACATGAACTCAGTGCACGTCAAAGAGTAGCTATATGTCCACAAACAGATTTTTGGTACGCATATTAGTATGCACACCTTAAAAAGTCCGTGAACTCGTAAACCCGGATCAGTACGCAAACCAGTACGCGTACTAGAAAAGAACTGTGGGTCCCAGAATCGGTTTAATATCCATACCGGTACATGTACCATAAAAGTTCTGTGAACTCCGGAACTGGTTAAGGTATACATACCAGTACACGTACCGGAAAAGTTCTATGAACTCCGGAACTCGGTCATGTTATAAGGTAGACATACCGGTACGCGTACTTTGACTTAACTGTTCATGAACTGGTTAATTATTTGTACCTTGTACATCTACTTACCATGTCGATTAAATTCAAATGCACATAAATTATTTCTCCGAGATAATTTGCATTTGAATAATCTCTAGAAACACCGTAGACATATCTGATCACATAATTGCGACTCGAGTTAAGTCTTAAGTGTTTTATGAAAATGCTCAAGCTTATAGTTTAGTTGGCTAGTTTCGACTAACCATTCATGAGAGTGGTCTTTTGTACACGGTTCGGTTACGGTTCATCCTAACCAGAGCGTATATATTGTTATGTAAATCATATTCAAAGATTCATCTAACGGTGGATATTGTTTGCTTGGTTCCAAAGCTATCTTAGCTTAAACCTAAAGCAACCTATGCTTTGAATATCTACAAAAGGTGAACCTAAAACAACTGGGATTTATGAATCCCGACACTAATTTTCTTGGTATGTCCTAGTTGTAAAACTAGAATCGGCCTCTTCCTAAAACCATTTTAGGGTTTAGCGACTACAAAGACTTCTTAGGGATTCATGAAGCCAGGTCTAGAAATTGTTTATCTGATAGCTCGAGTATCCAGATCTTGTTCGATTGTTGAGATGCTCACTTGAACAAGATAGATAGCAATCTTCAAAGTTATCTTCGTCTCAAACTTTGTTGATTCCACAAGTTTAATACTTGTGAGGTGAATAATAATCTAGGCTGCACTTCGGGTTGCATAAGTCAGGATTTTGAGGTTAGCTAGACTTTTTCTATTGCTATCGATTTCCAATCACCTTGATCTACGATCAAAAATAAAATCACACATATAGGCTTATATGTGTGAAGCATATTGGTTTAAAGTCTTCAATTGAGTTGGAGCAACTCTTAGGCTGTAAAGAACATCAGCTAAAGGAATCAATTGCGCGGAGTCCTGCTGGGATTCAAGAGGCGTAATGAACGTGACTGTAACTAAATTGTTGTGAGGGCTTAATTCGGTCTCAACTCCATTCCAGTCCGAAGTTAATTGGTAGTAAGATAGTGTTTGTAGCGGCTTAATACAGTTTGGTGTTCAATCTGGACTAGATCCCAGGGGTTTTCTGCATTTGCAGTTTCCTCGTTAACAAAATTCTTGTGTCTATGTTGTTATTTTTTCCGCATTATTTTGTTTATCTTCATAATTTAAATATCACAGGTTGTGCATTGATCAATTAAAGTAGATACATCCATCCTTGTTTGTTGGATATGACTTGATTAATTACTTGAGAAATTGATCTTTGGAATCACGCAAGTACTCTCACACGTAAATTAGGTTCATTGACTAGTCTCTGTAAACTTTCTGATTGTGAGAGAAAGAGATACAACTCTAAATATATACTATCCCTTAATTGATATTCATTAAGTTGAACTCTCGGAATTGTGTTTAAGTTTGTCCATACAGATTGCCTACGAAAAAGTTGGTGGTGTATTTTGGTACCCCGCGTTTTCAGACGGGCTTGGATAAATTAAGTTGGGCTTTAGGTTGGCTCTAAGAATGGGAGAGATTTGAGATAGATTAGGTAAATAAAATTGTTAACTTCTCAAAGATGTAATATTTCTCTGGCAGATGGTTATAAAAATAATATTGAGACTGTTTCGGTGAAAAACTAAGACAAAGAAGCAGGGTTAGCAATTAAAGTCGAAAGCACAAACATAAAGACTTAAAATAGAATGCAGTTGACTTACTAGTAAATGACTAAAAGTGGTGCTCATAGTGGAAATTAAATGAAAAAATATCTTAGAGTTGAGATAAAACAGCCAAAGGCGAGAAAATGACTTATACGAATGTATTAAAAAGAAAAAAAAGGAGGTTTGCAATAACTATATATAACTGCATATGAAAAAGTATGATATTTAAAATTATAAATATTTCTTATATATAATTATGCTAATGCAGTACAAAGAGACGATCACAACTTATACATATCTTTTAGTTCAGTACAATGGATAAAGGGTCAAGATAGTGCTATCACTTAGATACTTATAACTAGTTAAGAAACTGCATACTAGAACAAAATAAGCCTACAGAAGTATAAACACAATAAGAAGACGCAAAAAAGGTGGTGAGACCACAAAGAACCTAGATACTAAGAATGACTGAAAGACAAACTAATGCAGACTAATATACCATAACCTAGCAAAACTAAGAATAGAGGTAGGAACCAAAAAAGGTGGTAGATTTATGCCGGAGCATTAGATGTGTCACTGATGTAAAAACACCTGATGTGGCATTACAGATTTAGATCTTGGTGCCATCTTTACTGGCTATTACTTGCCGGTGCTAATGCAGATGTAGTTTTGGTTGCAGTTTCGTGTCCTTGTTGTATTTCTTCAGATGTGTGAGTGTTGATATAGTTGGAAGAAGATGCAAAGTATGATTTATCCATGAAAGCTGATTTCAGTCTCTTACTAGGTTTATATTATATTGTCCGTTGATCAATCTTTACAATGAAAACTCTTCTTGTAACGGACAAGAATTTTTTTGCTTCCAACGGGTTGGGTTACAACCCGCTTGGCAAGCTTCGACTCTCTAATACGCCACTCGAGAAACCAGACTTTCAATTCTTTTCGAACCAATTCGAATTTACCATGCAAATGTTCATCGAATTACCTCAAAACTACTTTATAAGCAAGCACACATAGCTTTATTCTTCAAGGGTCGTCAAATCCAACAAATAATTCCCATCATTTGTGCGGATACAATATCTCTCTGATGCTAGTCATCATAGGCCAGTTTCCAATGGTGGGGGATGGTCGGTTGCCAAAGACGAGGGATGGTCAGTTTCCAAAGATGAGGAATGAAAAGTTGCCAAAAATGAGGGATGACCAGTTGCCAAAATAAGGGATGGACGGTTGCCAAAAATGAGGGATGGCTAGTTGCCAAATTGAGATAATGAAGAATTAGTGGGGTTGTGAAAGATTTCTTTTTTACAGAATACATCCCCAGTTTATTCAAGATTTTCAGTAGTTTAATTTAGCCGATCGCATTGAAATTTATATAGTTGCCTTATGACTCGAGGTACAACAACATATTCAAAAATTAGAAAATTATAATGGTTCATTAACGATATATGATGATTAGAAGCTGGCTGCTCGCACTGCCAATATGCATAATTCAGTCATAATTCTCTAACACTTTCAAGTACCTACAATAATTGGATATTTCTGAAAATTGTATGGTAAGTAACTTATACTCCAGTGAGTAGTATATCAAACTTTCAGCTGAATCTGATAAATAGATAATAAGAAAACTCAATGGTGAATGAGACTGTCCAAGGTTTCACAATCATAGGTTATGAACTCTTTTCAATGGTAAACATGACTTGATCCTCTTGAAATTTTAACCGTACTTTTATCACACAGTGATGTATTGTATAAAAATATTTTATCATAATCCAACCGACAAATCTCAAGATATCAGTAGAATAAAAACATAACCTTTTAGGGTTTACAAGTGAAAGAAAAAGAAGTGACCAAAATCTCTTCAATACAACATGCATCAAGTGAAACTACACAAACCCCTATACTTAGTTTTCATGAGATGAAGTCTAATGAATGAGTCATGAAAAATCACCAATGTTCATAAGAAACCTAAGTCTCAGGTTTGGCACTAAGAATGAAATGAAATCAAAAACATTAATCAAGTTCAAAACAAAATTACAGAGTATACCCTTACGTTTGCTTATAAACCAACTGCACAGCTTGACATCAACAACTCTATTACTGATTTTGTTCTCTAACCGATTTTTCAAACAGTTCTTAGTTTGATAAAGATGAAACCAAAATTTGTTTGAATGAAATATGACAACAAGGAAAAGAGGAATCGCATCCTCTAATTTTTACAACAATCTTTCTGAGGTTCTTCCATTAAAAAAATTAAAAAAGCTGGGGGTACCAAAATACACCACCAAATTTTTCTTAGGCAATATGTATAGACAAACTCAACATAACTCCAAGAGTAAAAACTTAATCAAGGAAAGTGCCTAGAGTTATCTCTCTCTTTATTTTGGCGTTAGAACGTTTATAGAATGGAATCCGTGAACCTAACAATAAAGACTCAAAGAGAGTTCTTGGACGGTACCAAAGACCAATGTCCAAGGATCAATCAAGTCTTTTCCAACTAACAAGGTTGGACCTAGCTACTATGATTGATCAACGCACAACCTGTGATATTTCAATTATAAAGATAAACAATATAATGCGGAAAAAGAAATAACACAGACACCAGATGTTTTGTTAACGAGGAAACCGCAAATGTAGAATAACCCCGGGACCTAGTCCAGATTGAATACCAAACTGTATTAAGCCACTATAGACATTAGTCTACTACCAATTAATTTCGGTCTGGAATGTAGTTGAGCCAGAACTCAGTCTCCCACTGATTCAGGTACAGTCGCACTCCTTACGCCTCTTGAATCCCAACAGGACTCTACGCAATTGATTCCCTTAGACGATGTCACCCATGACTAAGAGTTTCTTTAACTCAATTAAAGACTTTAAACCAAATCTGCCTCCCACGGATTGAGCCTATATTTGATTTCCTGATTTATGATCTAAATGGATGATCAGATCAAACGATAGATCCATGTAATAGAAATTGATATCAACTTAGACAAAAGTATGGCTATCCTAAAAATCCGGACTTATGCAACCCGAAGTGCAGCCTAGATTATTATTCACCTCACAAGTATAAAACTTTTAGAATCAACAAAGTATGATACAAAGAGACTTTGTTGATTACTATCTATCTCGATTGATGGAGCAAGGCTCAACAAACAATCAAGATCAGGATACTCAAGTTATCAAGATAAAAGATAATTGGACCTGGCTTCACGAATCCTAATGAAATCATTGTAGTCGCTAAACGCTAAAAGGGTTTTTGGAGAGGACGACTCTAGATACAACTAGGACACACCAAAAAGTAGTGTCAGGATTCAAAGATCCCAGTTGCCAAGAGTTCCCTTTAGGTTGCTTTAGGTTTAAGCTAAGATAGCTTTGGAACCAAGCAAACAATATCTACCGCTAGATGAAAGCTTTGAATCTTAATCACATAGACAAGATATAAACTATAGTTAGGTAAATCGTAACTGAACCGTGTATAAAAACTATGTTCAACATGGTTAGCCGAAATTAGTCGATTTGAACTTAAAAGCTTAACACTCATTTTCATGTTCACTAAGACATTAATATTGAGTCACAATCATGTGATCAAATGAGTCTAGTGTTAATTAGAGAAATAATCAAATGCAAATTACTTCATAGAATAATTTAATTGCAATTGAATCATGATCGACATAGTTTGTAAATGTACAAAGTACAATTACTTGAATCGTTCGTGAATCGGCTGAGTTACAATTCGCGGACCGGTTCGAAAACTTATATGCAATTATCGAGTTCCGGAGTCTACAAAACTTTTCAGTTCATAAACCGGTTTGCAAACTTAAGTAATTACCAAGTTCCAGACTCTACAGAACTTTTCAGTTCGCGTACCGGTTTGCAAAATTTGAACCAACTCAAAGTTCTGGAGCCTACATAACTTTTTAGTTCACGTACCGGTTTGCAAACTTAAGACCTTTTCCAGTTCCATAGTTCACTGAACATTCAGCTTGCGTACCGGTTTGGGTACTAAACTGGTTCTAGAACATAGAACTGTTTTGGCTCGCATACCGGTTTGATTATTTTAACTCGGTTCCCTTATCACAGTTCCACAATGGTTTGTATACGAATATACCTACTTATCAGGATCACGGAACAAACAGATTTTCCCATGATGTACATATGAATATGTATATCATACAAATCTGAAAGTCGATATATAGCTACTCCACTACGTGTACGAATATATATAATACGGCCTCAGACATATAATAGTTTTCTCAGTTTGTAAGACTGATAACACTGTCTTGTATTCTGAATATAGTAGTTATATATTTCTCTAAATCAATTTGAAACATTCTTGAATAACAACAATGACGCATATCACTGTTCCAGGCTATTTTCGAATGATAAACCTGAATCATGATTTGGTTCCGAACAACAAATTGTTCTCCACCGAACTTGATCAAGTACGAACAAATGTTCATTAAGATTAGTCATTATATTTCAAGAAATTCGTAAACTAAATAATTAGTTCTCGACTCGAAATTCTTGTCCATGCAAGCTAGTTTAATTAGTTATGCAAGGATAGAATGGTGAATATAACTTGAGAAATAGGTGGTTCAGTATTCACTTACCTTTTGTCGATGAAGTTCTCCAAAAGATTCGGTTGGTCTTCGCCTTCAAACGGTAGAATGCAAATGATGACTGGTTCCTTTCTCAACTCCACTATCATAGACCGAGACTCAACCAATTATAGACTAGAAATCAAGATATAGTTTTGACAACAAGCTTGATATAGCAACTTGTGAGTTCGACCGAGCAATACTCTAACAAAAATCTCAGCAAACAAGTGAACAAAAAACATAAAAATATCGCCTCCCTAAAAGAAAACTCGTTTTCTTGATTATATCATTGAGTATGAGATGACTAAAGTGCTCTTAGAGAATCTCTACTTGACATGTGTTTTTCATGCATGTAAACTATTTGGGGACCCAAGGGTTTGAACTGAGGCGAATTTCTATATCTAGGTACAACATTTTATCTTATGAGGCGACCACGAAGTGTTAAATACACTTAAATGTTAGAGATTTAGGCACCTAAGTGCATGAATTGACTAATGGGGTCGGTTAAACTCAAGAAAAAGGTTTAAAGTATTATACTTCTATAAACAGTTGCTCTTGGTTAAGAACCAATCCATGCATTAAGGAGATATGCTTGCTGACCAGGATTATGTCTTTCTAGAGCTGGTCCTGCAAGGGTGCATCAAGGGATGTAGTTATCAGCATATGAGATTAGTTCAATATCTTATATCTCTGGAAAAAAAATATATGCTAGGGCTGTGAGGTTGTTGTTCAGCAGTGAAATCAATTGTATGCACTGAATCTTTTTCAAAGAAATAATCTTCAATGATAATCTCATTTGCTTCTACATACCATCCCGTAGAAGTTGTTCTCTCAGAGTCTGAAGAAGTGTCAGAGTAAAAACAATATTGTTTGTACCCTCACCATCATAAAATGATATTGCAGAGTTTTCTGGATCCGAATATGCAGGAGATAAAACATGATCAAAACTCCAATGGCTCCAGTCACTATCTGGCGCATCCCATTCAATATTGTATATCATTTCCTCATAGTAATAATCATCAAATATAAGATCAAAATCTTGCTGACCGGTTTGATGAACAGGTTGAGGTGGTGTTGGATTTTGAATCTCTTGATGACTGAGAAGGAAAAGATCAATGCAGTATTCACTTAGGTGTCTTAGTCTATGAAAGAAATTGCAAAAAAGCCTTGGAAATTCTAGGGATTCAAATTCAATCCAATTGAGACCATAACTGTTATTAGGAGCATGGGTGCGAAACTTAATAGGTTGGGACATGTCTATTATGAGCTTAATTCTCATTGAGCTGAAAATATATTGAGTTGGTACAATATCATCAAAATCAATAATTTCCCCTAAATCAGAAGTGTCGGCAATCACATTGACTATTCTAGTTTGCTCAAGGAAAAGGTTATGAAGGATTATCTCAAATTCCTCACAAGAGATAGAAAAGTCTCGGGGAGTATGGAAAATTACAAATATGGATCATAAAAATATCTCCATAAATCACCCTAGTTCCCTGCCTAACAAAGAGCTCATCAGATAGATCCTAACTAAACCGTAAAGCATTCCTTAAAAAGAAGAAGTTCTTATCCATTTTAGTTACATAAACTACCCACTAAATGATCTTGTCATTGCCTAACAAAAATAAAAGTATTATTATCATGATTCCTAAAACGATTATTGGAAGAAGAAAAAAATATCTAGATTCACGACAAAACATAGAGATACCAACAGAAGAAGAAAACTTTTAACAAGCAAAAGACTATCAAAATTAAAGGCAAGAAAACTGGGATATATCAGAGAAAGGTTTGAGAAAAAATTGTGAGCTTGATATGTCTTTATATAGGTTTTGAGCATATACAATAATATTAAGCTGAACAATATGATTACATTTCATAGAAGTTTAGGGGAAACATAAATTTTTTGCAGAAAATAGGGATTTGCAATCGATGTATTGAAGGGGTTACAGTAAGAAAATGGATTAAAATTAGTTGTATTTTTCAAGTTTTGCCACCAAATGTTTCTGCATCTCCAATTTATATATAAAAAATGGGTTATTTGGTTTTTGGTACTTACATTTTGACTAACATTAGTGTTTGGTCTAACTTTTGTCCAAGTTAGTGCTTGGTACTTGGAAATGACGTTGACCCGCGCTGACTAACTAATTTGATGACGTGGTTCTTTTTCCGTGAACTAAATGGTTAATTACCAAAAATATTAATTAACTTTACCAACAATGACAAACCATGTCCTTAACAGAGTTTCCCATCTAACACGTGTACGTGCAATAACAGTCTGTTCGATGAATGGCTAAGATAGAATTTGCTCGATCGATATAAACGAAAAAGATGTTGCCCTAATTCATTAGTTAGTTTTTTTATCCGCCACCATCAGAGAGCAGAGCGAAGAAAATGTTAGTAGAGATTCAGATCGTGATTGAATCTAGGTTAATCGAGTGTTATTGTTAGGTTTTATTACTCCCTTTTAGTTATTGAAGACCTATTTGGAAGATTTTGGTGAAAGGAACTTGTTGTGCACCTATGCAATCGATTACAGTGGTAAGTGGTATGATTTGTGTCCAATTTGTTAGTTTTCTGCATTAGATTCATTTTTAATGATATGAGTCGATCCTATTAGAGTAATTTAAGTGTCAGGTTTTGTCTGATTTCTTTTCTTTTTCGATTTCATAAAGTTGGGTTTTTTTTTTTAATTTGGGGATTTTTGGAATTGGGTGTTTTTTAAGACTTTAAAAGGGGAAATAGAACGTGGGTTTTTTTTGTTTAATGGTTACTTAGTAAGATTTTGTTGGTTTCCACAAATTATATATAGTTTTATTTTTATGCAGTGAAGTGGTCCTTTGATTAAAGTATGCAGTGGTCCTTTGATTAAAGTATGCAGTGTATTAACTTGTAGTGTGATGTTGATGTACAGAAATGGATGGGTCTGAACTGCCTAAATATTACCAAACTAAAGATGGATATTTGGTAGGGACTAGTAGGGCCAAAAAGGATTCTCATTTAAATGCAAAAAGGCATGATTGTTTGGCTAAGGAGGAACTAGATTGGCTCTCACAGTTACACAAATATGACAAGCCAAATAGTACCAAAGGTATTGAAGAGGAAACTGTTGTAAGTCAGGTGGATGATTTAAATGTGAATGTAAATGTGACAGTGAATGTGAATGTAGAAGGTGGGTCAAGTAGTGGTGTAAATGAAGTTAGGAAAGGTGTTAAACAGGTTGGTGGCAGTACAAGAAAGGTTAGGAAAGGTGTTAAAGAGGTCGGTGGCAGTACAAGTAAGGTTAGGAAAGGTGTTAAAGAGGGTGGTGGTACAAGAAGAGACAACAAAGGTGTTAATGAAGTTGGGTCAAGTAGTTGTGTAAATGGTTTAGGTAGAAGTGTTACTGAACCAGCAGGTGGATCATATGTAGATGTGGATTTGAGTCAAGTTGAGTCAGTTACTCAAGTAGAGGAAGCTGCAGTGGAACCAACTAAGAAAAAGGCCCTCAATATTGATAAGTGTAATCCTGAAGAGAATTATATATCAGCTGATGAGTCAGATGAAGAACAAGATCCAATAAAAGTTCCACATGAGAACTCCACTGAGAAAGAGGATGACCTGGCTGAGCAGTTAGCAAGTGTGATTAAGAAGAGTGCAGAGTATCATGACTATGTGGAGCAAAACAGGAAGAGTCTATGAAGATGAAGAGTTGAAGACATGGAAGAGTGATACTACAATTCTGGACAAGATGTTTGTTAGGAAGGAATGGGCTTCATACCAAGAATGCAGGGATTACATCAAGGATCAAAACATATTTCAAAATTTTGACATTGTCCAGGTCAAGAATACTCAAATTCAACATCAGTATCAATGCAAGGACCCAAACTGTAAATGAAATGTTTATTTCTCTAGAATTTGGGATAAAGTTACATTTAGGTGCAAGAATGGAGATTTTGAGCACACTTGTAAAACCACACATGGAATCAACAATCCCTTGGCCAAAGCAAGGTAATTGTGTTTACAAATTTTGTTTAAGTTATTATTTTTTATGTTCAACATTACTTTAGGTATCTAATGTGTGTGTGAACTGTTTTGTGTTTGTAGGTGGGTATTCAGGGTTATGTTGGATGCTTTTAAAGGTCATCCTAACTATAAACCAAAGGATTTCAAGTCTGAAGTGAAGAGGGTTCACTCTGTAGAGATTTCTTATTGGACTGCTTGGCATGTGTATGGAAAGATTTTTTGGCAACTATGAAGAAAATTATGCTTTAAGTCCTGAATGTTGTGAGCAAATACTGAAGAGGAATGAAGGTAGTATTGCTAGCTGTGCAACAGAAGAAGCTGGTAAGTTCAAGCATCTCTGTATAGCATATAAATGTTCTCTAGAAGGGTTTAGACTTGGTTGTAGACCTATTCTAGGTTTAGATTGTTATTTTATGAAAGGGAAGTATGGAGGTGTTTGCTTAAGAATTATGTCATTAGATGGAAATAATGGATTATTTCCAATAACTATATTCATATGTAGAAAGGAAAACAAAGAGAACTAGATTGAGTTTCTTAGGATTGTTGCCCCATATTTGAAACTACATCCAAGAGCACTGACTTTCATATCAGACAGGGAGAAGGGACTCATATCAGCTTTTGACACAAACTTGCTGATGTGAATCATTACCATAGGTATTGTTTTAGACATATGTACAAGAACATGAAAAGATATCACCCTAGAAAGCATCTAGAAGCACTTGCATGGAATGCAGCAAGGTCTTATGTGAAGGAAGATCATGATATAGAAATGAAGAAGATGATGGATGTAAGACCACAAGCAGTGGCTTATTTACAGAGAGAATATTCTGCACAATGGGCAAGGGCTTTCTTTGATACTTCATCAAACTGTGAACACATAACTTCAAACTTTTGTGAAGCTTTTAATGCATGGATATTGGATATAAGAGGTCTACCTGTTTGTAAGTTTCTTGAGAAGTATCACTTGATGGTGACAAGGTTGATGTTTGATAGGAGACTACAAGGTGAGAGTTACCCTGATGGAGGTGTAGTCCAAAGGGCAGAAGAGATATATAAGATGAACAGGCAAAAGTCAACAACATTTGAAAGGGTCCCTACTAGCAAAGATGTTTGGACAATCCTTGATCACAGGAATGGATGTTCTTGGGTTGTTGATTTGCCTAAGCAACAATGTTCTTGTAGGTTTTAGGATGTCACTGGGAATCCTTGTGAACATGCAATCAATGCTTCATTTTTCAACATAAATGCTGACTGGAAAGAGTAAGTTGTTTCATCTTTGTCTTTAAATTTTTTTAATGAAATTTTATGTTGTTTTCTTCTTGTTTAACAACTTTATCTATAATCAATATTGTTGTTGTATTCTTCTTGTTTTGCAGGTACCTTGATGAATACCATTCTGTGGACAAGTACAGAGCCACATATGCTGGAATGGTTGGTCCAATGGACAATGTATGTAAATGGAAGTCATTGGATGAAATTAAACATAAAGTAAAACCTCCACCATATGAGAGGCGGAGAGGAAGACCAAGGACTGAAAGGAAAAGAGATACAGATGAAGTTAGAGGTGGAAATTGTCAGAGGAAGCAGTGTAAATTATGTACTGAATTTGGGCACAACAAGAGGGGTTGTCCTAGAAAGGCTGAATTTGCAGCTGCCCAAGGTAATTGACTAACTTTATATATTTTTTGTCTTTGTCTTTGTCTTTATCTTTATCTTTATCTTGTTTTGACTAACTTTAATAATATTCTTTGTTTGCAGGTGGTGAACCACAAGTGATGGGGAATCCAGCTATGGATTTTATAGAGTATCTAAATGAACAACAAAATAGTGGAAGAGGAGGTGGAAGTGGAGGTGGCATAAGAGGTGGCAGGACAGGTGGTAGGACAAGTGACAAAGGAGCTGGCAGGACAGGTGGTAGAGGAACTGAATACTTGCTCTTTGGGGATGTAACTGAACCAGCTGCACCAGCACCAGCAACAACTGTACCAGCTGCAGCAACAGCACCAACACCAACTGTACCAGCAACAACTGCACCAGCAGCACCAACTGCACCAACACCAACCGCACCAGTTTAGGTCCCTCCTGGAAGATCTTTCGGAAGAGGTGGTTGGACTCCAGGTACTAGAGGTGGGGGTAGAGGTAGAAGAAGGGGTTCGCAGTTTGGTGTTCATAAAAAGAGAGGGCGCATATTTGGTGTAGGTATTCTATGTGAGGATCCAGTTCCAATGACTCAAAGGGCTCAGGTAATCCCTGCAAATTGACACCATACTTTTATTTTTCAAGTGTTAGGTTAGTCTTTTTCATATACTAACTTTCTAGTATTTCTTTCATATACTTTCTAGTATTTTCTTATTAGACTGCATCAGCTGCTGATGTGTCGTAAGAACCCATTCCAGCTGCTATGCCAGAACCAATTCCTCTTGTTGTGCAACTTCCATATGTAGCTTTAGTGCCTATTGGAGGTTTAGATGGTTGTTTTATGACAGGAAACTTTGGTGGTAATAGTACTAGAGGTGGTGGTGTTAGAACAAGAGGTGGTGGAGCTAGAACCAGAGGTGGTGGTGTACAAAACAAAAGGAGAAGACTAACTCCTGAGCCTGTGATGCCTGAGCCACTACTACCTGAACCTGTGTCAGACCATGAGGCTGAACCTGATTCTGAGCCTGAACCTGTATTGCCTTCACCACCAAGAAGGAGCAGAAGGATTCAAAGGGATATAGGTAATGCCCTCAATGAAATCACTACTGATCTTACTGAAGAATGATCATTTATGCTTTAAGTCCACATTTTCACTATTTTGGACAACTGCAGTTGCTTTCATTTACACTTCCACATGTTTTAAACAACATATGTAGTTGCTTTATGAACTACTATATGGCGGTATCTAGGTTTTCATCTTTATGAACAATGTAGACTTAAGTTTCAAAACTTGTTTGGAACCTCAACTGTTATTGCTTAATGAAAATATTGTTAACAGTTTCAAAGTTATTATCTTTATAAACTATGTGTGTGTATGAATGGATTGTTGTTGTATAAGTTAGTGTTGCTTGTTAGTTTAGGAACAATATATAACAAATTACTTAGATTAGCAGATTCATTAGTACTTAGAATAACTTGCAAAACATCATCATAGGTATTACAACTTGCTGGGTTCATACATCTTCCATCACTTTCTTATATTCTTAAAGAAACTTAACCTTCTTACATGTTTGACATAAGTAGTATTTGTTGCTAATAGATTCAGGTTTTTGGGATGTCAACAGCTTCATCTTACCATCACAGCATGGATCTGTGCATGGTAAGAGGTTGATTTTACAGTTATAAGTTATGTGATCAGCATTCCCACATGAGTAGCAGTAGAACTGTTTGTCTTTCAACCATTTTTCTTCATCATTCAGAGGGGGTGGAATAGGTGGTGGAATTCCTTTGTGTGATGCTACATAAGCATCTAACCAGATGAAAACTCCACAATAGTTTCACTTCACATAAGGTTGGAAACCTTTTTTTCCTTTTACTGCTTTTCTGAGAAATAGGTACCCCTTGCAGTTGGTTAGAGTGTATTTTGTGCCTTCCCAGGGACAATCTCGATCAACATGACCATCATAAATACATAGATGACACTTTTTGGTTGATGATGAGCTTGAACCCTCCATTATGTATGCTTCTGAGTGAAGAAATGCAGGTGCAGATGATTATTGAAGATGAAGATAAGAATTTGCAGGTTCAGGAGAAGAAAAATGTGAAAGGTGGTAGAAGATAGTGTGACAAAAGGTTCTTTTATAGGTAATGACCAAACGGTCATATTTTTTGAAAAAATAAAAATCAGACCGTTAGATTTAGGGAATCTGGACCGTACAATAAAATTGTAGTCATGTGACTTTTTAAGAAAATCACGTGTTGACGGCGCCGTTAACAGCGTTAAGTAATTATTATTATTTAAAAAAAATAAAAATTACTAAACAGAAGTCAAGATTTTAGTTAGTCAGTGCGGGTCAACGTCATTTCCAAGTACCAAGCACTAACTTGGACAAAAGTTAGACCAAACACTAATGTTGGTCAAAATGTAAGTACCAAAAACCAAATAACCCAAAAAAAAATTGCTTCTGAAAAGTGAAGTGATATCATCATGATAGATGAAAATGTTACCTTGGTAATTGATTTGAAATCCAACTGCAACAGAGAGAGATGGGGAGAAGGGAAAACGCCATGATAGCTTTTGAGTTCCAAAGGAGGACCAAACGAAAAAACATCCTCAGAGGACCAATCAGAGCCATATGGACCGGAGAAAAATATGTAATATGAAGGTACCCGTGCTGTTAAAATGTTTGTTTGGAAGGCAACTCCCTCCATGCTCCCAAATAGTATGATAATGGCAACCATATTGCCAAATATAAACACCTCATGCAACTTATGCAATTATGAAGATGGAAGTCTTATTTATCTTTTTCTGCAAACTTTGTTTCTTAGATATGTATTCATTTAAATTTTGACATGCATTATGTTGTTATTGGGACTGGATAAATTACATGTTGAATAGTCAAGATAGAAATAAGGATGTTAGGGAATGGTCTTCTTTCGTAGCATTATCATTTGGCATGTGTGGAAAGAAAGGTGCAATCTTGTGTACCATACATAATAGTGTTGCAACTGCAAAAAAGTTGTTCAGTATATTAATAGTTTCATGAATATTAGTAGTGCCGATTATTATAACATAATGCAAAATCTGTATTACAATCGAATGAATAATAAACACATGATAATAACAACGAAAGATCCTAATAACAATAATAAATTCATGTCAGTGACCATTAACATTGCAATATGAATGATAATGTTGAACCCTACTACTACTTATAGTGTGGATCTGACTCTATATGACTTTTTTAAGAACCTCATCAGAAGCTTGGGACTACATGTTGATTGTATAACTAGAGAAAAGCTAGATTTGAAGAGAGTGGAAACAGTTTTTCAATGACCAACACAGTGGAGTGCTCACAATATCTTTTTCCAAATTGACTCTGAACATATACCCAGGTTGTTAGCAGGAATGTATGCGAAAGCTAGAGAACATAGATTCAAGGTTAGAGAAGACTTTGGCTCAAACCCTAACAATTGCATAAATTTTAAAGTGCAAGGTTTTATATTGAAAAATAGATTTATAATAACTCAACCAGCTCATATCTCTACCTATTGTAATATATTTGCTATCACCAAATATTGGACAGGGGAAAATCTTAAAACCCTTTTAAACAACCTGAAGTTACGATTTTGAATACAACTATAACCAACTCTCTTCCCCACTACAATGAGGTAGCAAAAAATTTAATGTATGAATGAGGATTTTTCCTCCTTTTCGGGAAAAAAAAGTAGTTGGATAAGCAGTATGATGAATACTGAAATGAGTTTCATTAGATTCATTTTATCTAGTGTTGATTATTCGGTCATTTAAGTGGGCATTCAAAACTTATTTTTCGGGATTTAAATGGGATTGTAAGACTTATATGTGGTGTTCGCATGTGCAGTTACATAAAAATATTAATGTAATTGGGAGATTTTATAAGGGTTCTGATGTTGCTGATATCATCATAGAAGAAATGAACTCGATCAAAAAGACTAAGTTATATTCATCAGATGTAACATCGGGTATTATTATGGGAATGTATGATACGAACAAAATATGTTAACGGATTCTTTACATTTATAAGGTGTCAACAAAAAACCTTAAAGAAGTCGAGAGAGATAACAACCAAGTATGCATGTAATGGAGATTGTGTAACTACCGCACATAATTTCCTAAAGACAACCTACAAGAGTTTTACAGATAAGAGTCAAATAAATATTTCAATTGGTAGTCAAATGGTGGCAATGACTAAAAAATTTAATCTTGTTATTTCCATTATTATTACTCTTATTGCGTATAGACTTTGTTTGAGTATAATTAGAAACAGGAAAAGTAAAATAATAAAATTTGTTGGTGCAGTTTGTATTCTTCTTCCTTATTATGGGAAGTATTTAAAGAGTTTCTTTTTACAAGAAGCAAACTGGAAATGGATCGAGGTGTGAGCTTCTGTGATTATGGGCCAATGTCAAAAATCTAACCCATGGTAGTACTAACATGTGCGGCATGAAAAAACAAGAAAAACCTTAAAAATAAAAGGTAATATCTTTAAAAGTTATAGAAAAGAGGGTGATTTTTAATTATCAAACTACTCTGGTATAACACATATCAATAAATTAATATTTATAAATTTCTGCAGGTTGTTTGCATGGATATTGGTTCTTGCAAAAATGTTGTTAGAGTTATAAAATATATTCTAATTAAACCAATAATACAAACGCCATACCAAATCAAGATTTTGTAACAATGATAGTTGTCACTAATTTTTATTACTAAGTTTTTTGTTTTCTTTTTTGAAATATTTTGGTTAATTACTTATCCAACAAACGGTGTATTCATTAGACGTAACATTGGATATTATTATGGGAATGTATGATACGAACAAAAGATGTCAACGAATTCCTTACATTTGTAAGGTGTCAACAGACAATGTTAGAGAGTCGAAAAGATGCATGTGATGGAGATTGTGTAACTACCGCACATTATTTCTTAAAGACAGTCTACAAGAGTTATACAAATAAGAGTAAAATAGATATTTCAATTGGTCGTCAAATGGTGGCAACAACTTTTTTTAAAGCTGTTGAAAGAGCAGATATAGTAGCCTCATAAAACTTAGGCTCCATTTACTATCAGAATATTGGAGGTAAAAAAATATAATGTTATTCCATTATTATTACTCTTACTGCGTATAAATTTTGTTTGAGTATAATTTAGAAACATGAAAAGTAAAATAATAAAATTTGTCAGTGAAGTTTTTATTCTTCTTCCTTATTATGGCGAAGTATTTGAAGAGTTCCCTTTAACAAGAAGAAACTGGAGATTATGGGCTGATGCTAAACTTCAAACTCATGGTGATACCAACACAGATAAAACGAAAACACGAGAAAAACTTAAGAAGAAAAAAATAAAAGTTAATGTCTTTAAAATTTATAAAAAAGAAAGTGAATTTTCAATTATCAAACTGCTTTCGTATAACACAAGTCAATAAACTAATATTTACATATTTCTGCAGGTTGTTTCCACGGATGTTGGTTTTTGCAAAAAAAGATTTTAGAGATATCAAAGGATTTTCTAATTAAACCTTTAATGCATACGCCATTCCAAATCAAGTAACAGTGACAATTGTCACTATTTTCTAACAAAGTGTTTTTTTTTTTTGAAACATTTCGGTTACTTTTCCAACATACGGTATATAACTCTATAACAAGATTAACAATACTCATGATATCATTCATCGCAGTCACCAAAAACCTTAGTGTAATTGAGAGATTTTATTAGGGTACCGAGATTACTGATATGTTCATAGAAGAAATGAACTCGATGAAAAAGACTAAGTTGTATTCATCAGATATAACATCGGGTATTATTATGAGAACGTATGATACGAACAAAAGATGTCAACAAATTCCTTACATTTGTGATGTGCCAACAAACAACCTATAAAACGTCGAAAAGATAACAACTAAGTATGCATATGTTGGATAGTTTGTAACTACCACGCATAATTTCCTAAAGACAACCTACAAGAATTATACATATAACAGTCAAATAAATATTTCGATTGGTAATCAAATTGTGGAAACGACTATTTTTAAAGCTGCTTAAAGAGCAGACGCAATAGCCTCGGAAAACTTGGATTAACAATATTCATGATATCATTCATCACAGTCATCAAAAACCTTAGTGTAATTGGAAAATTTTATTAGGGTGCCGAGAACTCTGATATCTTCATTGAAGAAATGAACTCGATCAAAAATACTAAGTTGTATTCATCAGATGTAACATCTGTATTATTATGAGAACGTATGATACGAACAAAAGACGTCAACAAATTCCTTACATTTGTGATGTGCCAGCATACAACCTATAAAATGTCGAAAAGATAACAACTAAGTATGCATATGTTGGATAGTGTGTAACTACCGCACATAATTTTCTAAAGACAACCTACAAGAATTATACGTATAACAATCAAATGGATATTTCGATTGGTAATCAAATTGTGGCAACGACTATTTTTAAAGCTGCTTAGAGAGCAGATGCAGTAGCCTCGGAAAACTTGGACTCTATCTACTATCTAGAGGTAAAAAAAAATAATCTTGTTATTTTCATTATTATAACACTTGTTGCATATAAACTTTGTTAAAGTATATTTTAGATACAACAAAAGTAAAATGATAAAATTTGTTGGTGTCATTTGTATTCTTCTTCCTTGTTATGAGGAAGTATTCAAAGAGTTTCCTTTAACAAGAAGAAAACTATAGATAGACCGAGGTGTGAGCTTTTGTGTTTATGAGTCGATGTCAGATTTCAAATCCATGGTGATGCAGAATGAAAAAAGGAGAAAAAACTTAAAAATAAAAAATAAAAGGTAATATCTTTAAAATTTATAGAAAAGAGGGTGAATTTTCAATTATCAAACAACTTTCATATAACATACGTCAATAAACTAATATTTCCATATTTCTGCAGATTGTTTGCACGGATGTTGATTCTTCCATACTCCTTCTTTGGAAAACGTGTACTCGACCTATATTTTTTGGATCTATCCCTATTGTTCTGAAGGTAATTAGGATGTCGATCTGAGTTTTTGCAAAATTATGTTGAGTCCCTGGTAACTTTCCTAGGTTCTTACCCAACGTGTTCAAGGGTTAGAAGTAGATTTCCGTGGCAACAGGTACTGGGGAGTTTGTTTTTTTTATAGAGGGAGAGATCTAAGTGATCCGTGGCGTTACCAACCTATTTACTAAGTTCAAACACTCTTCTGAGAGAGAAAAGTGGTAGGGATAACCCTCTCAAGCGTATCTGGGGTAGATTTATAGATACCGAATCAATATGACGTTGACTTTGTTGTATTTGGATTGGTGGAATTGGCTTCCTTCCTAATAATGACCATGATTGAGATATGTAACTGAGTGGAAAACCGTGGTCGCCAAAATATAGTTACCTAAAATTGAAGAGAGAGTCTAAAAGTAGGATTTTAAGGTTCTGAAGGTGAGTTACGAGAGGTTGAGTACGAACAGTATTCGCTTAAACCAAACACAACGGCGGTTCAAAGGTTGCTTCAGTCATAGGAGAGATTATGATTGGTCTTATGGATGAAAGCAGAGATGAAGAGAGAGATCAGAGAACAAGTTATTGCTAGCTTTGAGAGTTTTATGGGAAAGTTGTTGTTAGCTTGGAGAAATAAATGACCTATTTATAGTTGAATTCTCTAATTTTAGGCAGTGAAAATAGGGATTGCTTGTTGTGCGGAGCACTTTTCCCGTTATTCTAGGAATAACTAGAGATAAACTAGGATGAGTTTATCTTCTTATTCCACATCATTTACTCTCTTTTACGGTGAAAAATAGGCCGTGTACTTCTTATATGTGCCGTTAACCGCCAGACCAAAACCCTAATTGATATCTTCCCATTTGTGTGTGATTTAGTCAACCTTTTGTGATGACATGTTAAGAGAGAGAAATATTCCATATAGCCGACGTTGGACAAGATAAAGAAATACTCTATGGTTTGTGAGCATGACTAGGACGAGTCACGTGAAAAGGCAAGGAATGCCCAAGAAATTGTGTGTAGAGTGTGACGGGAGCTGAGATTGAGTAATTCCATATCTTCATGGAGGGTCACATATGTCATGTGGAAGACGAATTCTTGACTGTGGGTCCCTTTTTTAGCATGAGTAACTTAAGGAAGTGTACCACGTTTTTGGATAAACATGTATAGTTCGGGCTCAAGTTACTAGTCGTGAGTGTATCTGAGACGTTGATAAGGCGAGGCTTATGCCGAGCACAAGACTTTTCAGACTAGCTGGTTCAGCTCAGATTATCATGAGGTCGGTTGAGGCTTAGCTCATGCGATTGAGTCTCTCCGGAGTCAGCTAAGACATGTTTGGGACAAAAAGAGAGGCTTGCATGCCTAATAACATCTCTACGAGATCTCGCTCACTTGTCTTTGACAATCATGCATTTTGTGAGGATGTGCTATGAGTCAGTTATGATTGTGTCCGTATAGTGGGGCCGACATGACAGTTGTATCTCGAAAGAATTTTAAGGAGTCTGTCATAGGGCCTGGAGGCAAGATAACCGGTTGTATCTCGCAGGGATGTTTTAGGAATTATCCAAGAGGCCTCAGTAAGTCGATTCGGTGCATAAAGTAGACATGTCCGGTCAGTATCTGGCAATGATGTACTAGGAATCAGTCTCTGATCTCAAATAGGGGCAAGACGTGCTTACTGGAGACGGATGTTTCCATTTTGGATGACAAGTCAGTCGTGGACGTTTTACGAGTCTACAACGCCTACATGACCAGCAGTATCTCGACGGGGATTTATACTTGAAATCATGGCATCATGGCCGACTGTGTCTCCCGAGGATATGCTGAAATCATGGCTGCTGGGTTCATAAGTCAGTCATGGACATTTTACGAGTCTACATATTCTGCATGGCCACCAGTATCTCGTACAAATATGTAGCCACGACATCATGACCAACAATGTCTAGGAAGGACGTATATTAGAAATCGTGGCTATGAAGACCAAGGTCTGAGTCTCTCTCGCGAGAGTTGAGTTTTTTTCTATGGGGCTGAGCTTGTCTTTTGACAATGAGGATTGGACTCATCTTCAGAGCTCTCTTTTACGTTCAGTCTTCTCTAGTTTTAGTTTTGTCGAACCTCAAAGAAAACTGTTGACCCAGAATGATGACTCACCCATAGTTGTAAAATTACCATTTTGCCTCTATTCTTGAAATAACCATTTTGTCATTCATTTAAATTTCACCATCTATGCATGTAATCTGCACTTTCGTGTTTGATGGAAGACAATTTACTTTTTTTTCCCCGAAAAGAAGTCACCAGAGGCATATTATTAAAAACCAAAGAATAGGTACAACATCGGTGGAGGGCAATCTAGCCACAAGCTGACACCTTTTTGAATGCAAATACCTAGTTTATAGAAAAGAGAATTTCCTATTTTATAATTTAAATCATAATTAGCTATGCAATTCTTTAACCTCTCCAAAAATATTACCATATCTTCATCGAGTTCTCCCGGAGTGGAGAAAGCAAGGACACCGAAACTATACCCATGAGCTGAACATTTATCAAAATATTTCTTGTGCTTGCGAGAAATAGCATTGGCAACAACAACATTTTTTTTTTTTTTTTTTTTTGCGTCTGTAGTGAGAGACAACGTTTTCAGTTTGCCACACCTGTAATAGAAAGGATAATCTGGTCGTTTAAAATTTTTAAACAACAATGGACCTTGGTATAATTTCCGACTGGACCAGGCTATAACTACTTATAAAACTGCGATATAAGGTTATTAGGGGTTTTCATTAAATCTAGTTCTGACAAAGATGAGGTTTATATAAAAAGAAAGATGTAACAGTGCGTTTCAGAAAGAAAAAATCTCCTCTTCAATTATCCATAGAGATTCGGAGACATGTACAACTCTGGTACAACAATGGTACCAAACCCAAGAAGAACACCATCCTTAAGAAGACAAATGTTGAAGAAATTTGGAAACTTCCTATTAAGAATTATCATAAAATAAATGTAGATGTAGCTTGGATAGCACATGACATGCCATCTGGCTATGCACTAATTTTAAGAGATGATGCAGGTGAATTTGAAAAAGGAAGAGCATAACCATTTGCAGCAGGTGAACCAGAAGAAGCGAAAGCAGTAGGAATGTTGCAAGCAGCAACATGGACGAAGGAGAAGAACATATCTAATTTCATCATTACTTTTTGCAAGGAAATACCTCTTTTATTTCATGGCAGTGTCATGCAATTTTGATTGAGGCAAATAGGATTGCTAAATCCTTCCTTAACTTTGTGGGATTTTTCTTTGTTCCTAAAACTGCCAATAGGACAGCGGATATTTTAGCCAAAAAGACAAAATCTTTTGACTGTGTTGTTAACTGGGACAGTATCTCCACCTACTTGTATTGCTTTAAAAGTTTCAGTAGATAAATCCAATGCTAGGAAGGATCTTTCATCTCCCGTATTAGATGATTCTACTTATGTTAGTTCCACATAGTCTTTGGAATGAATCATCAATTTACAAAAACAAAAACAAAATAATTTATCAAATAAAATGTTACCATATGGAAGAGTAAAAGTAAAAAATGAAAAAAAACAAATGGTTATTAAACTATAAAACCCGCCAGTAAGAAATAAAGAGGATAAGGAGTTCTTCTTCTTCTGCAACTTCACTCTCCTTCTCTCTCTAAATATGGCGATGGCGGGAATCAGCTGTTCTTCATTCTCAATCAAGACACATACAGACAAACCATACTATTCATTCTCTACAACAAAAACTTCTTCATCGTCACCATTATCATCTCGTTTTCCAAATATTAAAACATTTTGTTCTTCAAATTCAAAAAAATCTTTTCACTCAAAGAGTAAAAGCAGTTCATTTTCTTATGGAAAATCAAGAGAAGAGGTATTTAAACTGAAACCCAACTTAATTTTTCCTTCAGTTTTCTCTGTTTCTTTTCTTACAATGTATTGTTTCTGAGTTTAGGTTTCAAAAAAGAAAACGAAAGATGAGAAAAGAGATTTGAGTCGATCACAATCAGCTGTAATTAAGTCTGTTGGTACTCAAAAAAAGGAAAAGAAGAGTCTTTTTTATGACTCTAAGTCCAAAGATTCCGAGGTAATAAGAAGTTTTCTCAATTTTAAGGAATCTCTCTTTGATATTTTATCAAACACCTTTTCCTTCATTTTGTGTTTTTTTTGAGCTTCATTTTTCATCAGGTTGAGCCAGGAAATCTTCAAGTTGCAGCTTTCTTAAATGCTGTAGTTAAGGTGTACTGCACTCATACAGCACCTGATTATTCCCTTCCATGGCAAAAACAAAGACAATATACAAGCACGGGAAGGTCTGTATAATAACTACTAGTTGTCTCGCGTTGTTTTGAGATTTCACTACCAATGATTCAGTTTTCGTGCTATATGAAGTCATTACTGAACAATGATTCTAAGCGGTTATGCAGTGCTTTTCTAATTGGAGATGGGAAGCTTTTGACTAATGCGCATTGTGTCGAACATGGTACTCAGGTAACTTCACAATAGTTAACAAAAAAAGACTAAGACAAACATTAGCATCACTTCTTAGTTGTGCACGTCTATACATCTCTAATGGATCTATCTTGGCCTTTAGAGATAGAAGCATGTTCTAGAAACTGAGACTGGTGGACATAGTTGAAGACAGATTCATACACAGAAAACATAGTTACATAGACTCACTAAGCTAGCTGTTCGTCTTGAATTATCTTTTAGGTCCCGAAATCAGCAAGTGCAGTGAAATCCTGTCGCTGACTTTGGCATTTTTTTACGTGGAATTATTTTCCATACTCTTGTGAATAATCATTGAGTACGTAGTGTAGGCAGATTATTCCATACTTTTATCTTGCTACATGCCATTATTTGATATTTTTTGGTATATTGCATATCTTGTCCTTTGCCAGGCTTGTTACATGATCTTTCTTATTTATGTAGGTCAAAGTGAAGAGAAGAGGTGATGACACCAAATATGTGGCTAAGGTATTTTTTTTCTAAAATTCTGTATGACCCAGTTTTTTAACTGAACTTTACAGTAATAATCTCCATAAAATGATTTGTTGTTGCTTAATTTCCTGCTCTTGTACATCTAAAGTCTTTCGAGTGATAAGTGAAGATATTTAGTCTAAAAGGTTCTGCTGAATAAATCTTGTGTCACAACCAACCATTTCCTTCTGATGTTCAGGTTTTGGCCAAAGGTGTTGAATGTGACATTGCTTTGCTATCTGTTGAAAGTGAGGAATTCTGGAAAGGAGCTGAGCCCCTTCATTTCGGGCGCCTGCCATGTCTTCAGGTGTAACTCTTTTGGTGTGACTTGTCAATATTTATATTGTTCTATGTGCAATTTGGATAAAAAAGTGCTGATTTGAATGGGCAGGATGCAGTCACTGTTGTTGGGTACCCACTTGGAGGAGACACGATATCAGTGACGAAGGGTGTAGTATCACGAATAGAGGTTTGATGAGTTACTTGAATCTTCATTTTCTCTAATGTTCTTGTTCTTCTTATTTTTAATTCCCATGCTCTGTTGGCTATCCCTTAATATTTCACGAACTGCAGCATACATCAGTTATTAGCTAGACGTTTCCGTCCTACCCTGAGTTATAAAAGGCGGCGCCTCGGCGCTTGGCGGCCGAAGGCCGCCTAATTATTTACCGATTTTTTGAATTAGGCTTTCTCCCGCCTAGGCGCCGACTTTTACCGATTTTTTGAATTAGCCCACTAAGAAAATTAGCCCAAATTTTTTGTTTTTGTTTTGATCAATAAAATTAACCCAAGTTAACCCTAGGGTTTCCTTATCTTATCTTCCCTGGTCCTTCTCTTTCTCCAATTTCAGCTGCACTTCTTCTTCTCTCTATTCTTCTTCTTCATCTCTGTTCTTCATCTCTTCTTTAGAGTTTTTCAAAAATGGCTGCTACCAACACAAGAGAAACGCTGCTGATGTTGAATTAGATGGGATAATTGTTGGTGATGCTGAAGAGAAAGTGGACTATGGCAATGAACGAGAAGAAGATATCCAACTCTTAAATCTAATAAGACTATTTAAGTGTTAGTTTTTAATTCGTAACTTAGGACAGCTTTGTTGTTGTGTAGTTGTTTTGGGTATTTAGAAACTTAAGAGCAGTGAGTAACAAAAGTATCGAGTCTAAGTAGCAAATCTTAAGGATTATTGAATGATATATCTATTTAGTACATGTTTATTTAGCCCTATGTATGCATTAATTTTTTTCCCGACTAGTCGACAACTAGTCTCTCCAGGCTCTTGGCGCTACTCAGCCGCCTGACACCCGCCTTACGACTTTTACAACTCTGGTCCTACCATCTGTTTAGTTTATGTTTCTTTTTTTCTTGCATTCACATATGTAGGTAAAACAGTTCTGGCCAAGTTTTAATTTTCTAACCAGCGATGATTTGGTGGAAACCAAAATAAGTAGAAAATTTTAAAAAGATCTGAAGAAATACCCTGACTGTGGGTCATGTCTATCTATATAATATAACACTTTGCAGTTTGCACACATGCAATCTTACTGACACAATCCACCGAGCACTCTGCACAAAATATCTTATATGGTACTTATATATACACTAGCATAACAGCGTTGATGCTCAAAATCTGATTAAGATGCAGTGGATATTTCCAAGTTTGTCTACGAAAGATCGATTCCGTGGCTGTAGTGTTTAGTTTTATTATATTTGCAATGGTATCATCTTGAGATGTCTACATGTACTGTTTACTACTTGAAGCTAGAAAGGTGTCGTTTGAGTTGCATCATGCTAAACTTTAGCAAAAAGAAAACAATGTGGTTTTTCTAACTTCTATTTATCAGGTTACTTCGTATGCACACGGTGCTTCTGAATTGCTGGGTATTCAAATCGATGCAGCAGTAAATCCTGGTTAGTGGATGCTCATAAACTATTGATTTTTATCTGGTTTATGAGAAGATCTAGACCCACTGTACTAGCTTACATTGCCTGCTTGAAGATTCTGATGCTTTCATCATCTGTCACCCATCTAACTCTGTCACCCATCTAAATTGCTCCATATTATGAATCCCTTGTAGGAAATAGTGGTGGTCCTGCCTTTAATGACCAAGGGGAGTGCATAGGTGTCGCATTTCAGGTAAACCTTTGGCATTTAATTAATATCTTGGATGCAAAATTAGCAATGCTCCATACTCTGTAGGACATGATAATTCCCGTTATTCTACATGCACTGGTGTTGTTGCTTGGCGGCTATTTCATTCTTTTGAAACTCAGAGTCTATTCTAAGAAGCAATGATCTGCAAAACTATAAAGCATGCTAAATTTAAGAATGACATTGAGCAGAGTTTTTATTGGCATGTCTACAAAAAAAAAATGCAAATATTCACTGTAAACAACGCCATAGGCAGAACTGTGGAACTTTTAACCATAGTGGGAGCTAATTCATGAATGCTTTGTGCTAGGCTACTTTTAAGTATTTTCTTCTCTTAATCAAGATTGAAATCCTGATATTAGGGCGTGCTACTTGAAACTTGGGAGATTAACTTTATATTCTGGCTAAAGCAATTTGAAATTGTTTTGTGGAAAACATTGCGTATGTCAATTAAGATTCTTACCAGATGCTTCGTTTAGGTATACAGATCTGACGATGCTGAGAATATTGGATACGTTATTCCCACCACTGTCGTTTCTCATTTTTTGGATGACTATGAGAAAAATGGGAAGTATACTGGTGAGGAATTATTCCTGAAAACATTGCTTTTGTAACATGCTGTTACTGTGTGAAAGTCTTCTATTACATGGTTGATGACCAAAAGAAATACTTTGGTATTTTATATGTTATTTTTCAGGGTTTCCTTGTCTTGGAGTGTTGTTGCAAAAGCTGGAGAATCCAGCACTTCGTACATGTCTTAAAGTACAGTCCAATGAGGTATACTTCTCAAATATTTTGAACATCACTTTCATATTCTTGAATCTATCGTTATGATTAAGGTGTTTCACTTGAGTGTAAGACTGTGCTTGAGAGGAGTTGCCGGTTCAAGTGTCTTTATTTGTGTAATTGTTTATTAGGTTTAGTTCGTTTTTATTTTCTGTACTTGGCAAGTCATAACTCCTACCTTTGAAATGTCGGTGTGACGTGATGGGTCTATAGGTCTATGGGGTAAGCAAGCAGGTCTAATCTCCCTCATGATGTTGAAGAACTTCTTCACGATTGGTATAAGGAAAGAGGATTTATAAATAGGGATCAATGGCCTTGGTCACCCATCGAAACAGTAGTAGTGTACTGATCACGGACAAAATGGTGAAATGAGCAGAGAAAAAAGAAATTATGTGTGAGGGATCATATGCATTCTGATTTGATAAATGTCCAAATAAGGGAAATCCCATCTGCCACCTTTAACAGCTTATGGTCATGCACAGAACATTGCATACTGATAAGTGTTTGTCATTGCGCTCTCTTCCTATGTCACTTACACAACATACTTACAGCTTACTGATCAGAATTTGTCATCGTGTTTTCTTCCTAGGACAGATAATGTATACATCAATCTTCTTTTCCAAATTATTTTGTGCTTTATCCATGAATTTGTTTGTACTCCAGGGTGTCCTGGTGCGGAAAATTGAACCTACTGCTGATGCATATAATGTTTTAAAGGAGGTACAGATCTTCAATTTAGAGTCTATATTTCAAAGATTGTTATGATGCTCTTGTTTACCTCAATATTCTACAAAAGAAAGAACTATAAAACTAATGCTTAGATATATTGATCTTTTTCAGGGGGATGTTATTGTAAGCTTTGATGATGTTAGTGTAGGATCTGAAGGAACGGTGCCTTTTAGATCAACCGAGCGCATTGCATTCCGCTACCTGATTAGTCAAAAGTAAAAGATTCTATCCACCATCAACAAAAGTATCATGTTTTTAATTTATCAACTTATGAAGAAGTATCATGTTGGTCACACATTCTTATGTACCTGATGCATCTTCTGGTGCTGAGACCATAGTCACCAGCTGCATTAGGTAACATGCATGCACCAGTACTGTACTTAGGAGGAAACCTTGTCTTGAATCTTGATTTCCAGTAGACGTTAATTTCCCCTGCAACATCATAGATATGCACCTAACGAAGGACTAGGTGCTACTTTTCATGACTAATCATATCTTATGATTTGATCCCTTGATCTCTTTTGAGACCTGTTACGTAACTTGTTCCTAGTTTTGCTGGGTTTAGTGTTCTAGTTTTACCGGTTAGAAGTTTCACTGTAGAACCAAGCCCAGGCGCGCTGCATATGATCTGTCTAATGTAATGCTACTTAGGACGTCCATAGACTTGTCCACTGGGCTGCTTTACATTTTCCTCTTCTCAGATGTGAATTGATAGTCTCAGAATACCCAACCTTCACAAATCCATGTTCTTTTAAGTTGCTGCTGTAAATCGCTGGTTCTGGATCAAATAACATTTGTGTGCTCAGGTTTGCAGGTGATACTGTGGAGATTGGTATTATTCGGAAAGGAGCCTTCATGAAAGTTCAGACCGTCGTAAATCCACGTGTGCATTTGGTATGTCGTAAGAATTTTGCAAACATGTACCTAGAGTCAAATTCCTTCGTTAAGAAATCATAACATTTCCATTACCATGTCTTTGATATTAATTATATTGGATATGTTACATGTCAGGTTCCTTATCACATTGAAGGAGGCCAACCCTCATATCTGATCATTGCTGGTTTGGTGTTCACCCCTCTTTCCGAACCGCTCATTGAGTAAGTTGCGAATGATAGTGGAAGTCGGGTTTGCATCGTCATTAAGAGTTTTATTAGTAGTAATATCAATTTACAGATGAATACTCCATTGCAAAAATATTGTATTATACAATCCCTCTAACGATCTGTTATATTTTTTACAGTGAAGAGTGTGAAGACACAATTGGGGTAGGTCTTACGATAGATGACCTTCACCTTTCTATAGCTGATATTTGCAATCATTTTCGTATAACTTGTTGCTGATATTAATTCTCCCAAAGTTTGATGGAATCTTTCTCTTTTTCATCAGTTGAAACTACTTGCAAAGGCTAGATACTCTTCAGCGAAGTTCAAGGGAGAACAGATTGTCGTCCTATCACAGGTAATTGCTTCATATCTTATCCATCAACTGCTCTGAGTGAACTCTTTTATTAAACTGGAAAATCATGAAAGCTTATCATTCTTTCTCCCTGACGTTTTTCTTCTGATAAATGGTATTGTTTCTTTCATGTTATTTCTGCTTTTCTCATGCACTTATATTTCGTAGGTCTTGGCAAACGAAGTGAACATTGGGTACGAAGATATGGGCAATCAGCAGGCAAGTCCTCGATCTTGTTCCTTCTTCGTTTTCTTAAGTCACACATCTTTCTGCCAGCTTTTGCTGTCTTTCATTTTTCTTAAAGATGGATTATTAAACTAAAATTACAGGTCTTGAAATTCAATGGGACTCGAGTAAAAAACATATCTCACTTATCACACCTCGTCGACTGTAAGATTCTCAACTTCTTTTTATTACGTTTTCTTTCTTCAATTAATATTAGGCCTTACCAATTGTTCGTCCATGTCTTTTGGCTTATAGCATGCCAGGACAAATATTTGGTATTTGAATTCGAAGACAACTTTGTTGCTGTTTTGGATCGGGAGGCTGCTACAACTGCATCTCCTTGCATTCTAAAGGATTATGGAATTCCGTCAGAAAGATCCTCTGATTTATTGGAACCATATGTGGATCAGCCAGAAGAGAACTGGGGAACAGATCAGGACTTGGGGGACACACCCAACTCAAATTCGGAGCTAGGGTTCGATGGCCTTCTATGGGCTTGAAATTAAACAATGATAACTACAACTTGTTTCAAGATTCTCTCTCTGAGGTGTGCAAAATCGCAGCCTGCGGAGAAGCTGATGGCAAATGTATATGCCTCCTGCGGCATCCTTGTGCTATAGCTGATGGCAGATGGGGATGTAAATGTAGGCCAAAGCCGTTTGTTTTCCATATCATCATTAGATTATTTCGGGGAACTTCGCTTCAGTGCTTTGGCTTTGCAGAGTTTTCCATGTATCATTAGATTAATTCGAGGACAGTACACCAAGTCTTTGACTTTACAGAGTATTGCATGTATCATTAGATTTTTCGAGGAAAGGCCTTCAGGTATGGTCTTTGGCTTTGCAGAGATTCCCATGTATCATTAGATTATCTAGGGGGAAGTATGTCAGGTCTTAGTTTCCCATGTATCACTAGATTTTTTAACTTCCTATTTAACAAGTTCTATCTGGAATTTATGAGATTGTTGCATGTAAGAACACTAACATGAATTCATTGAAAGAAAAGAAATAAAAAGATAGCTAGATTCAGCTCAGGCCTATTGCCTTCTTTGTGTTTTTGTTCTATGGTGTCTACGCTTTTTAGTAAGATTTCTTTTATTCGATGAAGATATAGGCACACACTGCTGGTGCGTGCGGTATCGGTAAAATATGCAAAGATAAATCTACCAGTGTCTATTTTGGGCACATAAACGATCAACTGGCGGACTCAAATATGCAAAGATAAATCTACCAGTGTCGATTTTGGGCACATATACGATCAAGTGGCCGACTCTGCGTCGATTTTGGGCACATAGACGATCAAGTGGCTGACTCTGCTGAGACAACGCTACTCCCTCTCAAACTATACCATTGACAACTCTGCTCGCAAACTATACCATTGACAACTCTGCTGAGACAACGCCGCTCCCTCACAAACTATACCATTGACAATTTTTGAGACAAATATCACTTTGGAAAAAACCATGGCTGTTAATGCGGATACCAGTTTACTGGGGAGGGTATCAAATTCCATATAAGATGAATGACCATCTTGTTTGTCTCATCCGGGATTTGGTTCACCTAATAGAGTTGTTGGCCTATGTGGTGTTTCAAAGAGAAACCCAAGGCAACGGGATACAAATGAAATTATATCAAGCATACTGCTACACTGATGAAATAAGAATGATGAAATAAGAATAGGAAGGTGACAGAACAGACAACACCACCAAGTTCATTCAACAGTAGTTCGATAAAAGTTCACATAAAGATTGTTCATTTTCCTTCTTTTATTCCCACAGTACAATGGTAAATCCTCTATTCAACTACTACATGTAATATAGGTTTACCAGCACAAATCTGACAACAAGTCATCAACCTGCAAGACCGATGATACCTGCAATAAGTTACAAATGAGTTATAGTCTTAACGAGTAAGATGAAGTTAAGAAAATGACAAAACTAAACGAGCAAAAGTGTGGAATTGGCGGAGAATTAGGTATAGGCCTTACCACAAGCAATTCTTCCACCAGCATTACCAGTGGCCAAGCTGAGTTCATGTCCACCTGATAAGGAAAAATTGCAGTTCATCTAAGTAACACCTTCAAAGGTAAAAAGAGAATAACAGTTGCCAAAAAAAAACAGAAAAAAGAAAAGAAAAAAAAAGACAAGTGTTTAACTTGTGAAGGCAGTGTGCATGTTTATCATTTCAAACTCGAAATTCTGATTTTCATCATACTTGGCAAAGTTTCAAAGTTTTATTTTTTTTCGAAATCACAGCAACCGTAAATCAAAATTCACTAATAAATGAAAACTAGAATTTCAGGTACAGAAAGAGAGATTACCCTTTCCGAGATCATCAGGGTCAGCATGTACAACAACAGCCCTTCCAATAATGGAATTTGGCCCAGTGAGAGGAATCTGCAAATATCAACAGAAATTGAGCCAAAACATTTCATAAACTTAGGGATCTCGGTAATACGAATATAATGTTGATATAGAGCATGTATTCACCTGCTTGTCGACAATGTTCACATCAACTTTACCTGAAACACAAATGCATCACCAAAAATCCATTAATGGCTAGAGAATGCTTAAGCACAATAAATGGTTTATTAACAATCAATTCCATTCACACATCAAGATTAACCATATCAAATAGACAGTTGATTTCAAGTACAAAGATATCTATAGCATGACATTAACAGAATGCGAAACATGAAATGTGTATATCAAAGAAGGCAAACGAAACACACCATCTTCGCCCACGGTGAGGTTTCCAAGATCACCAGCATGACGCTCTTCATCTTCAGGAGCACCATGCACTTTACCAGCAGGATTAAAATGTGGTCCTGCATTAGAAAGATCAAGAACCATTTGTGAATTAACTACGACCTAACCACGAACAATACAAAGTAATATATTTTTCAACTTCCTAATCATTCTTGTGATTTAGCAGCGAACACGTTACCAGTTGACATACAGCCGTTGGTTGTGTCACCAAGGGCGTGTACATGGAAACCATGCTTTCCAGCTTTAAGACCAGTAATAGTTCCAGTTACATTGGTTGGCGCTGAACAAATTCATAGCCACTTTCAAAATCAGTTTTATTCCGATATCTATACACTTATATAAGGGATTAAGCTACTATAATTCATGTTTTCTATATTCAATTCACTCACCATCTCCTTCTTGGGTAAAATGGATGGTGCCGTTGACACCCTCACTGCTGCTAAGAACGACAACTGCCTTCACCATTTTTACGTGTGATCTGTTCAAAATCGTCATTTAGCTAGTGATACAAAATAAAAATTCCTGCAGTAGAAATAGCGATATGCCCCTTGCAAAATGAATCGATTTCAATTTAAAGACATTTCGGTTCACATGCTTGCAATTCAATACTTGGGTAAAGCTAAGTACCAATTAGGAACTTAGATTTAGCAAAAATATATGAAAATTATTCCAATATCTTCATTCTTACTGAGAAGTAAACAATCTAATTTTCAATCCAAACTCATTTCGTATCAAAAAAAAGTCCAAACTCATCAGATAAGCAAGAACCACAGACACATGTATGAAAAAAGATCAAGATGATAAATCAAATAAGATGATCATCAAATTATGAAGACAGACCCTAGATCTAACAATTCAAAATATATCACACAAGAATAAAAAATCAAACAGAGATTATATGGCTTGCAAATCATGATATATCTTAAATAGAAGAAGATGAAAAGAATCTAATTCTAGAAAGAAAGAAAAAAAGTATAAAGATGAGATCAACATAAACCCTAGAAATATCTGATTACCTCAGAGCACCCCTTAACACGAACAGAGAAGTTTAGAGAGGAAGAATTAAGAGAGAGTGAGGAGAGGATTGACTGAAGGTTGAGGAAAACGACGTCGGAGAGATTAATGACTGCTTTATTGGTGCTATCCATGTGCGATATTCCTATTTTGCCCCTATCTACTTCTGTTCGTAGTAGGTAAAAATTGGTGTTAATTCTCAATCTATCCACCAGAAGAAACACTCCTAAATCCATACCGCCCTATATGGCTGAGAATTACACATTTTTGCACGATTTAATTCAGTGTGAATCCTATGAGCTTGGTGAACTGTACGGATCAAGTCATTGTACGTGTCTGATCTGATGAATTCTTGTGGCAGAATACAGGTAAGGGTAATAGAGTAAAAGTGAAAAACTAAGGGGATTACATTTACGTGAATTCAATGGATCGAGTGGTGGCATGATGCACGTGGTATTCATTTATAGAGCAAGATTCTTGTCACAGATATTGCGCGGCTGGACCGACCGCCTTCACTGTATTAACAACGTCCCTTTTCCTCGAGATTTAGGTATTTGTCATCACCAGATTTGCAGTAGTACACATGTTATGGTGCACGGAATGTTGATAGAAGCAAGTGTGGTACGGGTCTACTGGAAAAGGGAAAAAAAAGAAAGAAAAGGAAAACACTCTTGTAGGGTCCAAAATCTTGCTGCTTAATAATCAAAGAGATTAACCTTCGTCCCGAAACCAACGGGGCTTGGTCAAGAGTTGAACTCCTAAGTTATAGGTTAGGGATTCAATTTGCGTTGTTGTCTGATTAAAAAAAAAAAAAACTTATGGACTTTTGCGTAAAAAATTTATATATATATATATATAGAAAAACCTTCATCCGGAAGTATTGAGGATCTAAATCTTTAATTCAAAATACCTACATAAAGTAATCCCAAAACACTAACTCAATATTTTGATAAATATTAATGAAAAATCTCTAGAATGATATGAATACAATAATGTATTGTTTTACAGATTAACAATAATACGTATATAAAAGATATACAACATTTCTAGAGTCGATAAAACTTTAAAACTATGAAAACGAATATATCTGCGCGCACCATTTCTTCTGATTACTGAAAGACTGAAGTGAAAACGAGTGACCACATCATCCCGAGGGGGTGCTCAGTGGAAACAAATACAACATCCAGTGCGTAGAGTCCTGCTGGGATTCAGAGACGTAAGGAACGCGACTGTAACTTGATCAATGTGAGATTGGTTAGGGCTCAACTACATTCCAGTCCGAGGTTAACTTGTAGTAGACTAGAGTCTGTAGCGGCTTAATACAGTGTGGTGTTCAAATCTGGACTAGGTCTCGGGGGTTTTCTGCATTTGCGGTTTCCTCGTTAACAAATCTTCTGGTGTCCGTGTTATTTCTTTTCCGCATTATATTTGTTTATATAATTGAAATATCACAAGTTGTGTGTAGTTCAATCAATTGGTAAATCCAACCTTTGGTTGTTGATTGAAATTGATTGACACTTGAACATTGGTCTTTTGTACCGTTCAAGTTGTTTCTCATAATAATCAGGCTCAAGGATTCTATCTGTTTGATATGTTGATTACATTGAGAAACATAGATATAACTCTTGGATATATTTCCTTGATTGAGTCTGACTGTCTTGTTGATTCTCTTGGAATTATATTGGAGTTAGTCCATACAGATTGCCTAACGAAATATTGGGTGTGGTTGTTAGACCCCCGCTTTTTCAATTGGTATTAGAGCAGGCAAACAAGTTAAAGACCTCATAAGTCTGTGTTTGTAACAATCTGACTCTATGGATAGAAGCGTTATCTTTATAAACGTACCGCCAGTCTTCTATGGCTCGAATTACTTATGGTGGAAAATTATTATGTGTGCCTTTCTCCAAGCACGTAATTTTCAATCATGGGTTTATGTTGTTAATGGCTATAATCCTCCACTGGTTACAGTAGACGGTGTAACAGTTGCAAAGGATATTGGTAGGTATGATCCTGACGAGATTCTTGCTGCAAATTTTTTTTCCTGACGACTTAAATGCTATCATACATGCCATTACCCCAGATTTTCATCACCATGTAACTACGTGCACTTGGTCTAAAGATGCTTGGGATATCTTAAAAACCGTATTTGAAGGGAATACCTCTGAAAAGAAAGCTAGGCTTCAAAACCTAAATTATGATTGGGAAAACCTTTGTATGGCTGATGAAGATTCATTTGATGAGTTTAATCACTAAGTGTCTGAAATTGTAAATGCATCCTTTGTATTGGGTAAGACTATTCCTGAAAAGGACATTGTGATGAATATTCTCAGATCATTGTCAGCTGGATACGATTCTAAGAAGCATGCCATCGTTGAGGGAAATAACCTTGATGCACTTTCCAGAAATACTCTTTTTGGGAAGTTAAAGATATTTGATCATGAGCATACATCCAAACCTGGAAAGGATATTGCTTTCAAAGCATTAAAGAACACTAAATTACTTGATAAAAGTAAAAGTGTTGGCAACTCTGTAGTTGATCCTAGTGAGACTGGTTCATCAGATGAAGATCTTGAAAACTCAGTCTCACTGATCACAAGACAGTTTAGAGATCTTCTTTTGAAAAGAAGTAAACGGTTCATCAGAGATAAACCCAGGTCATCAGTCAAACCTCATGACAGTGCCCCTCCTAAAAACAGGGATACCGTCGATACTGATGATGAGGATATGCCACAGTGCTTCAAGTGTAAAGGTTTTGGTCATTTTGCTAATAAGTGTCCAAATCGGAGAAAATGCACTAGGAACAAAGGTCTTGCTGCAACTCTTGATGAAATGTCTGATCACTATGATTCAAATGAAGACGAAAAATCAAGTGTTGCACTCCTTGGTGAAAATATTGATTTTGATAATTGTAGCAATACGTACATCAATCTTGATAGTTTACCAGAAGAAACTTCTTCAACCACTTTGGAGGATAAAATGGATTTTTCCCTGTCTACTGAAAATTCTATCTCACATGTTTCAGGTACCTCAATTTGTTTAGCAGCATGCTCAGCTATGGTGTATAAACCGTCCTCCACATTGACATGTTCTTATTATACTCTTAAGGGTCATGATCTCTCTAAGTGTTTCAAGTACAAACATATAAATAAGATATGTCAACAAACTTCAACGGAGAGCAAATCGATTAGCAAACAGGCTCAAACTTGTTCAGAAGTCGAATTCATCTGAGGTTTGTAAACTCAACTCGTCTCAAAAGAAGTTAATTTCTAAAGAAAAAATTAGACCTCTACAGAAAACAACAAGATCTAAACATTCTGTGAAGAAGGGTATTAAGAATTCCGTAGAAGAAGTGTATGGTGGACAGATTATTGTTCACCCCAACACAATTTAATTATGTTGAAAGTGCATCTTGTCTCATGTGCCTGGTTCCAAAGAGATAAGAGTTGCGCACAGATCAGGCTTTAGGAAAAGATTTTTTTTTTTTTACTTTTTTTTTTGTTTCTCTGGAATTCTGTTGATCTTTTCATATCATAAAATGGTATTGAAAAGGATTTCCCTTTTGACCATTGAAAGAGAGTTATAATCGACAATTCTACCTTCTTTAGGGTTATGAATTGGTCGTACGCGAATCCTTTTTACTGTGTATAAAGGTTCCGTAACCCTACATTCCTTTTTCCTTCCCTGAAAAATCTTTTTATCATAAGACTGCTTGTAGAGCTTGTATTGTGTATTTCTCTCACAATCCCATACTTGAATGGAGACTCCAAGCATCATGTCTTCTGATGGAAAAGCTGTTAATATGATTGTTAAGCCATCTTTTTTTTTATCAGTAAAGAATTTGGTGCTGGCGAGTTTCGAACTCAAGTCACTGGTATCATCACCTAGTGACTTTACCACCGTACTACAGTGACACCAGCATTGTTAAGCCATCAATCATCAAGGAAAAAGATAAATCTCTTTCCTCTACAACTTTGAAGAGAAAAAGGAAGAATATGAAGAAACCAAGGGATATCCCCTCTAATCTTCAGAAGTTTTCTGGTGTTCTTGAAGAGTTGAAGGAAACAAGGAAGGAGATTCAACAAATAAAGGTTATTGTTCTAAGATCTCTTGAAATTCAGAAGGCCCTGGTTCGGCATCAGTCTATAAGGTTCGTTGGAATTGACTCCTTTCTTCATGAACCTTATGTTCCAATGTCTGTTGACGACAAGGAGTTCAAGGACGATAAAGAATTTTTTAAGAATCTTAATGTCTAGGAAACTTCTTATGAGAATTTATTCTTGTTTTTAAGAAGGATAACTAGGGTTTGGAATAGCAAGTATTATGATTACATATAGCTATTGCCAACGATTTTCATCTTGCAATGTTTTAGATTTATTTATTTAAATTTCAAGTTATTTGGAAGATGATTTTTGCAGTATTAATCTTTATTGGTTTCATATATTCCAAATAATGTTATGGGATATGTCTGTTTACGTCCGTGAACTATGATTGTCCCATATATGTCAAAAGTTAAGTCTATTATGTCTTTATGCAAATATTGATAAAAGATAGAATGAACTTTTGAATATTCCGTAGTATTGATCTTTCCCAGATCCACTTTTATGTGAAAGTACTGTATGGCTCTGTAAGCTTTCTTATGTTGAGCATTTCCGATTAAATTAATTATTAAGGTTCCTTTGTGGTTAATTTAATTGAGTTTTTCTGGGTACAAATTCATGTTTCATGTGATTTGTTAATGTTAAAAAAAAATGCTTCTTTTCTTGTAAAAGTAAGGTCGCTCTTGTTGTTCAATCGGGAATGGCATTTTATGGGGGAGAGTTCTTAATTGAACTTGTGCTTAATTGCCAAATCTTTGTGGGGAGTGCGACTGTGGAATATTGTAGGAGTTATCTTGTATCTTTATAAACTCCTTGATGAATACACTAAGTTTTGACAATGTGAAATCATCGAAAAAAAGTTGATATGTTCTCTTTTAGTCATGAATAATCTCTTTGAGAATTTTATTATGATCCTGCTAGTTTTCGTACCTTTGCCAAGTTATATTGACAAAAAGGGGGAAAATTATTTTGTAGTTCACACTACATACATATGGTTTACGAATCATTATGTAAGGGAGAGTGGTTTTCATTGTGAGATGAAGTATTGACTAGGGGGAGTACTACATATCATCATAGCATTATTGTCAATGTTATGATAATACATCAAACTTTGATGATGTGTAATAATACTATGACACTGTATAACAATAATTTAGAACATCTATTTTCTTATTGTTATGGCTACGGATCTTCAACAACTATGATGCTAAGTTGAACACGTTCACAATCACTGGAGTACTTGGAGTGACGAAGAATTCAAGGAATGTTGAAGAATCAAGGAAATCAAGAATTTGGATGAGAAGCTACAAAGTTTATTTACTTTGTAATCCATATGTATTGATAGTTTTATCACTAAAATTGACAAAGGGGAAGATTGTTAGAGCACTGCTCGGTCGAACTCGCAAGCTTTGCTATCTCAAGCTTGTTTGTCAAGTTTAGTTGTCAAAACTATAAGTCTTGATTTCTAGTATACTTGTAGCTATGTCTCGGATTAGGATAAAATGTGTAGTTGAGCTTTAGACTTCACGACGTTCATCGATTGAAGACGAAGAACTACTAAGGGGAGCTTATGGAACTTCATCAACAGAAGGTATGTGGAGACTTGAACTCATCTATCACTCAGAAGTCTATTCTATTTTATCTCCTATTGAGACAAAAGTCGTATAGCTATATAGACTTTACATTATACATATTTGATATTTCGAGCTGAGTTTAACTTGCTTATATGTTTCTCGAAATATGTGTTGGAAAGTTTTTTGCTTTAACCACGTTCATCATTATTCTTGACGAAAGTCAAAAGATGATCATGAAAATCACCGGGTAACATCTTACATGATTTGTGTGAGACAGTCATTTGATGTAGACTCGGAATGTTACGTATTGATCATTCGATCACTTGAAAATTGCTTAAAAGCTAATAGTTTGTGTGAGACAGCTATTGTCGTCTTCTAAGAATGTTTCAATCATTGAAATGGGAGTTTAGAACGATTAATAATTGTCTGGATATAGCACAGTATGCATACCCATATGCAAACTATTGTAAGTATGATTCAGATCCGGGAACCAAGTATGCATTACCCGTATGCGAACGATTTTAACTGTTAAAGTCAGGGAATTGCAAATTGTTTCACATGAGGTCGGTCTGGAACGACAGTATGTGTACCCGTTTGCGAACTGTCGGAAAAGATCAAAGTCCGGAACTTAAGTTTGCGTACCCATTTGCAAACTTATGTGGTTAAGTTCTAAAATCGGTTAAGTATGATTTCATACTCATCAACAAATACATTTATCTTTGCAAACCATGGCTTAATGTTCATGACTTGATTCTTGAATAAGTATTATTGTACAAACATGAATCAAATCCGATTTTGCTTCAATTGTGTCTTGTATACTTCTATGAGAATATAAACAATTGAACAACTCTATGAGTAACACAATTAGATTCATTTGATTATCATTTGATCTAGAAGTGTTAATATGAATGTGGTTAACACAAAAGTGTTCATATGGCTAACTTCGGTTAACTGTTATTGAGCCAACTCAATATACACGTTTAGGTACGGTTACCCATATCTCAATGAAGGTATATTTCATTTGTGTATAACAAGCTAAGACCATCTAACGGTGGAGAGATATTGCTTTGGTTTTAAGCAAACTTAGCTTGAATCTTAAATCAGGATTTCATCCAACGGTGAATATTGATTGCTTTGTTTCAAAGCTATCAAACCCTGATTTGAAGACTATATAAGGGAGAACTCTAGCAACTGGGAAACTTAATCCACACACCTCCTATGTGATACTAGTTTCGATTAGAGTCGATTCTCCTTTAACCTAGGTTTTTCTTAAAACCATTATAGGTTAATGACTTGAAGACTTCATTGAGATTCTGAAGCCAGACCCAACTATTTTCTGTAGTTGCGTGTTCTGATCTTACTTGCTCTATCGTATTGAGTGCTATCTTCTCTAAGATTTGCTCGATATTTATATCCGATAGGTAAGATATAAAAATTAATCACAAAGCTCTTCGTATCATTCTTTGTGATTCCACAATAACTTATTCTACTACTATATAGTTAAGTTATTGTGAGGTGATTGATATTTATAGGTTGTTCTTAGGGAATATAAGACCGAATTATCAATTGGTTCCTGTTCACCTTGATTTATCAAAAGACGGAACGAAAATTTCGTAGGTATTTCTATGTGAGACAGATTTATCTATCAGAATAGACTTTTCTGTGGGAGACATATTTGTTTGTAAAGTCTTCGACTTTTGGTCATAGCAACTCTTAGTTGTGGGTGAGATCAGCTAAGGGAATCAAGTGCGTAGAGTCCTGCTGGGATTCAGAGACGTAAGGAACACGACTGTACCTTGAGCAATGTGAGATTGGTCATGGCTCAACTACATTCCAGTCCGAAGTTAACTTGTAGTAGTCTAGAGTCTGTAGCGTCTTAATACAGTGTGGTGTTCAAATCTGGACTAGGTCCCGAGGTTTTTCTGCATTTGCGGTTTCCTCGTTAACAAAATTTCTGGTGTCTGTGTTATTTCTTTTCCGCATTATATTTGTGTATATAATTGAAATATCACAGGTTGTGCGTAGTTCAATCAATTGGTAAATCCAACCTTTGGTTGTTGATTGAAATTGATTGAGACTTGAATATTGGTCTTTGGTACCGTTCAAATTGTTTCTCATAATAATCAGGCTCACGGATTCTACGTGTTCTATTTACTGATTACATTGAGAAACAGAGATATAACTCTTGGATATATTTCCTTGATTGAGTCTGACTGTCTAGTTGATTCATTGGAGTTAGTCCATACAGATTGCCTAACGAAATATTGGGTGTGGTTGTTGGACCCCCGCTTTTTCACTAATCATCCTCCGACATTCAACATTCAAGCAGCCAATTCATTTAGATTGAATGTCCAATCATGGAAGCGCCAATGGTTCGGCAAAGCAAATTGGAATCGTTAGATTTTAAATTTTAAACTCAAATACAATGGTTAATAAAAGAAACGCCCGATAACTGGGCGAAAATAATATAACCGTTATATTTTGACATCTAACATAAAATCTAATGCTTCTGAATTAAAGCACCAAATAACTTGGCCCAAAAAAAAACTTTGCAACATCGAATCATTTGGTGCCACATAATTGATTCCAGATTACATTCAAGCGATCCGTTGAAACAAAGTTAAACATAAAATTTTGGCCACACTTTTGGCCTTTGAATCTTGAATCTTGGAGGATGATTAGAGAAAGCTTAAGCTTAAAAAAAGCATGGAATATTAAATTCATGGGTTTCAAGTAGGGTTACTCCAAACCATATTCTAAGACCCGAATGAAAATTTTGGAATTTGTATAACGCATCTACATCAATACAATTTTTTTTTTGTTTTTTTTGTAGCAGTACATGGAATGACCAACGATGTACTTAATTAGTATATTTTTTTCTTTTCTTTTTAATCCACTTGCATCTTATTAGCCTGACATGCTCATCATTTGTACTCCCTCGGTCACTTATATATAGCCGGAATTTGTCAATTATTCATCCTTTTTCTTGTTTTACCCTTTATCTTATTCCCAAGACAAGATATATTAACCTATTTGTTATATATCCATGCATAGTAAATAAGGGTATATGTGGAAAAAGGTAATCTTGAAATTGGAGTTTCGTCTATCTAATGGGACATGGGACAATCAAAATCCAAAACTCCTCATTTATATAAAGGACTGAGGGAGTATGTGCTGATCAATTCTCAGTTCTTGGCAAGTATTTTCAAATCCATTTTTTCCCTCACGAAGCTAGTATCTAGCTAAAATGAGATTATTATTTACAAATATGTATTGGACTAAGTTTAAAACTTTATCAAACCTAAATTTTAGTATTGGGTTTGAATATCTTGAAAAAAATAATTTGTCTAACTAAATTTCGAATCTACTGGCTCTTTAAAAAAAATTTATGATCTAACCATGTATACTCAGACTTGTCTCGAACTACAGTCGTATTAATGATATATCATGTCTACGATTTATGTTCAAACGTGTTGTTGGTAAAAATGTTAATGAAAGTTAATAATGTTTTCAGTTGTAAGTTATGTTCTGAGTATTAAATCGAATGGTTTCCTTTTAATTCCAAAGTGCCTCATACTCGCTTCTAGTAAAATGTTTAGTATTTTGTTTCTGTAAGAGAATTTTCTTTATAATTTTACTCTCTATGGGTGGTACCTACTAACTAGTATTGAAAAATCTTAAGGATTTGTTTATGGTTATGTTGTTGTTAAGACAAAAGTCCCTTTCCCCCTTGTTTCTGGCCTTATAAATATTAGTGCTTAATTTTCTAAAATGAATGCATTTTTTTTAATTTCCGAATGATGTACAAGGGGTTTAACCTTGCTTATTAGGTTGAAAATCGACCTATTGTGAGGAAAAAAAATATGGTCCACATATCATTATTACTAATATAAATTATTTTTATTTTTATTATATATTAATTCGATAAAAATGCATGAGCGGAAAGATTTTTATTGATTAGATTTACGTAGTTGAGTATTGTGTGATCATAATATTTGAAAATATTTAATTTGGATTGGATAGAGGGGTACGTGAGATCATAAGTGGGGTTTTCAATTAAGTTTTAATTTTTCAGTCATTTAAGTCGGACTTTTTAAACCTTTGCAGCTCTTTGATCATCATTACTTGGAAAAAAAACACGATATTTAGAACCATATGCTGAAAGAGGATTTTAACGTCCCATGAATTTTAGTATACCTAACATAATTTGTTCATAAATAACATTATGAACTAGTTATCGAACACTGAAAGTGTTATGAATTGCTTTAACGCTATTAATATGAATTGCTTTAGAAAAAGAAATAGATAAAAACTATCTCTCTCATAGTGAGTTAATGACTTATCATCTTTATGATTTGCGATCATTCTGTTCAAATCTAATATATCCTTACATGAATGATCCATCGGCGCCTCAAGGAATCAAAAGCTTCGAAGCACGCAATTTGATGGAAATAGTTCATGGCGTTACGATCAGAATCATCATGTTTTTTCAGTCATTCTAGCGGAGCGACTGAAGCAAAAAAAATTGATGCAACCTACAAGTATTCTTGTACATCCGTTCTATTGGGACTCTACTAAGTCCTTGAAAAAAAAAACATGTGGTCGGGGAATATCTCGATAAACACTATCATCAGTGGAAAAAAAAATTCAAACCACCAATATGTTCTTCCTAATGAACTTCAAAAATTTCCTTATGATTTAAAAACCCTACATTTTGGAAATTGGAAACAACTACTTCCCGATTGTGTTCGAGATCGAAGTGTTATGTCAAGAAAATTTCATATTTCTGCCGACAAGAATACTGCTATTGGCCTTATTACCTACATAAGAAACCGCAGTACCCACTCTGGCCACAATATTTGAACATATGCAATTAGTTAGTGAACATATGCAGATGAGTTGTTTGCCGAGGCAATTCTCTAGATCAAAATCTAAATTGACGGTCATCATAGCCTTTGGGTCTTGGTTCACTATAATCAGCAACTCGAATAAGCATTTCAAATATACTATTAATTAGATACTAAATAGAGTGATCACATTCATCCATTTGGGTCTTTATAGAGCTAGCTATAAATGATAGACATTAAGCTCGGTGTCATTTCCTAGCCCACCGAGGGATGGAATGTGGCCAAACCTTGCAAGCACATGAAACCTTAGAAAAGTATAATGGAACAATTATCTACCAACCTAGGTGTTATCAATTAACTGTCTAAATCATGACCCCCTCTCCTCTCTCACTAGTTTAACATGAAGACATGAAGAAAAGGTTTTCTTCACCGGCAACTATTTTCGGCTCAGATCTGGTCCTTTTGGGATCGGATCTGGGCGGGATTTTCTTTCCCTTTTCTTGTCTTAGGTTAGATCTTTGTTATTAGTTAGTTTCTATCATGGTTTTCTCTTACTTATTGGTAAGTTTTGTACACCCTTATGGTGTTTTTATCTCCTATATTAGAGAGGTTTATCTCGGTTTTAATGGTCGTTCTTGTGTTTCATGGGTTTTAAGATCACTTGGGATGTTTTTCAACGACGAAAACTTCATCATTGTTAGCTCCGGCGACGGAATCTTTACCGAAATCTTCATTATCTATTTATCCAGCGACGAAATCTTCATGAATGATGCTTTTGACGACGAAATCTCCATCACAAGTTTTAAGAAATTTGAGCAAATCACTCCAACTTTTGGAGCACATCGTTATGAAGAAGAAAAACAAACAAAATGGTTGGAATACACTTCCGAGAAAAACCATTCTTCCTCCAACTTGATCGGTTCTTATTCATGCTTGTATTTGTTCTACACCGGTAATCCTTCTCTTTCTCTTGTCGGATTTCTTGGTAAACTTGTACGGTATGTCTATTTGTATTTTCTTAATTTTGATTTTAAACCCATTGTAACCTTGAACTCCCATTAATGAAAAGGTTCTTTGTATCAAAAAAAAAAAAAACTGTCTAAATCAAAAAAAAAATGCCCTAAATGCTAAGGTAAAGCTCAAGTTCATACAAAACAAGAAAGAACTCAAGTCATATAAACCCCATGTGTTTCCAGAGTTGAACCAACAAAACCCTAATCTCTAATATATCTAAACCCATCCAAATTTCACCCCTGCAACTAAAAATCAAGAGAACCCAGTCTAGGTAATCACAGATTTTGCAACAAAAACTCCGAAATAAATCCTACAAATCATCAAGTTGTTAACCTAAATAAAACTTCATAATTTCTTCAAATAGATTTGCATCCATACTCAAATAACAACCAAATGTAAACAAATCAAAACATGGATTTCTAGTTCAAATTCATATATTGATAACCAAGATTCGAAAAAGACATCCACAGATGCCCTAAGGTCAAGATATTCAGTTTTTGAAATTGAGGCAGATAATCTTCTTACCTTCCTTACAGATCTCATAGCTGCAGCACCTCCAATAGATCTCGTACTGAGCACTAATTTTTCTTTGAATTTATATTTGTGTATGTGTAGTTGTAAAGCCGTAGTCCGGTCCTGTAGTTGGTGGTACTTGGTGGAATTCGAACTGAATCGAATCAGTCATGTTATTAGAACAAGAAGAGCTTTTACCCTTTTTATTTTTCATTTATGATGGGATTGTGCTTCATCTTGTATGTTTGGTACCTTTGGGTAAAAAAATTAATGACTTATGATGTATAAAACTATATTTATGATTAATGTGTTTTTAACGTAGGGATATAAATATGATGTTAAGTATTCAGTAACGATGCTTAAAGAGCTGGAAGTCCATCTCAAATGGTTGAATATTTTAAACTATTGGATGAAAACCCTACTTATAGTTTCACACACTCCTTCTATCATATCTATATTAAATAATTAAGTTATCCTGAGTACACAACATTCAACTATGTGAATGTTATCGCTCATCCTTTCACCTACATATATGGATAGAGGATAAATGTTTCTTTCAACGTTGTTTTCGCGTTCCTTTGGCACTTATAGAGTGAGGTTAAAGTGAGACTGAGTGGTCATGGAAGATTCATTTGATCTGAAGAGAACTAAAATTGAGAAACACAATCCTACACGAAGTCCTTTTAATCCAAATATGGCGACCATAGTTATATCCAACTTCTGATTAGGAATGTTTAGAAAGTACAACGAGTATTTAAAACATGGAGAAAGTTCGTAACAACAAAAACTATGTACAGAAAGAGTGTGGAGGCAAATACAGATTTCTAGGCATTAAAAATGATAGCAATGGATTTTATCTCTCATATTTGGAACACGATGATCAGGGTAAGGGTACTTATCTCAATAAAATTCTTGGTCAACCATTTTTATTTTATTTTTAACTTTGAACAATCAATAGTTGGATCAAGAAATGAGAATATATGAATTGTTATACCCTATTGTTATGTTTGTCCGGTTCCAACTTATCTGGTTAATCCTATTACCACAGAGTACACTTTTTCGTAGCTTTAGTAAGGGTGATGATATCTGGTAATCTTATTCAATATGGTTTTACATATCATGAAAATGTTTACAAAGTAGTTAAATTTTTATGGAAAAAAATACTGCACGTAGGTTTGACTGGAGGAATTGGAACTGCTGAAATGTTTATAGTAGGTAAATCAATCCTAGATAGTTAAAAATAGGTAAAATTCCTTGTTATGTCGACCGTAAGGCTGCATGTGTGGATGGGTTCATGTTTTGGATTTCTAACGATGTTAACATGATCATAACTCTAGCTTTGAATGATAATAAGTTTGAAAAAAATCAATTATCCACCTTTTAAGATTTATGTTAAAGAAGTACAACTTCTCTAATTAAATGAAGTTATGTTTTCTTCTAGAACATAGGCGAAAACATGATGTTGCCGAAGAATATGAAGAAAAACAAGAAGACAAACCCGACGATAGTGAAGGTATTGTAATAAGGATGTATAAAGATGATGAAATTGGTACTTGGTCAAAGTTATTTAGGTTCAATTTAAAATTTGCTTCCGGAATTCCAATGGATTTGTATCTGCATGTTATATATGAAAACTACGAAAGTTTAGTTTCTTAAAGAACAAAAAGGTTATATTTTTGCATCAACACGTTTCCTTTAATTATTATGACCTTAAAATTGATCGGAACGAGAAATTTTTCGAGAATAATAATGGGGATAAAGTTTATTAATATGCACCACATATTTTTTTTTTCTCCTTAGCGGACCTTGTACTTGAGAATCCCAACCTTCCACGCCGGTTCCTCCTGCCTATGTCTTAAAGAAACCTTTTACGATAAAGTTATCCTCCATCAATCATTTGGACAAGGATATGTTCCCCTTCGATATGTTTTTATTGCCGCAAGTTCTTCAAGATAAATTTGTCATGATTCACGATGTTCAAATCCGGGTAATACAAGCGGTGGAAACATTCAGCTTCAAGGATTTCAACCTGTATCTAGTTGTTACTAGAGTCTGGGTTTGAAAAATCAAAGGAATTACATTGGAAGACCTCAATGCTAACAAGACGTATGATTACCTTGTACCAAACTCCAGGATATTAGCGGACTTAGATTAATATCTGTTTCCTAGTATTAAATAGCACTGCTCAGTTGAACCCGCCAAGCGTTGGTATGTCAAGGTTGGTTGTCATATTTTAGTATCAAAACTCATAAGCCGATTGATTAGGTTACTGGATTCAACTTCGTCAGGTTAGACTAAGAAGTCTATAAATGTTGAGACATACACGTATTACTATGAAGACTTGAAGAATCTGAAGACGTGTCGACATCAACGAAGACATCATCCTTCCACTTGAGATTAGTAATACATGACTTGACTTGTTTCCATTTCTATATCGTAAGTTGTCAAGTCGTTTCTGAGATAGACTTTTCTATACGTATTTCTATGGAGACAGATTTATCTATACAATAGACTTTTCTGTGTGAGACAGATTGGTTTATCAAGTCTTCGACTTTGGGTCGTAGGAACTCTTTGTTGTGGGTGAGATCAGCTAAGAGAATCAAGTGCGCAGAATCCGGCGTGGTTCTAGAGGCGTAAGGAACGCGACTGTACCTTGATCAGTGTAAGATTGGTTAGGGCTCAACTACATTCCAGTCCGAAGTTAACTTGGAGTAGGCTAGTGTTTGTAGCGGCTTAATACAGTGTGGTGTTCAAATCTGGACTTCCCGGGGTTTTTCTTCATTTACGGTTTCCTCGTTAACAAAACTTTTGGTGTCTGTGTTATTTCTTTTCCGCATTATATTTGTTTATATAATTGAAATATCATAGGTTGTGCGTAGTTCAATCAATTGGTAAATCCAACCTTTGGTTGTTAATTGAAATTGATTGAGACTTGAACATTGGTCTTTGGTACAGTTCAAGTTATTTCTTATATTCAATCGGGCTCGCAAATTCCTATTTGTTTGATTGCGGATTGAATTGAGAAATTGAGATATAACTCTTTGATATACTATTCATAAGATCGAGTCTGACTGACTAGTTGATTCTCTCGAAAGTATATTGGAGTTAGTCCATACAGATTGCTAAGCGAAATATTGGGTGTGGTTATTAGACCCCCGCTTTTTCAATTGGTATCAGAGCTTGCAAACACGTTCAAGACCTTACAAGTCTGTGTTTGTAGCGATCTGACTCTATGGACAGAAGTGTTATCTTTATAAACGTACCACCAGTCTTCGATGGCTCGAATTACTTATGGTGGAAAATTGTTATGCGTACTTTTCTTCAAGCGCGTGATTTTCAATCATGGGTTTATGTTGTTAATGGCTATAATCCTCCAATGGTTACAGTAGACGGTGTCTCTCTATTGTAAAGGATATTGGTAGATATGAACCTAACGAGATCCTTGCTGCAAAGCAAAATTCTGACGGTTTAAATGCTATCTTACACGCCATTACCCCAAATCTTCAGCACCATGTGACTAATTGCACTCGGTCTAAAGATGCGTGGGATATCTTAGAAACTGTATTCGAAGGGAATACCTCTGAAAAAGAAGCTAGGCTTCAAAACCTGCTTTCTGATTGGGAAAACCTTCGTATGGCTAATGAAGATTCATTTGATGAGTTTAATCACAAAGTGTCTGAAATTGTTAATGCATCTTTTGCATTAGGTAAGACTTTTCCTGAAAAGGACATTGTGATGAAAATTCTCAGATCATTGCCAGCCAAATACGATTCTAAGAGACATGCCATCGTTGAAGGAAATAACCTTGATACTCTGTCTAGAAATTGTCTGGTAGGAAATGATAGACGCATTTATGTGTCTATTTTGATCTCAATTGCATATATTGTTAGTGCTCGATTTTGTACTTATTTGGCTTTTTATGTCTTTATAGGTGTTTTTGGAGAAATAAGCTTTTGTGGAGAAAGTTGCTCGAAAAGTGACATTTGAACCTCCGGAGGCACCAAGAAGATGTATTACAGGCACCCCGGAAGTACGTTGGAGGCATCCCAGAAAATTTATATTTACACCCTAGAAAAATCATTAAAGGCACCCAAGAGGAATCGTTAAAGGCACCCCTCAGTTGGATAAGGGGCGTCCCATTTTCCAGGGCAACTACTATTGGTAGACCGAACTGGATAGGGGGAGGTCATCTTCACCATTTGAAATAGATTTTTAGTGGGAAGAATAGCTTCACACCTGCGCAGTTTGCTGAAGCTGTTTTGGGCTGGATTTGCTCGGATTTTCTCATGAAGATGGTTTGGTTTGGGCCTTTTGATGTGAAACAGGATTTCTATTGGACTTGGATCGACTGAAAAAGGGAAGATTTTCTTTCCTTTAATGAAGCAAGGGACGGTAAAATATCCAAAGACTGCATGATTTTCAGGGAAGGATTGGATGAGATATAGTCGCAGTTTTAGTTAGGATTTGATTAGGAATATCGTGTCATGACCTAACATGAATGGTAAGTTCTCCGGATTCGAAAATAAGGGGTGTTGTGATGATTCTTGTGGAGAGAAAGTAACGGGTATTTTGTTGTATATTTGGAAGTTGAGCGTGATAACAATGAAGAATATATTCTCTGTTAGATTTACTGCCATCAAATAACAGAGTTTAAAGGGAAACAAAGAAATCAGCTGCCGCGTAAGAAAGACAAAAGATGGAAGAAATTCCGTGGCGTGTCATGAAAGAAAAGGGAGTATTTTTGGAGATTTCGTGGAGTTACAATCATCCCGACGTGTATATAAAGAATGGAGAGAAATCATAGAGGGGTTGTCGAGAGTTGGGAGACGTCGGAGCTGCAGGAGAAGTTGCAGAGTATCTTCTCTGCTGGTGAAGAAGAAGACGAGCTAAAGAACATTGGATCGCTCAACTCAGTCGTTGATCCAGAGGACAGTCGTAGAAACCGTGACCTATACTTTCAAACTCAATAACTTTGTAACAATTTTTCCAACAATTATTTTGAGTTCGCAACAGTTCTGCTAGGGTTCTCTGTAACAGTGGGTTCTGTAACAATTATAACTATTACAAACACACTGCTTTATACCTTTTCTTCAATAAAACACCTTTTTGAGCTATGGATTATTATTTTGAGCGTGTTTTCACCATGAAGAGCTAAAACCCAACACTGGGATGAATGAGGAAGCCATTATCTACGCGTGTGGTAAATCTATTTAATTCCTTTATGACTTTTGCATTATTTTAAATTGATTCATGATTTTTCTTAATTGATTGTGATTTTGTTTGATGACGTATGCTTGGTCTTAGTATTTTTGATACGCCATGCTTGTGATTTACAGTCAATCTTTTATAAAATCTACCTTGGCAAAGAATAAAGAGTCAATATTTATTATGTTATGAGCTATAATTGTCTGGAATTGATAGTTGAACCACATGAATATGAGAATTGGTGGAATCTTGAGTCTCAGTACCTCTCGATATTTGTGACAACCTTGTGAATATATTATTTATTTATTTTTTCTTAAGTCTTAAATCAAACCTCAACGAGTCCGAGTAAACGACAACTTTATTTACCACTGTAAATACAACATCAGGAAAGCTAAAGATTTTTGATCTTGAACTTAGTAAAAGAGAAAAACTTCGAATGAGTTGCAATTCTATTGCTACTTCTGATGTAAGTTCTCGGTGTCCAAAAATAATTGATTTGAAGGATGAGAATTGCTTTAACTCTACTCTTTCACTGTGTGTACAACAGTTAAAGAAAACTCTTCTGAAAAGAAAAAGAAGGTCTCGTAAAAAATCTTCCTCAATCAATGAAATGAATAAGAAAGTTCAGAAAAACTATAATAATGGAACTCTTTCCATGTGCTACAAATGTGATCATCACATTTCTGGTGTCCCTGATAAGGAGGTGAGTGAGATAACCAAAGCATGGATGTCTACTCTTGACTACTGTCCGGAGGATGAAGTCTGTGAAAGCTTTCTCATTTATTTTGCTGATAATAACTCTTGTTCTTCTGACAACTCTGATTATTCCATGATAAACATTCAAACTTCTCCAGAAGAAAAATTCGATCTCTTGACCAAACATCTTTACTTGGTTAAAATAAAAATTCAACTGGAAAAGGAAGTCTGGATTAAAAGGATTGAAAATCTGGAATGTCAACTGAAAACATTGAGACAAGAAAATGCGACTTCTCGCAATTGTGATATTAAAAAGAAAAATCGATACTCTTCGATAAGTTCTAGCAAACCAAATCAGCATATTACTCATGTGAGTTTGTCGTGTTATAAACTCTCTCATGATGAGAAAGACTTGGTTAACTTCACAGCTTATAGTGAGTATATCTTGAATAAAAATCAGGATTACCCAGAAACGGATTGCACAAAGGTTCTTAAAAATACTTCTTCTAAATCACGATTTCAGAAGAAGAAAAAGAAATCTCATAAGAAATCTATGTCACTTTCTAAAGAGATTTTCAGAACCATTCATAGTATGCAAAAATTGATGAACAGTCTGGTCAGAAAAATAAAGGGAAGAAAAATATCCTCTTCGGATTCTCACTCCACAAAGAGGAATCTTAAAAAAGTTTTACAAAATCTTTCTCCTCTCTTTTGAAACCTCCCGATCCTTCTGTAAGTGGGAGAAATTACTCTTTGTAAGTTTTGAGATTGTTCTGGTCTATTTTCACTTGGACAAGAACAATAATCTCCCAGAGAGATTGAAAAGATTTCTGTTGACTTGTTCGTGTATTTCCAAAAAATTGTTTCTGAACTCTGGGATGTTTTTCCTATCTCTTTTAAGTTTCTGTTAGGTTTTTTTTCAAAGCTCTTTTTGGGAATTTATCTCATCTCTCTTCCTTTTTAAAGAGATTTATTTCCCTTAAGCAAGCATTTCATTTACCTTATCTATCATGTCCTCTTCTAGTCTTTCCAGTAAAGAGGATGATGTATGAACTGTTCTCTTTCCCTCTAAGAAAGTTCGTTTTGGTTCTTCTAATAATGAGATGTGTCAAGATAAACGTGATTCATACTCTGATGGATATCCTACTGGTTCTCATTTTGATAAACTCTCATTAACCATGAATCTTGTCTTGGAGCAAGTACAGGCATTGAAGAGTGAACTAGAATCCTCCATCAAAATACTTGAAGACAAGATGGATAATCTTGAATCTAGGAATTATCTAATTGAAGATGAACTTGATGACTATATAGGGAATATGAGAAGAGTCTTCAAAGTAAGTGAAATGAGTTTTGGTTCTTGCTTAAATTTATTTTGTTTAGGAAACTTCTTATGAGAATTTATTCTTGTGTTTTAAGAAGGATAACTAGGGTTTGGAATAGCAATTATTATGAGTACACATAGTTATTTCCAATGATTTCATTTTGCAATGTTTTTAGATTTATTTATTTAAATTCTAAAGTTTATTTAGAAGATGATTTTGCAGTATTAATTTTTATGGTTTTATATATTGCAACTTGTTATGGGATATGTGTGTTTGCGTCCGTGAACTATGATTGTCCCATACCTGCTCAAAAGTTAAGTCTATCATACGTCTTTGTTGATAAAAGATAGAATGAACTTTTGACAACGAAAGTTAAGCCTATTATGTCATTATGCAAATATTGATGGAAGATAGGATGAACTTTTGTTTACAAAGATTAAGTTTATTACATGTCTCTATGCAGATATTGATGAAAAATAAAATGAATCTTTGAATATTCCGCAGTATTGGTCTTTCCCTGATCCACATCTTTGTGCATGTACTATGTGGCTCCGTAAGTTCTCTTATGTTGAGCATTTCTGATTAAATTAATCATGGGGTCTCTTGTGGTTAATTTAATTGAGTATTTTGGATACAAATTCATGTTTCATGATTATTTGTTAATGTCCAAAGAAATCCTTCTTTTCTTGTGAAAGTAAGGCCACTCTTGTTGTTCTTTCGGGAATGACATTTTATGGGGGAGAGTTCTTTTTTAACTTGTGCTTAATTGCCAAATATTTGTGGGGAGTGCGACTGTGGAATATTGTAGGAGTTTTCTTGTATCTTTGTAAACTCCTTGATGAATACACTAGTTTCGGCTATGTGAAATCATCGAAACAAGTTGATATGTTCTCTTTTGGTCATGAAGTATCTCTATGAAAATTTCATTAGAATCCCACTAGTTTTCGTACCTTTGCCAATTTATATGACAAAAAGGGGGAGAATTAATGTGTAGTTCACACTACAAATACATATGGTTTACGGATCATTATGTAAGGGGAAGTGGTTTTCATGAGAGATGAAGTATTGACTAAGGGGGACTGGTACATATCAGCATAGCATTATGTAAGGGGGAGATTGTTAGAGCACTGCTCGGTTGAACTCGCAAGCGTTGCTATCTCAAGCTTGTTTGTCAAGTTTAGTGATCAAAACTATAAGTCTTGATTTCTAGTCTACTTATAGTAATGTCTCGGACTAGGATAGATTGTGTAGTTGAGCTTTAGACTTCATGGCGTTCATCAATTGAAGACGAAGAACTACTAAGGATAGCTTGTGGAACTTCATCGACAAAAGGTATGTGGTGACTGAAACTCATCTATCACTCAGAAAGTCTATTTCTACTCTATCTCCTTCTTGAGACAAAAGTCGTATTACTATATAGTATTCAATTATACACATTTGATATTTCGAGGTGATTTCAACTCGCTTACATATTTCTCGAAATATATGTTGGTAAGCTTTTGCTTCAACCAAGTTCATCTTATATTCTTGACGCAAGTCAAAAGATGATCATGTGAAAATCGCCAAGTAACAACTTACATGATTTGTGTGATATAATCATTTGATGTAGACTCGGAATGTTTCGTATTGATTATTTATTTATTTTTTCTCAATCAATATTATTTTATTACTCAAGAAAAACCAAAGAGATTACAAAAATGTCAAAAGAAAGAAAATGTTTACAAAAAAAGCCCAGTGGGCTCAGCAAAGACTAGTAAGATCTGTAATAAACCCTTCCTGGCATTTCTAGTGTATCCATAAATGAAGGTTTAGTTAGAAATTCCTAACTTACACCTCTTCCCATTCCAGCTCCGGTCTTAGCTAATGCACTTGCTGTGAAGTTTATTTCTTTGTAATAATGAGTAAAATCAATTTGTATAGTATTTCTCTTTACTTTATTCCATCTGGCTTGAAGAAACCAAGGTAAGTTACCAGATACGTAGGCTTTTATTGCTGTTGTATAGTTAGAATTCACAACCAAATCTTGTACATTCCTTATCACTGCCCATTTTGCAGCATGTATTATTGCCATTAGCTCTGCAATGAATGTTGTTGCTAATCCCAGACCTTTTAATTCTGCAAATAAGAATTCTCCTTCACTGTCTCTGCATACAAATCCCACACCAGCATTCCCAGGATTGCCTCTTGAATTACCAGCACAACATATTAATATTTGATTTCTTTGAGGAAGTTCAAACTGTAACTCCATGGTTCTTTGAGTTTTTACCGGTCTCTGATGCAAGTCAAGGCTTCTAAGTACTTGGAAGTCATAACTGCAATTCCACATGTAGCATGTTCTTCTAATTTCACAAAATTTAGTAAACTGCATATTTCTTTTCTTGAATCTGAGTAACTCAGGTTATTCTTCTTAAAATACTATTCTTTTTCTCAAAAACCATATCTCCATCATGGTTATAGATGCTGCTGTCAGCCACACTTCCTTTACTGCTTTACTTTTCTGTATAGGGAATTTCATTAATTAGTGAAAACAACTATTGTCATCCTCTAAGAATGTTTCAATGATTGAAATATAGTTTAGAACACTTAACCATAATTGGATTATAGACATAGTATGCGTACTTGCATATATGTTGATCCAAGACCGGTATAGTATGCATACCCGTATGCGTACTGGGAAGGTCAGGTGAAGTCCGGGAGCCTTGGTATGCATACCCGTACGCATACTGGCGAACTCAGTTGAAGTTCGGGAACTTTTGTATCGTACCCGTATGCGTATTAATTTAACTGTTGTTTTGGATGTGTGATAGTATGCGTACCCGTTTGCATACTGTCAGATACAGTCCAAGTCCGGCTACTTAAGTATGCGTACCCGTTTGCATACTTAAGTGGGTTAACTTCTAGAATCGGTTTTTTCATGAACTAATACATTTATATAATGAAATTTTTTGCAAACCGTGGCTATAATGTTCATGACTTGATTCGAGTGAATCAAAATCGAATATTCTTCAATTGTGTCTTTGTATACTTCTATGAGAATATAAACAATTTAACAACTCTATAACTAGTTTCATTTGAGTCATTTGAACTAGTTGTTGATAAGATGAATATGGTTGATAAGAAAGTATTCATATGGCTAACTTCGGTTAACTATTGTTGAGCCAACAAGGTGTACACGTTTAGGTACGCTTACTCATATCTAAATGAAGGTACATTTCATTTGTGTGTAACAAGCTAAGACCATCTAATGGTGGAGAGATATTGCTTTGGTTTCAAGCAAACTTAGCTTGGCTCTTAGATCAGGTTTCATCTAATGGTGAATATTGATTGCTTTATTTCAAAGCTATCAAACCCTCGTTTGAAAACTATATAAAGGAGAACTCTAGCAACTGGGAAACCTAATCCCCACACCTCATGTGTGATACTAGTTGCGACTAGAGTCGATTCTCCTTTAACATTAGGTTTTTTATGAAACCATGTAGGTTAACAACTTGAAGACTTCATTGGATTGTGAAGCCAGGCCCAACTATTTTCTCTGTAGTTGCGTGTTCTGATCTTGCTATTTTCTATCGTGATTGAGTACTATCTTCTCTAAGATTTGCTCGAGATTTAATCTCCGATAGGCAAGATAAAAAGTGGTCACAAACATCTTCGTCTCATCGTTTGTGATTCCATAATATCTTGTTTCGCTACCATACAATTAAGATTATTGTGAGGTGATTGATATTTCTAGGATGTTCTTCGGGAATATAAGTCAGGTATATCAATTGGTTCTTGTTCACCTTGATTTATCAAAAGACGGAACAAAACTCATAAGTTTAACTGTAGGAGACAGATTTATCTATACAATATACTTTTTTGTGTGAGACAAATTGGTTTATCAAGTCTTCGACTTTGGGTCGTAGCAACTCTTAGTTGTGGGTGAGATCAGCTAAAGGAATCAAGTGTGCAGAATCCGGCGTGGTTCTAGAGGCATAAGGAACGTGACTTTACCTTGATCAGTGTGAGATTGGTTAGGGCTCAACTACATTCCAGTCCGAAGTTAACTTGGAGTAGGCTAGTGTCTGTAGCGGCTTAATACAGTATGGTATTCAAATCTGGACTAGGTCCCAGGGTTTTTCTGCATTTGCGGTTTCCTCATTAACAAAACTTTTGGTGTCTGTGTTATTTCCTTTCCGCATTATATTTGTTTATATAATTGAAATATCATAGGTTGTGCGTAAGATCAATCAATTACATAATCCAACCTTTGGTTGTTGATATAAATTGATTGACACTTGAACATTGGTCTTTGGTACCGTTCAAGTTATTTCTTATATTCAATCGGGTTCGCAAATTCCTATTTGTTTGATTGTGGATTGAATTGAGAAATTGAGATATAACTCTTTGATATACTTTTCGTAAGATTGAGTCTGACTGACTAGTTGATTCACTCGAAAGTATATTGGAGTTAGTCCATACAGATTTCTAAGAGAAATATTGGGTGTGGTTGTTAGAACCTCGCCTTTTCAGTTACCAAACATATTAGTTCTTTACTATTTGGAAGATGATCGAAAGGGTTGAGTGCTTAGAGTCTGTAGATATACTGAAGCAACTTAAGATAGTGGATTCTATCTTAGGATTCACGTGCATTGGCTAGATTGGTTGTAGGCGTAGGGATACTGAGGAAACTAGGTAACTAGGGGTAGTTTACTTGGTCTCAACTATACGAAGTTGGTATTGTCTTTGTATATCGGCTTAATTATGAGAGTATTAAAAACTGGACTAGGTATCGGGGTTTTTCTGCATTTGAGGTTTCCTTGTTAACAAAATATTATTCTGTGCTTTTACTTTACTTTCCACATTATAATTTGTTTAAGTTATAATTAAAGTAATAGCACTTGTACGTTAATCCAAAACACTTGGGTTGATCCCTATTATTTTAGGTTCGGTTTTGAACTTATACCATATACCAAGTGTATACCTTGTGGTTGATATCTTCTTGACAGTCTCTGTCTATATTATATCACGCAAGGTATTATAATTAAAGGTTGATATCGAAAAGATTGTGTACTTGGTACCCTCGTCATTTCAATTGGTATCAGAGCACCAAAACACAAAATGGTCTAACAATTTGTGTTTGGTGCGATCCAACCTATAAGAAGATGAGTTTGAGTTCTTGTGAATCGAGTTCACTTAACGTACCGCCAAGATTTGATGGCACTAACTATTTGTGGTGGAAATATGCTATGGGATCTTTTCTTCAATCACAAGACTTTAACACTTGGTTATTAGTCGTGGAAGGGTATGAACGTCCGGAAGTGGAATATTCGGAAACTGAGTTTAAACGCTTAGAGATTTGTTAGAGCACTGCTCGGTCGAACTCGCAAGCGTGGCTATCTCAAGCTTGTTTGTCAAGTTTAGTTGTCAAAACTATAATTCTTGATTTCTAGTCTACTTATATCTATGTCTAGGATTAGGATAGAATGTGTAGTTGAGCTTGAGACTTCACGACGTTCATCGATTGAAGACGAAGAACTACTAAGGGGAGCTTGTGGAACTTCATCAACAAAAGGTACATGGAGACTTGAACTCATCTATCACTCAGAAATCTATTCTATTCTATCTCCTATTGAGACAAAAGTCGTATAGCTATATAGACTTTACATTATACACATTTAATATTTCGAGCTGAGTTTAACTCGCTTATATCTTTCTCAAAATATGTGTTGGAAAGCTTTTTGCTTTGACTACGTTCATTATTATTCTTGATGAAAGTCAAAAGATGATCATGAAAATCACCTGGTAACATCTTACATGATTTGTGTGAGACAGTCATTTGATATAGACTCGGAATGTTTCGTATTGATCATTCGATTACTTGAAAATTGCTTATAAGCTAATAGTTTGTGTGAGACAGCTATTATCGTCTTCTAATAATGTTTCAATGATTGAAATGAGAGTTTAGAAAAATTAATCATTTTCTGGATATTGCACAATATGCATACCCGTATGCAAACTGTATTAAAAGTGATCAAGGTCCGGGAACCAAGTACGCAAACCCGTATGCGAACGATTTTAACTGTCAAAGTCCGGGAACTAAGTTTGCGTACCCGTTTGCAAACTTATTCACTTGAGTTCGGTCCGGAACGACAGTATGCATACCCGTTTGCGAACTGTCAGAAAGGATTAAGTCTGGAACTTAAGTTTGCGTACCCGTTTTCAAACTTAAGTGGTTAAGTTCTAAAATCGGCTAAGTATGTTTTCATACTCATGAACAAATACATTTATATACTAAGGAATGCAATCTTTGCAGACCGTGGCTAAAGTGTTCATGAACTGATTCTTTTGAATCAATCCGATTTTTCTTCAATTGTGTCTTGTATACTTCTATGAGAATATAAACAATTGAACAACTCTATGATTAACACAATTAGATTCATTTGATTATCATTTGATCTAGAAGTGTTAAGATGAACATGGTTAACACAAAAGTGTTCATGTGCCTAACTTCGGTTAAATTTTATTGAGCCAACTCAATATACACGTTTAGGTACAATTACCCATATCTAAATGAAAGTATATTTCATTTGTGTGTAACAAGCTAAGACCATCTAACGGTGGAAAGATATTAGCTTGAATCTTAAATCAGGTTTCATCCAACGGTGAATATTGATTGCTTTGTTACAAAGTTATCAAACCCAAATTTGAAGACTATATAAGGGAGAACTCTAGCAACTGGGAAACCTAATCCCCACACCTCATGTGTGATATTAGTTGCGACTAGAGTCGATTCCCCTTTAACCTAGGTTTTTCCCAAAACCATTATAGGTTAACGACTTAAAGACTTCATTGGGATTCTTAAGCCAGACCTAACTATTTTAACTGTAGTTGCGTATTCTGATCTTACTTGTTCTATTGTATTGAGTACTATCTTCTCTAAGATTTGCTCGAGATTTATCTCCGACAGGTAAGATATAAAAATTAATCACAAAGCTCTTCGTCTCATTCTTTGTGATTCCACAATAACTTGTTCTACTAGCATATAGTTAAGTTATTGTTAGGTGATTGATATTTCTAGGCTGTTCTTCGGGAATATAAGACCGGATTATGAATTGGCTCCTGTTCACCTTGATTTATCAAAAGACGGAACAAAAACTTCGTAGGTATTTCTATGGGAGACAGATTTATCTATCAGAATAGACTTTTCTGTGGGAGACAGATTTGTTTATCAAGTCTTCGACTTTGGGTCGTAGCAACTCTTAGTTGTGGGTGAGATCAGTTAAGGGAATCAATCGTGTAGAGTCCTGCTGGGATTCAGAGACGTAAGGAACACGACTGTACCTTAATCAGTGTGAGATTGGTTAGGGCTCAACTACATTCCAGTCTGAAGTTAACTTGTAGTAGGCTAGATTCTGTAGCGGCTTAATACAGTGTGGTGTTCAAATCTGGACTAGGTCCCATTTTTTTTTTTTGCATTTGCGGTTTCCTCGTTAACAAAACTTTTGGTGTCTGTGTCATTTCTTTTTCGCATTGTAATTGTTTATATAATTGAAATATCACAGGTTGTGCATAGTTCAATGAATTGGTAAATCCAACCTTTGGTTGTTGATTGAAATTGATTGACACTTGAATATTGGTCTTTGGTACCGTTCAAGTTGTTTCTCATAATAATCAGGCTCGCGAATTTCTATCTGTTTAATTTGCTGATTACATTGAGAAACAGAGATATAACTCTTGGATATATTTTTATTGTTTGAGTCTGACTGTCTAGTTGATTCTCTTGGAATTATATTGGAGTTAGTCCATACAGATTGCCTAACGAAATATTGGGTGTGGTTGTTAGACCCCCGCTTTTTCAATTGGTATCAGAGCAGGCAAACACGTTAAAGACCTCATAAGTCTGTGTTTGTAGCAATCTGACTCTATAGATAGAAGCGATATATCTCTAAATGCATCACCAGTTCAAAAACGTTCTGACTTTGACCAAAGCCTTGTTTCTCCTGAGAAATCTCCCACGTCCTCTCCATTGTAGGAAACTTTGTATAACTGGGAAACACTCCTAGATGAACAGTTGGATGATCTTTCAGATGATGGACAAGATGTTGATGAGGAAGTCTCGCAATATATCAAGCTTCTTGACCATCTCATAAAGAAAAAGAAGTCAACATCTTGCTTGACTGAGTTTCTGACTCCTCTCTGTTTAGAAAATGAGAAAACTCTTTAAGGGTTACGATTGTGGGTATAACCTCTTACAATCTCATCTTAAAGATCGTGAAGAAGATGTGCGTTCAAAGAATTCCGAATGTGAAAATCTTCGTCGAAATCTCTATGTGTTGAAAGAAGAACTTGCTGAATCCGAAGCAAGATGTAGCTCTCAACAATATTATTTTAAAGACAGAGAAATCGTTTTTCTCTCACGAGAGAAATAATTTGAGGTTGTTGCTCAGAACAAGGTAATTGTGTTGGAAGAAAACTTGAAGAAGTTTAATATTAGTTCAACAAAATTATCCACTATGCTGGGAGCTTGTAAGAAACATCGTGATACACAAGGTTTGGGTTATAAAGGAATAGACGCTCCAAGCAGTAACAAGAATGATTTTGTTTGCACTAATAGCAAATTCCTTCATAAAAATTTCACTAATGGCAAAAGTGGAAAATTACTTTCCGCAGCAGAAGCGTCAATGAACAAAGGAAGTCAACCTCCTACTCATATGAGAAAGGTTAATAACATTCACTTTGAAAATCTTCATTCTGTTTTTCCTAAATGACAGTTGAATTGTTGACTATCAACAATTTCCTTGTGCTCTGTTTCTGGGCTAAGATGTTCTGTCATATTTTTAGAACTTGTTTTTGATGTTACATACTTCTAAAAATAGGCTCCATTGGTTCCTTGGTTTTGAATTTGGTTCATAACCACGAACGTACGTGCACCCGACCCCTTACCGAACGTAAACGAATAACCCTAGGGTTTCCCTTTGAAAATCTCGTATATATATCATGGATTTTTTGTTCTGATATATGCTCGTTCCGTAACTACAAGATTTCTCTTATGATATTATGGTGTGCACAATGTGTGGATGCAAAAAGGAAGACAAAGTTGAAGAAGGCAAAATCATTGAGTTTCACGAGAACCCTGTTTTCATAACTTGCTATCATGTAGTCGACCATGAAAATGATCTTCCAGTTCAGATGTCATCTCAATTGGTTCGAAATCTTCTTCGAGATTTTGAGGTTTTTCGTGGTCAACTTGAAATTGCAACAAAGAATCTTGAGTTTCTGAAGATTAAACTGAAAAAAGCAACTGATGAAAAAAGCAACTGATGAACAAAAACTTCGTAGGTATTTCTGTGGGAGACAGATTTATCTATCAGAATAAACTTTTCTATGGGAGACAGATTTGTTTATCAAGTCTTCGAATTTGGGTCGTAGCAACTCTTAGTTGTGGGTGAGATCAGTTAAGGGAATCAAGTGCGTAGAGTCCTGCTGGGATTCAAAGACGTAAGGAACGCGGCTGTACCTTAATCAGTGTGAGATTGGTTAGGGCTTAACTACATTCCAGTCCGAAGTTAACTTGTAGTAGGCTAGAGTCTGTAACGGCTTAATACAGTGTGGTGTTCAAATCTGGACTAGGTCCCGGGGGTTTTCTGCATTTGCGGTTTCCTCGTCAACAAAACTTCTGGTGTCTATGTTATTTATTTTCCGCATTATATTTGTTTATATAATTGAAATATCACAGGTTGTGCGTAGTTCAATCAATTGGTAAATCCAACCTTTGGTTGTTGATTTAAATTGATTGACACTTGAATATTGGTCTTTGGTACCGTTCAAGTTGTTTCTCATAATAATCAGGCTCGCGAATTTCTATCTGTTTGATTTGCTGATTACATTGAGAAACAGAGATATAACTCTTGGATATATTTTTATTGTTTGTGTCTGACTGTCTAGTTGATTCTCTTGGAATTATATTGGAGTTAGTCCATACAGATTGCCTAACGAAATATTGGGTGTGGTTGTTAGACCCCCGCTTTTTCAGGATTTACTCAAACGAAGAAAAATATCTTTCCAAGGAGAATTCAGACTGTTTGAATGTCATAATACACGCAGTGAGTCGAACTTTGCTCAAAGAAAAAGCGCTTCCCACGATTACACTTTGTGAATATATTGCTGGGATTCCATAAGATGGTCTTAGTTGTCGCCTTTTCTCCCCAAAACCGCCAGCTGGCAAGGAATAAGATCGAGGATTTTAATCTCTACTTTCGTACATGGCTAGAGAAGATATAATTCTTATGGTGATTTATATCGCTAAAATTAATCACTTTGTTCGTAACAGACATAGAGAATAATTTTTGCCAATGTTATTTTTTCTCACAAAAGTAATGTTTCTTAGTGCCTCTAACATTAGGATCATTGTTTTTTACTTCTTTGTTCATAACTGGCGAGAAGAGAGAAAAATATTTGGAATACAAATTTACTTGTAAGTTATGATGAACCTCAAACCAAGGTGAAGAGAATGAAGTGTGGAACATGTGGATCTAGTGATGGTCACAATAGGAAAACATTTGCTGGTGCTGATGTTGGTTAAGAACTGAGTGCAGTGTTGAAAAATTTACCTTCACCAATTTAGATAAAGCAGAAACTAAAACCGCAAGGGGAAAAACTAAGCCAAACAGGAAGAAAAAATAACATTATTTGTTGGTGGGTAATCTAAAGGATCTTATCACTAATGGAAGACCCCCTGCAGGACCAAGCACTTATGGATTAACGGCTGCTTCACAAAACAATAATAATCAGTATTTTGCTGGAGTTGGAGCCATTAGTCAAAAGTTAATACAAAGAAAAGGAAAGGCTAAAAAGACATAACAGTAAATGGAGCTTGCAGCTTGAAAACCAAAAAAGACAACAGCTGATTTGTCAACTTCCTTACTTCATCTAAGATTGAATTTCAATTGAACTGAACTGCTTCTGTCTTGAACATACATAATTGTTGCCAGATTATCCCCTTTAATGACCACATTCTCTATCTTCTTTGTAATGGCCCATTGAACAGTCAGTAGCAGAGCTATTGCTTCTGCCTCTTCTGCTGATGAAGCTCCGAAACTTCTCTTAAACTTCCTGTGTAATCACGCAAAATGAAACCAAATCCTGCATTAGAAACTGCTGATACCCAAGAGGCATCACAATTGATCTTATATGTATCTTTAGCAGGTAAGTTACATATAATGTCCCTTAGATGAATAGCTACTTTAGGCAAGATGTCTGAGAGAATTTTATCAGGATGCCAATACGCATAATGTCTTGTTATCGACAAAGCTAATTGAGTCAAAGAACAGTTTTTGTTTTCAAAAATTCTAGAGCATCTCTCTTTCCAGATGAACCGGCACTTTGTAGAAGCTAAGGCCATGGAAATGAAGTCTCCATTTCTTGTTTTCCACTCATTGTAAACATCTAGGAAAAAGGTAGCAATATTAGAGTTAGAGATTACTCCATGTGAAGCACAAGGTGCCAGATTCCAGACTTCTTTTGTATATGAACCATCAAAAAATAAATGTTGAGTTACTTCTACAGCTTGCTGGCAAAAAACACGTTCAGTGTCTATATTAAAAATAGTTCCTAACTTGTGTGTTGGTAGTGCATCCTGGATACATTTAAAAATGAACAGCTTAACCCTTTGAGAGGTGTCCATACTCCATAGATATTTCCAAAACTTCTTTGATTATGCAGTAACAAAGTTCACAGGATCTTGAAATTTTGCATTTAAAGATTTAACTGAAAATTCACCATTCCCAATGAGTATCCATCTTAATTTGTCTTGTTTCAGAAGACCATTTTCTGCCACATATAATTTGATCTATAGAATGTCAGTGACCATTGAGCTGTCAAAAGTTGCATTTAGAGTGTCAAGATTGATTAATTCTAACACAAGTGTTAGATTTTTGTCGTTTTGTGGGGTTATCTCAGATAAGATGATATCCCTCCCTGGTATCCACTTATCTTCCCATATGTTAATTGATTTCCCATCCCCCACTTCCCATATACTAAATTTCTTTATGTGTGTTATATCCTGAAAAATACACTTTCAAATCTATGAGGAACTATTTTTTTCTTTGAGAGAATAGCACTAGACTTTTTAAACCCTTTAGAATTTTTGCTCACAGATCATCAGGACGACTGACTAATCTCCAAGCAATTCTACTTATCATGGACTGGTTTACATTGTTAGCTTCTTTAAATCCCAAGCCTCCCTGATTTATCGGTTTACACAGAAATTCAAAGGATTTTATATATACTCCTTCAGAGTTTGACTTTTTACCCACCAAAAATCTTGCTGAATAGCGTTGATTCTAGCTGTAATTTCTTATGTACAACAAAACAACCCATGCTGTAAATCGGCATTCCCGAAATAACCGATTTATTTAGGACCATTTTGCTAGGTTGTGACAGAGTATTTCCTAACCATATTTTCACTCCATGTTCTATTTTTTCTATGATGTTGTCAAAGTTTTTCAGTTTTGGTCTGTGTATAAAGAGAGGAATTCCTAGGTGTGTGTCTTTTATATCTATCTTCTTTATTTTCATTAACCTAGATATAATCCCTTTATGCTTTTTATGGACTCTTTTGCTAGATTTGGAAAAGTTTATAACTGTCTTAATGCTAAACTAAACAAGTTGATTGAATCCAGAAGATTCTTACAACTATCTAAATCAGCTCTAGTAAATAGCAGAAGATCATCAACAATGAGATATGTTGGGTGTAGTTTTTGTTATCCTAATGCCCGGAACTTACTTTTTGGATTCCAAATGAATGAGAAGTCCGGAAATACTTTCATGCACATGATGAAGAGATAAGGGGATAATGGATCCCCTTGTCTAATATCCCTTCAAGGATTGGATTCTTCACATTGGTATCCATTTGGCAAGACAGATATAAAAGAGGTTGATATGCATTGAAAGATTAAGTCACACCAACCATTACAAAATCCAAAGGCCTTAAGAGTTTTAGTTATGAATTTCCAATTTACCCCGTCGAATGCTTTCGGCATATCAACTTTAACTCCTATATTTCCAATTTTCTTTTTACTTTTCTTCATATAATGAACAATCTCATGAGCAACAATAATGTTGTCTGAGATTTGTCTTGAAGATAAGAAGGCCGACTGAAGAAGAGAGATTACATGTTGTAGAGATTTCTTAAACCTATTAGCCAAAAGTTTTGTGATTATGTATATGGTGTGTTAGTCAGTCCAATTGGTCTATAATCTGAAGGATTCTTTGAGTGTTTCCCTTTAGGAATTACAAAAAGAAAAGTTTTGATGAGATCCTTATTAAGAACCCTGTTTTTGAAGAAATCCCGGATAACATCAACCATCTGAGACACTACTATTTCTCAGTTATTTTTAAAGAAGCTTACCGAGAATTCTTCCGGTCCCGGGGCTTTATTTGGCTTTAAATGTATTACCACTTCCCAAATTTCTTCATGAGAATGGATAAAGGTTAGTGCTACAGCTGTTATTGAGTGATAAAAGAAGATATATGAGAGAACATTTCATTGTTTTCCACTGTTGGGGGTTGAGTAAAAAGGTCCGAGAAATGTCCTGTTAAAACCTGCTCTATTTCATTTCTGTTTTTAACCGTATTATCATTTGTGTCTTGAATGCAGTCTATATTATTTCTTTTCCTCCTTTTTAGTGTTGTTACATGATTTTTTTTTTTGTTTTTCTTACTCCTAGAGCTATAGCGTTGTTTCTAGGTTGTTGTTTAGCTATCGATTCTTGAGCGTCATAAAGTTTTTCTAATTATAGTAGTCTGGAGTTCATCAAGCACGTATTTCAATCGCTTGTTGGTTTTGTTGATAATGTTTCAAAATACTTTTTATCATTTTAGTTGGCTTTCCAAATACATTTTTTTCCCAAGAACTTAAGTTTTCCCCCTAGTATATCTAAGTTGTTTATTATGGAGATAACATGAAAAACTCCATCCTCATTCCAAGTTTTTATGATCACCTCAAGACAGGAGGGCTCTTTGAGCCAAGTATCATAAAACTTGAATTGGGGAGGCTGATGCACAAAAGATTGATCTATAGATAGACATATTGGACTGTGATCCGAACATATTGCTACCATGTTATTAAGCACAACCTTAGTAAATTCAAGATTCTATTCAGCATTAGCAATGGCCTTATCTAGTCTCTGTTTTATATTGGATTTTCCTTCCCTTTTGTTACTCCAAATAAATATGTTTCCAGAGAAACCTAAATCCTCTAAACCTTTTCTCTAGACTAAACTAAGGATAAGTTCCAATTTTTTTATATCAAATGGTAATCCTCCTTCCTTTTCGTCACTATTGAGGATAACATTTAGATCTCCTAAGACTAGCCATGTCATTGAGTTTTGTTAACCCTAATTTCTATGTCCTCTAGTTGGGTCATAACCTATAGTTTTAGTTCTTTTTTAGGGGAGCCGTAAAAGCAAGTTAATAGCTATTCTAATTGGTTTTTACAACAAAATTAATCATATTAAGGTTCCATTGAACTAATTTAAAATGGAAACCACCTATTCATCTAAGGAAAATGTTAGGTTTACCGAAAGGATATCCTGACCAAAATCCCGACAAAAATAATGTTGCTGGCCCCATTTCCACCCATTGAAAATCCAGATGTTAGAGGGCTTTCCTAAACCGTCAGATCCCCTGTTGGAATTTTTTACGGGACATATGTTCGGTCATCCAATTGCCAAATCCTCAACACGTCAGAGTTTATAAATGCTATTGGGCGATTAATGCACCAGTAGGATAACAACACGATGGTAAAAGGAGTTATTTAATAATATGGGTCTATCCTCCCTCTGCATAACCGTTTTTCCAAAACAATTATCTTAGTTTTTCTCCAACCTATTTTTTCTCCACCATCTTCCTATTTAATCTAGATTTACTCGGTTTTAGATCTTATATTCACCGAGTAAATCTAGGAAATAGTAGTCTGTTGTTTTATTTTTGAATAAAAAATATTGTGTTCTTGCAATATTTAGATTTAGGTTTTAGATTCCTGTTTTTCTTGTTTAATTTCAATAAATTTTATCAATGGCTAGTACATGCCATATGTTATTTCATTACGCTTTTACAGCGTTTTTTTTTTTAATTGTTCCTTGGGCTTTCTAATGAGATTCTATGATGTAATCAAGATATGGATTTGTTACAACAAAGTTTTTCTTCAAATATTGTCTCTACAATTTCATCAAACCAGACTAGTGGAAGGAAGCACAGAGAAAATATGTTATGTTGGACGAAATCTGATTTTTTTATTCGTGGGGAAGATTATTCAGGAACTTCCGTTACGAAAATTCGAATACCAGACTGATTTTGATACAACTTCTTCTCTGATGACAAAGGTATGTGATTTAGAAATTAAATTGAAGAAAAAACTTAATCTTACAGATGTGATAATTGAGGAATATGCAATATATGTGCAACAAGCCGATTTGGGGAATGATAAAGTTATTCTTTGGAGCATCTTCTTTCTCACTTGTAGGATCAAGACTTATGTTAGTCTCTTCCATATTATTTGGTTTTATGTAATCTCAACAAATGTAATTCACATTGCATGTTTATTGTGTCAATATGCAATGTATGATGATGAAACAAGAGGGTGTATTTATGTAACACCTCTTCTATGTAATCCTTCAAACCTCAATTCGAATGAGGTAGTCAAATAAATAAATTCTAGAGGCTCTTCAAAGCCCCTCCTTCCTTCAAAAAAATAAAAAAAAACAAAAAAAAAACGGGTAACTAGCTCAGCTGGTCATCCCCGTTCCCCAAAGTTTCATGCGTTCCAGGAGGTCCCAGGTTCGAGCCCCCAATGGCGTAATATTGCAGAAATTAACATGGAAGGTAGTGTTAGTTTGCCCCCCTTGTGACACAATCTCAGCCCCACATCCGCTGTTCAATTAATATAGTAGTATATTGTTGGAGCTTAGCTTGTTAGGCTTCCAACTAGTTAATGTAATACTCTTTATCCAATAATAAAAAAAAATTAATAAAATAATAATAATAATAATATGGGTCTAATGAACCTAGCGTTTTTAGGGGCCACTCAAAAAGAATTAAGGGGCCATCAATAAAACAAAATAGGGTCACCCAAACCTAAATTAAGTTCACCCCTTATCTCTTTTTTCGTAATGGAAAAATTGCCCTCAAATAATCGGTAGATAACTACACATTCGGTAGTTTAAGTTTAACTAAAATCGGTAGTAAATTAAGTTATTTAACTTTCGAATATAGAGTAGTCCCAAAATTCTAGGATTTGCAGTAGCAGGAACATAATCGGTAGATAAAAATTTATTTTACCTACCTATTATGGATGATGTTCTTAAGAAATGATGAGCATCAACCAGAATCGGTAGATAAAATGATTGTTATCTACCGATTATTCTTGATTCAAAAAATTCAATTTTTCTAAAAATTAAACACAATCGGTAGATGATGAACACAATTACTACCGATTATGATAGTACCAAAATTCGAAAATTGAAGAATTTTTTCAAAAACTCATTTTGGGGCCAGTATATAATCGGAAGTTTAATTAACTTAAAATACTACCGAATATGGGTAATTCTCATTTCAAAATGCCACTATATAATCGGAAGTTAAGTTCACTTACCTTACTTCCGATTTTTATAATTCCAAAAATCGAAAAATTAAGGTTTTTTTTTCAAAAACTCATTTCGGGGCCAGTATACATTCGGAAGTTAAATTTACTACCGATTATGGTAGTACCAAAATTCGAAAATTAAATATATTCGGAGATTAAAGTAACATAATTTACTACCGATTGTGGTAGTACCAAAGTTAGAAAATTAAAGGATTTTTGCAAAATTTCATTTTGGGGCCAATATTCATTCGGAAGTTAAATTTACCACCGATTATGGTAGTACCAAAATTCGAAAATTGAAGGATTTTGGAAAAATCTCATTTTTGGGACACTATATATTCGGAAGTTAAATCATCACAATTTACTACCGATTATGGTAGAACCAAAATTCGAAAAAAAAAAAGAAATTCAAATAATTCCGCTAACAATAACTAAGTGTACACTAACTACCGAATTCATGTTTAATTTCCGATTATTAAAGGGTAATTTTGCCATTACAGAAAAATAAATAAAGGGTGAACTTAATTTAGATTTGGGTGACCCTATTTTGTTTTATTGTTGGCCGGTGAGGCTAATGAAACCGGTGGTAAAACTTTCGAATTCTGTAGTGTGTACCTTGTTGTGCGGGTCCCACGAGGTGAGACCCACCGTTGCGCGATAATGAGATTTGAAATTATAAAATTTGAACGGCTGTTTTGACTTCTAGTACAAAACGGCAGTTAAAATTTAACGGAGGTTCGTGTCGAGAAAAGATTTTAATTTCTACTCCCCCCTTTTTCCCGCCTATTCACCAAAAAAAAATCCTCGATTCCAATCTTTGCTCCCCAGTCCCCACTCTCTCTTTCTCTCTCAAATTTCTGATTCACGATTTTTCTAGTCTAAGGTTTCAAAGATGAACCAGTATCACGTCTATGAAGCAATTGGTCGAGGAAAATATTCTGTAAATAACCTAACTTACTTAGGGTTTTTTAATTCATCTATTTGAGTTACTGATTCTTGGTTATGTTTTTAGATTTTTATTTGATTTTGAGTTTATTCATAATTTAATTTCATTTATTTTTGAATGTTGTTGTAGACTGTTTATAAAGCGAGAAAGAAGAAAACGATCGAGTATTTTGCTGTTAAAAGTGTCGATAAATCTCATAAGAGTAAACTCCTCCAAGAAGTAAGTAACTAGGGATTTTCGTTCTTGTTGGCTTAATTTCTTTGATAGCCATGTAATTTGAGCTCTCCTTGTAACTAGATCTGAAGTTCAGTTGAAAAGGGTTTAGTAAAAATATAAACCCTATTTTTTAATGTTGGTGGAGACTTGTTCTTTATTGTGATTGGGGAAACTGCTAGTGGAGCTGTAGAACTTATATAAACAATGATAAGGGGAAGTTTAGAAGTTGCGGGTGGGTTAGGCATCCTTTGATTGTGAATCCACCATTTGTAGTATTTGAGAAAGAGGACGATGTATAGATAGTATCAAATTGGACTGACAACTAAGCAGGCTCATCTCTGGCCAAGGCATTCCATTTTGATATAGATTAAAAAATGTTATATTCTGTTCATTTTCCTTGTCTTGTTTTATGTTGTTCTAAATCTATTTTAGGGTCATGTGTTAATTTGTCTTACACAATTGTTACTGTCGTGACAAGTTATATATGGCATATATATCATAGGTATGGAATGAGGAAATACTTTACAGTTCTACCTTTTGTTGCTTATGTTGTATGCTGATGAGTATTTATTTTCTACGCAGGTACGGATTCTTCACTCTTTAAATAATCCAAACGTACTCAAATTTTATTCATGGTAAGCAAGCCCAGGTTATTGGTTATTCTTTTGGTACATAAGTAGGTAGCTTGATTGGTCATATGTTGCGGTATGAAGTATCTAAACGTTTAAATGTTAGCAATTCAGAGAGCTGGGATTGTTACTGTTTCATGCTTTATTTGACTAAATTTACTGCTTATCTTTGTGGTTGTTATGTATTTCTCATATCATTTTTAGGTACAATCTTTTGTGATGGTTAGAGTGTGTATTTTCCAGCATCTAAGTTCTTTTGCATATCTACCTTTTAGGTACGAGACTTCGGCACACCTGTGGTTGGTCTTAGAGTATTGTGTTGGTGGGGATCTCATGACTTTGTTACGTCAGGTATCGTACTATATTTCTTTGGTGCTGCTTCAGTTCATTTTATATCTCCACTAGTTTCTCTTAATATTGCTCAAATACTGAAATACTCTGTTAGAGCTTTGTTAAAATTTACAGGTTATCAGACTTCTCAAGCTAGTTTAGGACATATTATCTTTTCATGTATTGTCACGAAATTAATATTTATGTTAATATAAGCCATGGAATCTTTAGTATACAGTGCTGGCCTGAATAAACTATTTGTAGGATCTTCTAAGCTATGGTCCATATGTTCATAATTAAAAGTTCACAAACTGGATTTGCAGGATTCTCAGCTTCCTGAAGATTCAATACATGACTTCGGTCGTGACCTACTAAAGGCGTTGCAGTAAGTTATGCTTACTTGATGCTCATATATTTAGCAAATTGTTTGATATTTCAAAGGTTTCGGTACATAGTGTTTATGTGGGAGCTGATATCTGAAGACTGCCACTGCTGTTTAGGTACTTACATTCAAATGGGATCATTTATTGTGACTTGAAGCCGTCTAATATCCTACTTGATGAGAACGGGCATACAAAGGTAGTTTGATTTTTCCTTCGATTTTTTCTGTTCTTAAAAGTATATACGTACATTTTCCCTCTGAAAAACTCTTATTCTGATTTTCACTTTCTCATTGGTAACTGCAGCTCTGTGATTTTGAATTGGCCAGAAGACTAATAGATATATCTAAAACTCCTTCTTCCCAGGTTAGTCCCCATCATTTGATGTTAACCATTTTTAACATGCATTATTTGGTCATCAAGACACTCTCTTAATCTTTAAATGAATTTATGTTTTGTTAGCTACCACAAGCGAAGCGTGGAACACCGTGTTATATGGCACCCGAGTTGTTTCAGGACGGAGGAGTGCATTCATATGCTTCTGATTTTTGGGCCCTTGGTTGTGTACTTTATGAGTGCTATGCGGGTAGACCTCCCTTTGTTGAAAAAGAGTTCACCAGGCTTGTAAAAGCAATATTATCTGATCCGTATCCTCCTCTCCCTGGCAACCCAAGCCGCTCGTTTGCGAGTTTGATCAACTGTCTTCTGATAAAGGATCCAGCTGAAAGAATAACGTGGTCTGATCTGTGTTTGCATGACTTTTGGTTAATAAAATTCAATACTGTGGCTCTACCTCCGGAGCCTGCTTTCCTTGACATGATTGAACAGTATGCTAAACCATGTCTTTCAGAACGTAATGGTGATAAGCCACTCCAAAGCAAGACACCCCCAAAAACTCGGGAAAGAGACTCAAAAGGAGTTCCTAAACAGGACGAGAATTCTATTTCAGGAGCCAGAGGGTTTGAATCACCAGCTAAGAATATGCCCAGTGGCAAGAAAATGCTGACGAAGGCTTTTGGTAGGGCTGTTGTAGAGAAGAAAAAAGAGTTTTCAATTGCTCCAAGAGCAGTGAATCTTTTAAGACTCTCAAGGATTGCAAAAACGAATTTGCAGAAGGAGAATGATAAAGAGAACTACAGGAGACCCATGCCCAAGAACTCTGAAAATGATGCTGAGGTGAAAATGGAGAATAATGATATGGAACTTGATTTTAGTGAGAATGTCGAGGATGAAGCAAATGATGAAGCAACTGATGAAGCTGATGGGTCTGATTCAACTTCTACCACCGATGAAACACTGCAGATCCAAACTCAAGATAATGACAGATTACCAGAATCTGATCATAATACAAACCAATCAGATTCCCCACCTGACACTGATATGATTATTTGTGATGACTCACAAGAAACTGGACAGGAATCTTGTACCCCACAGTTTGATGTGGCTGCAACACCACCTAGTGTTGGTCACCCGAGAAAAGGGAAGATGCTGAAAGCGGGTTTGGATAGTGGCCCTAATGCAGACTCTTCAAAGTCATCTAAAGGTCTTTCTGATGTACATTGGCATGCATCTGATCTCTCGGTAAGACCTGTTATGCCCAGCAGAAAAGGTGACAAGGCATCACAGGCTGTACCATCGCTTCCTTTTGATGCAGTGCCGATATCCGACTTTATAAAGATGCCTAAAGAGCATCTTGAAAAGCTCAACCATCGTATAATATCTGTTTTGAATGGGAATAATCCTATTTCAGAGAAGCAAAACGTGATAAGATACCTTGAAATGTTAAGTGGAAATGCAGATGCTGCAAATATCGTAACTAATGGTCAAATTATGCCAGTTCTGGTCAAAATGTTTCGATTATCAAAGGCTAACATACTGCGTGTCCTGCTTGCTTCACTGATTGGCTTATTGATTCGTCATTCAACTTTCATTGAAGATGATTTATCAAATTCTGGCATTTTAGGAGCACTGACAGATGGTCTACGGGATAAACAAGATAAAGTAAGAAGGTTTTCTATGGCTGCTTTGGGAGAACTGCTTTTCTACATATCCACTCAGAGTGAGCATGATAGAGAAAGTAATCCTCCAGAGTCTCCATCGAAGGATACGCGATCTGCATCTGGTTGGCAGGTAAACTTCTCTTCCTGAGACCATGTCTTCTACTTCACGAGTCCAAGTTTGGAAACTTCAAAGATTTTCAGCCATCTATCAATCACTATAGCCATTTCTAATAGGGCATTTTATTTTATTAAACTAAGTGTTGCAATTCGTTAGTGAAATACTCTAAACTCATTAGCTTAAGTTTCCTCTTTTGTTTCCGAAATAACATTTTCTTGTCTTTTTACAGGTTCCTGGTCCAGTTATTGCATTGGTGTCTTCCGTTTTACAGCCCGGAGAAGATGATTTAACACAACTTTATGCTTTAAGAACAATTGAAAATATTTGTAGTCAAGGAGGGGAATGGGCAGCTCGATTCAATAGCCAGGATGTGATTACAAAACTTTCCCGCATATTTAAGGCTGTGGGAAAACAAGAGAGTACGAGGCTCACTGCTGGTTCATGCTTGGTACGCTTGGTTCGCTCGAATCCCCCTAGCATACAGTCTGTAATGGATAAGCTCTCATTCAAAGACACTGCAACTGCTCTCATCAAAGGGAACCCTCGTGAACAGCAGATTGGTCTGAACCTTTTAATCATGGCCATTCACACAAACATGAACCGACAGCTTCATCTCGTGGAGGAGAAGCATCTGATACAAAGCCTGCTCTCTCTCCTTGAGCAAGGAACTGAAGTTTTGCGAGGAAAGACGCTCGTTTTAATAGCCCTTCTTTGTAGTAATGACCAAAAATGGCTACCTCATTTCTTCTGGAATGCAAAACTGTTGTCAGCAGTTGATAGATTGGGAAAAGAGAAGGACGAATATGTACAGAGGTGCTTGGATGCCTTTGTTGGGCTTGTGACCAATACTGTGCCGGGATTATTGAAGACTATAACTAATGATGTGCCGGAAATCATGGGCGGCAGACGCCTTGGCCAGATCTCTTCTTTGGGTGGCCGGGCAACTGCGAAAACAATCACTAATTTCTTTGCTGTAATTCTCCATCTTCTTGGTAGCTCCTCATTCAAGCAGAGAGTGATGAACCCTCAGGTCTTGCAGCAAGTGGCGAATCTCATCAAGCTTGTGGAGTCACCTTTCCAGGTAGGAAACTATAATCTACCCTCTTTTTTCTTTTGTTATAGCTTCCATGCAAAAAACATCAAGACTTGTGAGAGTATTTATACGGTACATTAGGTAAGATAGAATTTCATTCCTGACCAGCAGAAACCACTTGTGGTTCAGTTTGCTGATCAATCCTCTGTGAACTGCTTAGCTATATCGTTTTAGTACCCATCAGCTTTTAAGGCTGATGAATGTTTCTTGTGTAAATCGAGGGCAATATTACATTGGTAAGATGTTTTGACCATATTCGATTACAGGGTACTTCATATGTTTTGTGCCCAAGCTCACATATGATCTCACTCATTGATTTCAGGGAAGAGATGATTTCCAGATAACGCTTCTGAGGATTTTGGAGTCTATAACAGATGAACTGTCCTTCATTGTTGCACACCCTGACATTTTTATCAGTCAGGTTCTCCCAAGTCTTGCCATGCTATACAAGGGTAATAAAGACGGAGATGCTAGATTCTTATGCCTGAAACTTTTGTTTGATGTGATGGTAGTTTTCTTGAACGAACCATTTGAAGATGAGAAGCAAGCAGAGAATCTGAAGTTGATATCAAATGGTCATTTCCTTCCTCTCTACCCGACGTTGATCAAGGATGAAGAACCGATTCCTATGTATGCTCAGAAGCTCCTGGTTATGCTGATTGAGTTCAATTACATTAAAATTTCAGATATTCTCCACTCAAAAACAGTTTCCCAGTGCTTTGAGTTTCTCCATGGTGACCTCTCTAGTGCAAATGTGAACAATGTTAAGCTCTGTTTGGCTCTAGCATCTGCTCCTGAGCTGGATACTAAGATTCTCTCTCATCTGCGAGTGGTGAGAAAGATTGGTATTCTGCTTGAGTTTGTGAATGCAAAGGAGATGGAGGATTTCCTCGAACCAACTCTTGCACTTTGCAAGGCTTTTCTTCTGCGCGTCATGGGAGCCCTCAAAGGAGTTCCTTATCCCAAGGAACCTGCTCTCTTAAGTGATGGTTCTTCCGATACAAGGGTCATTAACCAACAAAATTACATAAAAGATATACCCGATTTTGGTAGCAACGTTGGCGTCTTATTGGAACTGAGTAGCTCAGATGAAGCACGGGTCGCAGATTTAGCGTCCGAATGTGTGATTTTATTACTCAAGGCAGCACCAAGGGAAGCCACAATTGGGTTGTTGACGAACCTCCCCAAGGTTGTCGCAGTCCTAGAATCTTGGAGCCGAGTGGTGTCGAGCTTACTATTAAAGCGAATGCTGCATGCTCTAGGGTATTCCTGTAGGCAGTATATGTCACAAGCAATGATATTATCAATATCGGTATCAGATATTACTAAAGTTGAAACCATTGTTTCCATTCTTAAAACTTCGGGCATTCCTGGTGTTGCTGATGCTGCTTTTATTGTGGGCTTGGAACTACAACGACTTCCACGCTGCAAATAAAATACAGAGTACTTGAATTTGCATCCCAATGAATTGCCGGTAAGGTTTGTGTCAAAAATTCTGCTGGTCGGTTAGTAATCATTTTGATCCATTGTTCAAGTATTCATACATAATCTGTTTTTGCATAGGATACAATAACTGTAAAAGCCTAGCGGTTATCATGAAGATCGATTAGCGTTTGAGAAATGACCCTTCCTCATACTGCGGTGAGTCATTTTATTCGGACTTACAATACACTGCTACTGCCCTAGTCCGAACCTGGCCAATCTCTGTGTAATTTATGTAGTACTTGTAACCCTGTTGATCTGTATTATTTTTACCCATGTTTTTCATTTTTCATCTACATTATCCTGTTTCCTTGCATCTGAACTTATTATGTATATTGAGGCTGTAAAAGAGTAAGACACTGGGAAGGTACTATCCTTTGTCACTGCACTGTGACATAACTTAGTGTTTTCACAAGCAGAGATCTCTCACCTTTTCTGTCCCTCTGCATTAGGATACTAGGGTTTTGCTTTCTTCCCCTGGTTTAAGAGAATCTATGGAATTACAGAGAAAAGTATTATGATTTGTTCATAAAAGTCCAAGGAATAAAATGTCTATTTTCTCATGCTGTGTTTGATTTGAAAATGGAATTTGTCTGCAATAGTATCATGCACGTGAAGAAGCGACAAACACATGTCACTCCTGAATGAATCTCAACCACCTAATATTTTAATTTTTAACAACCCCATGACTCTAGGTTCCCACACATCTTGTCCTTTTTGTTCTGTGTTGTTGGTGTGAAATTCCTTATTTTTATTCTAGATTTTTACTTCCTCCAAAGGAAACTCATCGCGTTGCTAGTCTGTTTTAGTGAAATAGCACGATGGGTGCATATCTTCCAAACGTCCAATGGAAATTACAACCAAATTTTGACATTGTTCGGGCATACAAATTTTCAACCCTCTACCAACCAAAATGGTCCCTGAATAACGTATGTCTTCAACGTCGTTTACTTGATTCACCCCGTGACTTGCGCGGGGACAGTAACGTCATTTTCTGTGTACTGTATAGCAATAAAGTCTCTTTTCTTTTCTATTTGAAGAAAAAAGGAATACCAAAAAAGAAAAAGAAAAAAAAAAGGGTTGTTAAGTTAAGAAAGTGGTATTTTGAGTTTCAGTCTAAATCACATTGTAAATTTGTAATACCTAACCGGCTAACCGTAAGTAAGTTGTATTCTCTGCACCAGTGAATCTGAAGTAATTTGCAAGAGAAATGGGAATTCTGTAAATATTTCTTACTAAGCCCCAATAAAAAAAAGTGCTTAATAAGAGCCTTCGGATGAAAAGCAGAACTTTATGAATCTAGGCCTTTTTTATTTTTTTTGATAAGAAAATTTAAGTACTCAATTAAACTTTTTTACAAGGAAGTGAAGTACAGAACAGAACCAAAAGATAAAAACCACCAAGATCCCTAGATATATACGGTGTTGGACACGCAAGTGTTGCCTCATTAAAACCTTGATAAGGAAAACCCGTGGGAGAAAACCTTGACGAAGGAAAGAGTACAACGCGATAAGTCCGAAAGTAAAAACAATAATCGAAAAAGTCCTAACATAATCTAAGCAATGGTAGATCTTCAGTGAACTAAGAAAATTCAGTCCTCCTTCGATGTCCAATGAGAAGTCTTATAATACTGGCAGTGTGTAGTCCGCAAACAAGTTGTGGAAGATGAGCTCCTCAGCTCGCGATAGTACTATCAAGATGGGTTCCTGCGCCCTTCTAGTCACCTCATGAGTGGTAGAAGTGTCACGACGACGTATCCAGGAAAGGGGGGGTCCTGCTGTTGATTGCGGATGGCGGGTGCATTGCCACAATCGAGGATTCATTTGGTGAGATTTGAGGTTGCATCTTCGAAAAAACGCCACTATTAGGATCACCAACCTTTAAGCTTAATCTACTGAAAGAAGAAGCCAGTTTAACATAGCCAGTATTGATTTCAACATCATGTTGTTTCCCAGGAGCCTTCATATTCCTATTCAAAGAGGAAGCACAAATGATGATTAAGTTACACACTGACCTTAAACAAACAACGTACATACTATGTGGAAAAGCTAATAATGTACTACTTGAAAGATGGTAATTAAAAGCAAAACAGGCACCAAGCATGTGAACAGGAAAGCAAAATTAAGGTAGATAATCAAAAGCTAAAGACAAAAAATAAAGAAATAAAAAACTGTACAAGATGATCACTAATAAAAGCCTAGTTTACTATCTAGAGACCGGAAGCAAGAAAGGGAAAAAACAAAGAAATACAAATAGCCTAGCCAAATGACCAACCAAAAGACGAAAATTAAGCCTGAATTTTAGACTAAAAAGGCATAGACCCTATTAGCCTAGCTACTCAAGCCAACCAGGAAGAAAGGAAACTTATAGTGAAGTAATAACTAACTAAGAAGAAAGGGAAGTTGAAAAAGTAGCACATGAATAGCCAAAGGTCATAAACCTAGAGTTAAAAGTAAATCATGCTAGTGAACTTGAAATGAATCCATAAGAAAAGAAGGAGAAGCTGAAAAAATCAGGAGAAAAGATAGGAAAGACAAGAGTAAGAAACAGGCCCCTGCGTAGCCAAACCGAGTTGCGCCTCTGGCCGGGAAAGAGAAGTTGTCCTGCTGCAAGGAACTAGAAGAGACCAAACTGAAATGAGCTCCTCTTGAGATCAAAGTCAGACCTTGGCAAAGAAAGCTAACAGAACCAAACAAGCTACATAAAAAGAAAAACTAACAGCAAAATGAATATAACGTAAAACAAGGAGGTTTGGATGGACTTACCTGGGGGCTTTGCCAGATCAAAGGGGCTAGGGATGGGAACTGAGGATATTTTCTTCATTTTGACAGTTATTCAGCGGGCAAATAAGACACAAATTCCAACAAACATGATAGGAATTCATAACGGATTTTAAACAAGCACATAGCAGGACAAATAAGGGAAAAAGGGTTCAAACCATTTCAAGGAATTCAAAGGAGAGAGCCATCTAGAAACTTTTCAAAAAAGAAGAAAGGAGCAGGGGATCGAAGATAAAAGTTACCAAACATTCAGAGCAGACATCAATATATCATGCTAAAATGCCACAAAGAATTCCAGACCAACCTCAACACAAGATGCAAATAGGGGAGAGTTATAGGGAACTCAATTAAAAGAAGACAAGGACTCTTACTCTAACAGAAAACTAAAGAGAAGACTGAAAATTAAGGAAGAGACATCAAGGTAAAAACATATGAAGATTAACAAAACTAAGAAACCTAAATCAGAGACAGAAGAAGACCCAAGCCTACTAAGGACAAGTGCCAGAGGATTAAGAATAAACACCCTCACAAACAATAATCAACACGTAAGAACACAACTTGAACACATTTTCAATAAATTGGATATCGAAACAATAAGAAAATTGCAATTTCCTGCACATCCAGAAAACCCCATTTTGAGGCTCCATTTTAGGAGTCTCACATTTTTAAAAAACACCTTTTAGTTTCCATTTCAAACCCCCATTTTCACAGAACACAGTCAATCACAGGAAGAAGAAGGATAAAGGAGAAAAAAAACAAGTTCACAGTATGCACAAATAAGCTAAGAATCTTCGAAATAAAGACACAAACCCTAATAAGAACCAAACTCACATAAGATTTTCAATATCTCCATCATTTAACCAGAACCCATTTTAGAAATTCCATTTTAACAAACCCGGTTTTAACACACACCATTTGAACCACTTTTCTGACTCCCCCTTCTTCTTTTTTCCAGCAAAAAGAGAACAAGATAGAGAGATATAGAAAGACTAGATGAGGAAGATCATGTATCAACTAGGAAAAGAAGCATCAAAGGCAAAAAAAAGAGCATACAATCCCTATTAAATCTAAATCAGATTTGAGGCAATACAAAGATTAAACCTTCAGATACTAAGAGAAAACTAAATCATGTTATAATCATGTGATAGAACAAAGATGTAAAGCCTCATCTAAACATGAATCAAACAAACATTTGGTTTAACCCGAAAAACAAGAAGAGAGAAAAGCTTATTGTACCCTGCAAACCCCTGTGCTTTCTATCAGTTTCCTCAGATCCATAATCCCTAACCTTTGATCTAACTATCACCCCAGGAGGTCCTGACTTTACTCTCTGAATGCGTTAATCGCCATGGAAACGGCTATTAGGGTTAGAAGGGGAAGGAGAAGAGGGGAGGAGAGAAGTCCCTCTTTCTTAGTCTTATTTGTGTTACCTAACCATGACCAAAATAGCCAGTTGTATCATGTAAGGAGAAAAAAAACTTAGTAGTGATCTTGTCTGTTAGCTAAACTGCAAAACATGATTTGCTGTATTCTCTTATCTTTTACCCCAATAATAATCAATTTACAACTTAGCACTGATCCCTACCAAAAAAAACTTTTCCTACCAAATACCCTTCCTCCCCCTTTTAACAATCTCATCAACTAGTGGAGTTAAGTAATCCACAACCAACAAAGATTCATTCATCAGTCTCAGACATATTTATTGCACACTCTCCTAGAGAGTGAGTTGTGAAGTTATCATATCATTCATCATCAATACACAATTATGGGTTCCTTTTCATTACTCATTAAACTCTTGATTACATTCATGATGATTATATCACCTACACTATCCACCAGAATAACTTCAGAAAAGATTTCAACTATTTCAGCATCACCAGCATTACTACCAAACCTACCACCAGTATCATCTCCAAGTTTATCACCAGATGTAACTCCTTTGTTCCCTTCACCTGGTACTTCATCATCAGACCTTTCTCCATCTGGTCTACCTACAATTCCTTCAAATCCAAGTCCACCTAATCCTGATGAGATGGACTCTTCTGATCCTATGTTTGCTCCTTCTATTTCTCCCATGTCCTCTTCTTCTACAATAACAATTGGGGGTCTCAGTTTTTCTTGGGTTCTTCTTCTTCTTGTGTTCTTGAATTGAATTCAGAATTATTATTAGGTCATGCTTCAATTATTGATTATTATTGTCATATTTTGTAGAGTTTTTTGTTCTTAATTGGGTGGTGCTTCAAGTAAGTATATAGTGGTGAGTGATGTGTAATGTCATTGATTGTTCCTAAGATTATATTAAAATCTTTTTTTTTTCCTGTATTATTTATTTCTCTTTTACAAAGTATATTCAACTTATAAATCTCCATTAAACTAATCTTTAGCTCTACCACCACTACTACACTCTGTTTCAATGATTCATTTTTATGTCTTGTCATGTGACCCTCTTTAATTGGTAGACCACCTCTTTGATCTGAGGAAACTTCTATTCTAGATTCATGGAGATGCTGGGTGCCTGGGTCTGTTTAGAATGGCCACTGCAATTGGAATGTACTGTTTAGTAGTGCGCTAGTGGGTCTCTCCCACTAGCATTTCAGAAATGGATCCTGAATCCACTTCTGGAATCAAATTCAGCTAGGATAGTAATGAAAACACTGCAATACCATGGCGAAAACAGAAAAGTTGTAGAAGCTCAGAATATAGATATCAAAGATTAGGAGCAAGAACAGAATCTACATACATATATGACTATGACATAATATAAACCAGTTGATAAAGAATCCTGAAAGAAATGAGTCAACTCTAGACCTAGTTTAAACACAACCATGAAATTCCTAGTAAGCTTTCTCTAATTGTTACATTATCCTGCCATGATGAAATCCACATATAACCTATGTTATTAAAATTACAATTTCGCTCTTTCCTGTCACCAAAATCATGTTCTTAGATAGCTACGATAGTTGTTACTTTAGACTTTGAAAGCCCGTTGAATAACTTTCCTGAAAACAGTTCCTTGATTGTATTGAATTCAAACGGATTCTTTTTCTTGAGTGCTGATTCCGTAACCTTACTCTTAGTTCGATTCAAATCGTCTCGCAGAATCTCCATGGACAAACTAAGTTGTCTTATAACTTCTCTCTTTTCTTCATCTTTCTCTCTCAGTTGCTCCTGTTGGATCTTATTCTCTTCTTTAAGTTTCTCTATCTCCTCCCTCAGTTTCTCAACTTCTTCTTCACTTTCATTAACACCAACACTTAAAACTTGCTCTGCTTCACCTTTGCGAACTTGACTGACTTCAGTCTCGTCAACTTCGGATTCCCCAAAATCTTCTTCAAGATCTTCCACTCGTTTATGGACTAGGGCAATCTCCTCCTCTTCTGGGTCATCGACTTCAGATTCTGCAGACATATCAGATTGTGCAGACATATCAGACCCGAATGCATCTTCAGAATAGCTGTCGTAGCATTTCTCCTGGCTTTGAGGCAACTTGTTTGGTTGGTATTTGAATGGGATAGGTGCACTTAATGAAGTAATCAAACGGCTTTTGGGTTCTGACTTAAGTAGATCGAATCGCTCAGCTAAGGAGCGGTGTGTCCTGTAGAAATCTTCAACCATGTTAATCAACTCAGGTCTCTTTTTGTAGTACATTTCTGCTCGTTGGGCAAACGAATCTGCATCTTCTTCAATCAATTTCAGCATTGCCGTTGTCTTCTCATCCAGTTCTGCACAAGTATAAGTAAACCAAGATGAAAATCAGTAAACACTACTAGAGTCTAGACAATTCACTTTATAGGTATCATGACAATGAAGTTCGAGTTGTGGGTCTACTAATCAAGGTCATTGAAATGATCCTATGGAGTAGTTTCAGTTGGCTGCAAAACTAAGCAGCTCGAGATACATGAGACAATCAAAGATGAAGTTTATACTTAATCAAGTCTACTTGTTTCAGCCTGTTCTTGTAACCAATTCTATTTCGGCCTGATTGCGTAATATCTCAATAGCTAGAAAACCAAGGCTAATATGTTCTAACATTTGGCAACATATGAACCAAAGCAAAATAGGATACGCAGGAATAGTGAGTCCTGTTCTTGCAACCACTGAAACACTGGCGAAAGACATTGAAGGACTAGTCCAATTGAAAGGGAGGGGTTTAAAATTCATGACTGTCAAGTGGTCTTAATGAGGACACAATCTACAACAAAAGAACAACTAAACAGACAACGGTCATGAATCAAAACAAAAAGAAGCTAATAACATAATATAAACACTTAACGGTCATGAAATGAAAAGAGCCACTGAAGTAACTATTTTTTCTATAGATCCTCTTTTATAATTGTCTTTTAACGAAAAAGCATGCATAGATGGGTAAAGTAAAGGAACAAGATGTTACCAGAAAGAGTTGATTGTAGCCATGGAGAAGTCTTTTGGTTGTTGTTATGGCCATGAAACCACCATGACTGTGAAAGTTTCTTCTGTTCTTGCATCACCATTTTCAGCACTTACCTGGTTCTTCTTCACCTCCTAAAAACACCAATACTCAATGAGATTAGAAGGTATTAATACTAGACGGTCAATCAGTAAGGAGATTTTCTTTTTTCTTTTGACTATTTCACTCCCTCATTAAATGAAAAATCTGACATCACATTTCTCGATAGCCGTTGATAAAGGGTCTTCTTTCTTTATTTAATTATTACTTGAAAAATAGGAAAAAAATATTCAAAATTTAAATCTCCGCCAAAATCTACAGCAAGATCTCAAATTTATCGCTTACTCAAACCCTAGTTGTTAGTTAAAGATAAGATACAGGACCATGGTATTTTAGATTGTGACTGGAATACCCTTCCTTAGTTCAACTTATCCGGGTATGTTGGTCATTTTACAGGTCATATACAGTAGAGCAGTTCTTTCATCTTATTTTTTTTGAAAAATTACCGCCGATAAATTAGAGACGGTGACCGGAGAGATAGATGAAAATAACTTGTTTTGAAGCAACTTAAGCAAGGGTTTTCTTCTGAAGTTACAGAAGGCACATAGAAACACTCGTAAAACTAAGAAAATATGGTTTCAGAGTTTCAGTATGTAAAAAGAAAAGAAAAAGGATACTAATGAACGAACTGATAAGTTAACTGTCTGAAATCTCATACCGACTACTGAATGAACTGAGAACTAACCGGAAATCTTATACATGGCAGATTTGAGGAGAGAGAGAGTACCTGAGTTGCAGTGTGATAATAGAGAAACTGAAGCAGAAGAAGAAGGTTCCTTGTTTCTGTCTGTCTCTCTTTACTTTGGTTGGGGCTGGGAGGGTTTTTATTTACCTCTTCTTCGAAAAATACGTCTTCTTTTAAGATTCGGATTGGTCTTATACACCCAATCTAGAAAGAATCGCAAAATTGGACCTTTGAGATTTTGACAAGTGTCTGGTGGGACCGGTATCTCGAGGTGAGGAAATAATTTTATGCGTCTACAACTACCGTATACATGTGGAAAAAGGATTCTGCAAAGATTTTAAATAACCCCAACAAGACTCATACTTACTTGCTCACCACTTCCGATAAAAGTTCTTTTGAATGATGATCCGTATGACAATGATTAAACGCCGGACGAACTTGGACGAGCACATAAAACTTCAAAATTCAAACAAAGTTTTTGAGGGATTTGTAATTTGGTGCACGACAAAGTGGTGGTAATGGTGAGGTATAAGATGTTGAGTTGAACCAAGAGTAGTATAATATGTCACATGTTTTGCCATATTTAAATCGTATAGGGGAGCGTGGTTTGGTATAACGGTAACTAAATCATGGCGGGGCCTCAAGGGTCCACTACATTTGGAGGGCTTAAATTTTTAAAATAAAACAAAAGTTGCAATTGACCATTATGATTAGCAAGCAGTGACTAATGAGCCAATGTGAGACATAATATGGGGGAATTTAAATCACTTGTCGTAATGAAATTATCTGGATTGTTTAACCCTTTGTCGATATGACTAAGAAGATCGATAGTGTAGTTCCGACAAGTGTACGTATTACTGTTATCATTTTAAAGCTGGGAGTGCAGCCGAAGACATAAGAAATCTTTTGTTCAACTGAATATTCAAAGGCGGAGGCAACAAAAACAAGCACCACTCATGTACGTGATAGATAGATATCCTGTCCAAATTAACTGGCCTTTCTCATCCCAATGTCATTCTAGATATATTATCTTACCTTATCCCGCTCCTACAATCTGTTTCCAGTTGTGTCTGTATTGACACTCCCAATCTGTTTTAGTAGGTACGGAGTAAAATTTACCGAAAATGCTAGATGACCCCCACTGCCTTCCACCACTCCATTCTCCCACCTACGTGTCATGCAGGTATTGGCCAAAACCAATAATAATGGGACCTCCTGTTTTTCCTTGTGATCAAAGTTGATGAAATCAATGATCTAGATGGTGCCACCTAATGGGAGAAGGGAGTGGGAGAAGTGTAGCAGCTTCGAAAATTTACAGCAAAACCAAATGAAATTTTGTCAGTTTGACTTGATAATCAGAGTAAAATTGGCCCCTTTTTCTCTCAAGGCTATCAACAGCCTATCACCTAGGCTGAAAATATCTCTGTTTTGTTTGAGCCCAAGCCTATGGCATTAGGAAGGCTAATTACCAAATTCCCACTATTTATAATATATTTGGATATCATAAGTTTCTACTTCTCCAAAATTAGAAGTCGGAAGCTTAGAAGCAAAGTATTTTTGCTTCACCAAAAGTTAACTATTTTACTTTATTATAAAATTGTGTACTCAAACTAATTTTTGATTTTTCTGATTCTAGAAATCAAAAGACAACTTTTCAATTGGTATCCAAACAATTTTACTTTACCAGTTTCCTATTCCTGCAACAATCAATAGTCTAAGGAAAGGTGGTGTGTATGTATGTGGGTCAAAGAGTGGTTGAGATCGTCCGGAAATTTGAACGATAGAGATTATGTCCTGCTCCGTGCTTATGGGTTACGCCTAGGCCCTCTAATTATGTGTCTGTCCGACTAACCCTGACTCTGGCCGGATCTAGCTAACTGTGTATCCCAAATTAAAAAAAAAGAAAAAAAAACTAGCTTAACTAGATTTCCTAATAACTGTAATAAGAATATAAGTCATATACAACGATATTTGGCGAATTTATACCCCGTGAGTACGGCTTCTGAAAGGGAAACAAAACTTTTCTTAAGATGGAAAAAAACTTAATGTGTACCGAAGGAATTGATACTCCCTAAGTTTAGGAGTTAATCTGAACAGTTGGCACATGTCTTCTGTGAGAGGACTGTAATAATTTGCTTTTAACCAGTACATTCAAACGTGAGATGAATGGATATTTATTTGAACCCTACACAAAATGAGGAACGATTCATTTACACTTTATCACACAATCTCACAAATTGGACGTCATTTTCGTAAATAAAATCCAACAGTTACGAGTTTGAAGCTAATATTTTGGAGATATGTTCCTACATACCTACAAAGCTCTACATACCTACCGAAAATGACCACATTCCGAAATGTATAACACCATCATCTACCGATCTTAATTTCAATAATTAATTTTTTTATTTGTTACACTATCCCACATATTGGACGTCGTTTTCATAAATAAAATCCAAAAAGTTACGAGTTTGAAGCTAATATTTTGGAGATATGTTCCTCTTACAATGCTTTACATACCTACGAAAAATGAGTGCATTCCGAAATGTATAACACCATCATCAACAGATCTTAATTTCAATGGTTAAAAGTCCGTTGATTATATATTTCGAAATACACTCATTTTTGGTGAGAATATAGAGATTTTAGGAGGAACATATCCCCAAACTATTAGCTTCAAATTTGTACTTGTTTATTTTTTATTCACAAAAATGACGTCCAATGTGTGAGATAGTGTGAGAATAAAAGTGTGAGGGGATCCTCCCTCAAACAAAATATATGACACATAAGGTTAATGTTAGCAATAGACGGGTCCGAGGTGGTTGAGGTTAAGCGGTTAGATTAAATGGTAGGTTAAGGTTACATGCTGTCGGGCCAAGACATAATCTCTATCATTCAAAATCCCAAACGATCGTGGCCGTTTTTGAAGAGATCCATATTCTTTTTAATTCTATAATAACGACGACAACGCTGTCCAGTTTTAGGTTTGTAACTTTATCGACTACCTACCAGATGAAGTAATATTTTAATATTAAGATTTGCGAATCTTACAATACATCATCTTCTTTTTAATTTTATAACAACGACGACAACGTTGTCCAGTTCTAGGTTTGTAACTTTATCGACTACCTACGTCATAACCAGATGAAATTATAATTTAATATTAAGATTTGCGAATTTTAGAATACACCATCTTCTTTTTAATTTTATAACAACGACGACAATGCTGTCTAGTTCTAGGTTTGTAACTTTATCGACTGCCTACGTCATAACCAGATGAAATTATATTTTAATATTATGATTTGCGAATTAGAATAAAAATAGTATCTTAGAGAAAATAAACCATAAGGTAGTGAAAAATGCTTTAACAACAACACCAACAACAAGAAAATAATATAAAGGTCCGGTGATATTGTTTTTCGTTCAAGACCATAAAATAAAGCCAGGTGACATGATTGCCTTGAAATTAATGCCAATCAGAAAAGAGCATCAAACATTTATAATATTTATTGAGGTTGTGAATGCATAAAAAGGTATAAAGCAAATACCTTTCGCAAGATAAGTTACATACCAAAACCGGCTCAAATGCAGGTTTAAGCAATAACTACATCCTAAAATGTAATAATATTTCTTCGCTCCAACAAATTATATATTTTTAAAACAATAAATTCTTATGGTGGAGAAATCAAACAACAATGGACAAAAATTCATCAAGTTAAAAGTAAATCAATTCATAATAGGAAGGCCGGAAAATAATTGTCGAATTAATTAATAAATATAGAGAGATGTGCCATTTTGTGTAGCACATCCTAAAAATGTGCTAGATGATAACATTTTAGTTAATAATGCTCACCATTAGGAGAAAGAATAACGAATCTCTTCTATAAACCCTTGGATTTTCCCTCTCAAAGTCATCTTACACAAGTTGAAATAACTACCATCTATGAGTTTATAAATCGATAAAAAATATCAAAATCTCAAATTAAAATACACTGATAGTATAAATAACAAACAAAATTTATTCAGTCGAAATCGATAGTTATGAAATATTAAATTAATTTTTCATATAATTCATACAAGACCTTCATAGAACTCGATTCAACTTCAACAATTTCTTTTTCCTTTGTAAACATTATTTCACATATAAATAACTCGGTGGGTTATCTTCATTCACTTGCACATGAATGCTTAATAGTAAACTTTCATAATTAAGTTGAACATAAGATCTAACAAAGGTCCAGTCTTTTAAAACACTAAGAAACCCAAACTTACAATTTGTTAATAAATATTGGCCGATGAAACTCTAAACTTCGTTGGTGATCAATTCTTTCCCACATTACCTACATCAGTCTACATTTGAAGAAAATATTTCACATTGGACTGCAACAAATATGACATCACCGACAAGATCCCCGACCTGTGTTTTCATTCGCCAAAATCATAAAAGAGTTTACTATTGTCTGCGTATCTTAAAAACTTTGCAGAGCCTACTTCACATTGGACTTCTCAAATGAAAGGGGACTAATTTTACGGGACTTTTTTCTATGATTTTCTCAAAATAATAACACATTAATCAAATGCATCAGAGTCTATAAGATCTAGAATGACATTTCCCAACTAATTAGTAATTACACAAATCAAAGCTGCTTCGTGCACCACATTGCAAGTTGACACAAAATTATAGCGCAACCGTAAATACTGATTTTTTTCTCCAAGATCTTAACAATTGACCAAAAATCATTTAGTTTTCTAAGGAATTCTCTACTGGTCTAACTTCACTAGCAGAATTAGCCAAAGCAGGCCCAAATAATATATAATGTATCCACTAGTCTAAACTTAAAAGGATCAACATGCAACTGAAAAATAGTCAAAAATAGTTTAAATTAGATAAAACATGTTGTTCTCATACAACATTCCAGAATGCTTATTAGCAAAGAGAAGAAACATCCTAAATGATAAAGGATTCTCAACAATATAAAAATCCGAAACATGCGGGATTTGTATTTCCATTTGTAACTGATCTTCATTAATGTAGAGAATACTCATAACATCTAAAAGACTACAGGGACAAAAGATAGCATTCATCGTATCTCAGCAAATGGCTAAGAAAAAATTGCACGAAATTGATGTATGTAAAATTTACAAGCAAAGTCTTAAGACAGTAAGTTGTTAGAACAACAAGAGATTTTACAAGGTAAAGAGAGAAAGAACAAAGTAAAAAAGAAACAAACAAAAGTTTAAAAGAAGAAAATTACTGGAAAAGCTGGGTAAAATGTATTATTTACCACTTTTTGATCAAGATGGAAATTGAAACACCAATTAGCTGTACTGTACGGAACCTTTCATAAATACAAAACCCTTCACACATTCTGCACCGACTCTCCCATTTCAAATTTCAAATTCTCTCTCCGGTTCTTTCTTCCACGTCTTGCATTTCTTCCAAAATCTTCAATACCAAAACTCAGAAATGGAGATTTCAGCCCTAGAGCTGATTGTTGAATTGGTGATTCCAGAAAAACTGGGAGAGATTTATGAAAAATCAAAAATTAATGGAGGTAAATTGAACTGAGAGTTGTACTTGTTGTGTTTGAGGATGTTAACATAACAAGTGTTGTCACCAAATTGAGTAAATATCTGGAGAATTGGGGGAAGAGGCCGATTGAAATTTCAGTTCAGAATCTTGTGAAGATTACACCGACTGTTGAAGATGAAGTAGTTCAGTTGAAATTTCCAATCGAATCTGAGCTTAAACTGAAATTGTTTCACCAGGAACTATATAGTTTTTTTCATGGAGAAGAAACTGAGATCGATTCAAATTACTTACCTGGGGAATTGGGATACGGTTCTAGTTCTTGGCTTAGAATTTCCAAATTCAAAACGAATTAAGAAATTGTGGGTAACTCGTTCAGAGGCAAAGCTCGTGAGATAGGGATGTTTTACGAACCATCTAGGTTACAGATTGTTATTACTCCGACGATGGTATAAGGTTATCTATATTATTTCTTTTAATCTTTTTTTTCTTTTAACAATCGATGTTTTTTTTCTTCCTTTTTAAGCATTATTGAATGATGTAAATATGTAATACAGTATTTATGAGTTTTTATTTTTTATTTTTTTGTGTGTTGTTTTGAATCCTGTTATCGGGTTTTTAAACCATTTTGGTTTTGGGGCTTCATATGATACTAATATCCAAGAAGTGGATAGGAAGAACCTAAGATAAATCAAAAGTAAAAAATACCCTCACCTAAATTTAACTAATCATTATATATATATATATAATGAAAACTATAATCTTCTCCTTCTCTTATTTTCTCATTATTCAAAAATCATGATGAAAATGGTGATCATGATTTCATCATGATGAAAATGGAGATCATAAAAAAAACTAAAACTATCATCTTCTCCTTTTCTTCTCATTCACAAATCATGATGAATATGATGATCATAATTTCATCATCATGATGATCATAAAAGAACCCAAAACTATTATCTTTTCCTTCTCCTCGCATTCATTAATCATGATGATCATAATTTCATGAGTTTATAAATCGATACAAAATATCAAAATCTCAAATTAAAATACACCGATAGTATAAATAACAAACAACATTTATTCAGTCGAAAACAATAGTCATGAAATATTAAAATAATTGTTTCATATAATTCATCCAAGACCTCTATAGAACTCGATTTAACTTCAACAATTTTTTTTTTCCTTTCTATAAATTCTTCACATATAAATAACTCGGCGGGTTATCTTCATTCACTTGCACATGAATGCTTAATAGTAAACTTTCATAATTAAGTTGAACATAAGATCCAATTAGGGTCCAATCTTTTAAAACAATAAGAAACCCAAACTTACAATTTGTTAATAAATATTGGCGGATGAAACTCTAAATTTTGTTTGTGATCAATCCTTTCCTACATTTCTTACATCAGTCCACATTTGAAGAAAAAAATTCAAAAGAAAATGGCTAAAATTATTGGTTAATTATTATCATATATTATTACAAAATTACAAAAGAAGGTGAGGGAACCTGGAAAAGTTAATTAAGGGATGAGTAATATCAACTAGGTGTCTCCACACCTATAGGAGTACTGGAAAGGTTAATTCTCAAATTAAAATCGAAAAGTTAAGCTATAATAATGATGAGTGGTGAAATTTTGTGACGAATTTGGAATTTTTTTTTTTTTTGATCTTGTGAGTGAATAAAATGTTAGATTTAGGGACATTGGTTGAAATTAATTTTGTGGTTAAAAGAACGAAGAAAGTGATGTAAAAGAAGAGATTAAAGGCATCATTTGGTTTGTACAGAACGAGAAATCAAGCTCTTCAATGCGTGTATAGATATGGCTTTAATTTTTTTGGAATAAAATTAGAAAAAAAAACAATATTCGGAAAAATGAATTAGATTAGATGATATTACGTCCAAGTGACAAAAATATCCTTGGTTTTATGAAGATTGGCATAGCTAACAACAACTAAAAAAAATGGTATGTTGACCTCGATCTTGTTGTGAAATACAAGATATTGAGCCACTTCAAAATAACCAAGAGGTTGAACCTGGGCCGTAGGCCCGGTAATACCTAGTTCCTGGTTCTGTTCGGTAACAACTTATAAAAGTTGTTATCCATCTAACTATCATTGTTATAAAAAGGTATGAGGTTTGTCTCCATAATAGCTAGGGCTATCAGACAGACGTCGTTGAACGGGGACCCTGATCCGGCGGTGGGGAAGTTCCGGATGGAATTTTTCAATGGACGGCTGAGAAGCTTACGGTTAACAATTTATTTTATATATGGAATCTTATGATGTTTCTTTAAAAGTTGAAACTACCTGCCGAAAATATAGGGTTTACTCGCTGCAGAATCTTCTGCGTTTTTATTATTTCACAAATCTTGGGTTAGAGGTTTATGCTTCCGATTTGATCAAGACGTTTTCCTCTTCTATCTCATAAGCTTCTTCAGAGTTCTTAAATGGCGAGGATATTGGCTTCGTTACTGCAAAACAAGTTATGTTGAAATTGAAGGGATTTTGTAGGTAAGTAGAGATTTCGGTAACAGAAATTGAAACCTTCGGTTTCATCTAATGATGGTATTTTTTTTATTTTTGTTATTTATTGATTTAGTTTTCCATGAGAAAGAAAAGGGCTTCGGGAGAAAAATATATGTACCTGGCCCTAATCAAGGTTATGTTGTTCCTTACACTTTTTTTTTTGCTCGATTGATCCTTACACTTTCTTGATTTTTTTTTTTTTTTTTTTTTTACTTAGCAGTTTGATCATGAAGAATTCAATGGAAACCCTAATGTTGTTTTCACCATCATCAAACTATCATCATCAGGTCATTGAAGCGAAACCGGAAGAGAATCCCTGATGATTTCACGACTTTTCCTATTTGAGGTATTTTAAAAAAAAACTAATTTATTTTGTAGAAATTTTACCCTGATTTTATTTTGGTGGGATGATTTCAAACATTCTTAATTAAGATCCTGAATTTTCTTTGTTGGTGGAGAAGGAGATGTATTTAGTACCGATTTGATTAACCATAATAGTCACGTCCCATTAGCCATTGCAAAATAAAGGAAAAACAGGAAGAATAATAATAGATAGAGAAACCAACCAAGTTCTTGAGCCACTGGAGCTGCTGTAATGCAATATCGCCCCATTAGTAGACCTTCTTTAGAAAATTGAACTGATAATGCAATTGAAAGAAAAGTTTTCGATTAGTTCAGATGAGATCGAATCAGTTCTGTTGTTTTGCATTAACAGTTTAAGCAACTCTTCATTGAATTACATGAATCTAATATGATTGAGGTGTAATTTTAGATGAGATCGAAAATTGAAAGTAAATTAAACCTAAAACCATGTTACGGGTAAAATAAATTAAGATTCTCTGAATACGAATCTTAAGATTGATTTTCGATCGAGATAAGGACAGAGAGACTATTTTGCGCTTCCAGATTGTTGCCGAAAGAAAGAAGGGAAGAAGGATAAATGCATTATGGTGAAATGGGTCTGTAGAGATAATGAAGAGTGTCTTCTCCAAGAAACATTCTATTGGTTCATAAGGGATAAATTTTATGGAAGTTTTGTGATCATTATGTATTATGTTCTTCAATTCATTATCCTAATTAGAAGTTCTGTATATGTGTAAGCAAACTGTTTATTTCTTTTATGGTTTCTTTTTTCAAGTCAATTTGTTGCTTAATGGTGGTAATTTGGTTCTCTTATTATTTGATTCTATTACTCTTCAATTCTTTTTTGGTACTGCCATGTCTTTTTTTTTTTTGGTACTGCCATGTCTTTATCTGAACAAAAGATATTAAGATGTAGAAAATCTAAGGGCTATTAGTGTGTTTGAAATCTGTATATATTTGCATTATTGTCGTATCTAATAAACTCAATCAGTTTTAGGCTGTTAAGAGGCTTATTGCAGTTTACCAAAATGTTGGCGGTGATGAATGACGCATCTAGCTGTCATGGCACCGATCTTGAGGCTAGGCAGACATGTTTTAAGAGGCTGGACCGGTTTGGATATGGTAAATTTACCCTTTTGTATAATTGTTACCATCTTGGGTTTCAATAGTCAATCATTTGAGCTGCCAAGGGTCATTACAAGTAACCGTTGATTACCAAGGACCCTTTTTAAATATAAGTAGTCCGCTGGCAGGGAATATTGCATCTGGGAGTACACTATCAGATAGTTTAACATATAGTCATGTAAAGAGTTCGCCTCAAAGTGAGCAATTTTCGTTTCACATCAATGAGCTATAAGTTTTAGTGGGAATCATATTGCGGAGAAATACTTTTTGTTAGTGCTAATATGTGCATCCAGTTTATATGACAGTGCTACTCTTTTTTTTATCTCATTTGTTTCTTATTTTTGTGTACCGTTTCCTCATGGATATTTCTATAAGAATGTGATTCAAGAACGGTGGATTCCTTAGGGTATCTTTTTCATCACAAATTTTGTATTAAATATGATCAGTTTTTCCTTTTTAGGATCCTTTTCACTGTGACGAGTGATTCAGCATAATGCAATAAAGTCGGATTCTAATGAATAAAGGCTAGACTTGGTATATTTGCAGTGCCTAAAAATATGGTTTTCTTTATGTTTATATATTAATATAGGTGTGAGAGGTGAAATTTCATTTTTAACTGCCATACTAATCTATGAATGAGTGCCAGTTTCATAATACTTTGGGTGTGTTCTGTGGGGCTCCCAAGCATTTTGTAGTGTTGGAGATCAGGCATTAAGAGGTAAAGATGGCATTGCTGATTTCGACAATTTTGAAATCATTAAATCTAACAGGTATGAGTCACTTATGCTTATATCAAATCCCAAATAATTTTTAAGATATCAATTCGTTTTTTTTTCTTCTGATTTTGTTGTTTTGGATTTTGTAGGATAACACTGTTTTTAGGGACACCAACATGTTTCTACAGCAACTTATTTCTTTCTGTTTCGGCAGGCCTTCTTCTTCTTTTAGTACCGTTTAATCTGATTCAAATCTTTTACTACTCCTACCTTAATAAGATTCTAAGAAGAAGAAGAATTTAAAAGGGACGATCAGGAGTTTGCTAACATGGTCATGATAGTCGGTAAGGACCCTCATCAATAATGCGCTCTTCATGAAACAAAATACTATTCTGTTTGTTGTTTGAGTAATTCATTTCAAGTCATCCTTTTGGACATTCTACACTTGACTGCTGATACTCAATCCCCTCTGCATGGGAGAGAGGTTAATTATTTTTGCAAACTTAATTAGATTTGGAGCATTTGCTGATTCTAATTTGCAGTGCTGACAATTCTTAGGTTGTAATCTCTCAACATTGCTCTCGCCGCGGAGGTAAAGACTCTACTCTCTTTAACTTTGTTTGTTCGTTTTTGGATTTAAGTGTAGATTATCAAATGATTTCTTAAATGGGTTTTTGGTTTTGCATTGGTTTTTTAAAATGGGTTTTTATTTTTAATATATTTTCTGAGTTGCAACATTTCATTGCTAGAGATGATCATCACGGTAAAAAATGTGGATAGTTAACCAAAGAATTGTCCAACTAATTGTATAGATTATGAGAAATTATTATTCCATAAAATCATGATATAGCCAATGCTTCATATCTTGAATCCGCATTTGTAATTTCCAATGATTAGATCGTCCTGACGTTGTCTATGCAAATAATGACGAGCCATCACTCAAGAACAAAGACATGAAGACAATCTTTATTGTCTCGGTGATGAACCAGTAGAAAGTGTGTATTATAAAATCAATGGTATGCGAGAATCTATGTTTTGTTTATTTTCTTTTCTTTTTGTTTTGGTTTAGCGATAAAACAATCTCTTTTGCTAAGATGTCGTTGCTTATTTGGCAAAGACAGGATCTATATTGTTAACATTTGCTTCCCTACGAGGTCTGTCAATGGGATTTAAATTATTTAATCAACTTTCAGGAGATCTACACTCAACTTTGCCAAAGGTGGAAAACTGCTCATGACTTTGTTGACTGCTTACATTTTTATAAGTAATTTAAAGGTAAATTCTCTGCTTTGTATCATTTTATTCGGATGAATGAAGTGCGCTCAATTGTCATTATACAAACTCCCACTTACATTAGGAAATGATATTTTGTTGTCTTAGCTCAAATGGTAGAGCACATGTTTTTTATGCAGTTGTGGGTTCGACTCCCTCAGATAGCACACTTAATTAAGTGGGCTAAAATCTTACATGCTTTCGATGAAAATATTATCTATCCAATACGTGGTGCAACACATAGGTATGTTTAAATAACGTTCCATATATTATCTTGGTTTCTGTAGCAAAAGAACACCAACAATCCTAACATTAGCAAATGTAAAAAACATATAGGTATGTTTCATAAGGATGCAACTTTGACAAAAACTCTTACCTGTATACTTTTGATTTTTATGTATCCTAAATTATTATTTTGTTTATTTTGTTTTTATTGAATATGTCTGTTTTACTTTTTGTTAGTTAGGCATTTAGTTTGTTTTATGATTGTCAAGAGTTTGTTTTTTCTCGAATTTTGAAGTCAAAAATTTAAAGACATGCATCACAATTTCCAGATAGTGAAGAATCCACCCCTCACAAAGGTTAAAGTGGAGTTCCCAATTATTATTTTGAGATTTGGTTTAAGTTCAGAGTTCCCATGTTCATTTTTTAATGGCGGTCCATTGAGGTTGTAAAGTAAAATTGGTAATACACACATGATATGAACATTTATCCTTGACCTCCCAAATTGAGCTATAATCTGTAACTGAAAATTTGTTTTCCAAAATGGTATTCGGTTTATGAAAGAGATATTGAGTTATTATGAGGGATCTTGAAATTTATGATGCAATCAGATAATCCGGTTGATAAAATGTGATAGGAATCAGCGTTATGCAATAAGAATCAATGAAGTTACGGTTAGCATCCAACATTTCTTCATTTAATTTGACATCCAACATTTCTTCATTTAGTTTTACATTCAACTCTTAACAATTTTTATGTTCACTTTTTAATGGTAGTCAATTAAAACTAGATCCTACTGTAACACCTGCAATGTGAAGAAAAAAGAGGCAGTGAAGACCGGAGAAAGGATATTGAGATGTTCTAACCTTTCAAGACGGGTTTGGACACAGTTGAGTAGCTCACAAATAATGTGACTTCATAACTATTTGTAGTAGAAAGCGTAAACATTTCTCCAGCCAAGACAAGAACCATGAAAGCTATGCCAATCATTGCGGACGACATCGTCTCCATCAGTATGAGGAATACCGCTCGCCTAAGTCATTTGAGATCCTCACACTTCCCAGAACAGTGAAATATCCAGAACTAACATTTTCAGGCTGATTGAAGTAGTTACTGCGGAGTTGAATAACTTGCCATATTGATATTGTATCCACTGCAGAAAATACATGAATTCCCCATCGTTAAACTAGAGTCGCAGTAATAATCAATGACATAAACTAAGTTTCCTTTTAAAGTTACTGGATTATGATTATAAGAATAACAAATTTTACTGTTTTACATTGTCTATAAGAATTATTTTTCAAACCAACATATTTAGCAAATAGTTTAGTTACTTTTCTTCCAAACCAACTAATTTGGCTAATAAAATGAAACATGTGCATTCATGGGTGCACCGTTGGAACTTGCATAGGTTTCGCCAAATAAAGTTTCCGTAAAGAGCAGTTGTACATGTACCGTGGGCACGCCACGAGTTGTCGCATGTGAGACAACCTGGTGGGACCCATCACCCATGGAACCGCTGACCCTGAAGATAACAGGGGGTGCATCTTTTGGTTGTGTGAGTCCCTTCAGGTTGAATCACACGGGACAACCAATTGTGGAGAGCCCACCATACATTTAGATTTTTTGTCGTAAAACAAAAGAAAGTCGATAATTCTGTAACAAAAGTACAAACTTTTCTTTTGGTAGACAACCAATTAACTACCCCAAAACAATCCCGCTCACAGCCGAACTCAAGGCCGATTGTTTGCTTTGGGAAAGCAGGTCCCACCTTTTTCTGAGAGGGATTGTGTTGGGGTTGTTTTTTGGTTGTCTACCAAGAATGATTAATAGAGGTAATATGTGGAAGATAATATGGGTTCTGCGAATTTCACTATTCTGTTCAAGCCATGTATGCGGTTGAGAATTTATTATTATAGAGGACATAAATATGCCACGATACGGGTGGAAGCTAACCTAATCACCATTAACCTTTAATCAATTTATAAGTCGGGCATTCCCAGCCCACCAAGCAAAATTGGTGGTTTCTTGGTCACGACCGGTTTAATGTCTACATTTTTTAATATAAATATATTTTCTAATTACATAATTTCTTAATTTTAGTTTCCTAACTTTAACAGATATCTTATGGTCCCGGCTACTATAACCCGACTAACAAAGTACAAGGGCCGTAGGCGTTGCAAACTTAACCAATATACATAATCATGTCTAATCTTGAAGCGGGTCTTACATTTTCTAATATAACTATAACTCCTACCATTTCTCAAATTTTAACAGATTTCTAATGGTCGGGACTATAGGGCCAAGCTACTATGACTCAACTAACTAAATACCATAGTGTGATCTCATAGGCTAACCTATAGGCTCAACCCCTCGACATTCATTAGTTTGGATTCCTCTCTAGCATCTGCCACAACTATAGGAAAGCCTATCATTATTGGCCACATTTGTTACCTAAGAGAAATGGGTAAGGCTATTCTTTGGGTGTTACGAATTGACGAAAACGAATTAATTAAATTTTATTTGTTTTAAACCATTTAACCTATCATGCATCGATTTAAAATCCTGAATGTTATTTGCCAGTAATAACTATAACTTCCATTTACTTTCAACCAGTTATATACAATACTCCTAGGCTGGACGATATTCATACAACATAAGTCGATCAACGTGAACCTTATGAATATTATTTATGAATTGTAAATACAAACTATATATACAACACAAATCTATCGAAGAGGTTGAGCCACATAAGTCACATTGTACTTTTATTGCCATCAACTTTGAAAGGTGATCTTTACGTTCAATGATCACTACTTAATTATCTTGGAAGCAACGAATACAAAACACACCAAGGTAAACATTCTGGAAATCACAAATGGTTATACCTACCTAGACAACATAAACCGAACTATATCAATGAGATACCTGGATAAGTATAGTAATGGTATTTTAAAGTATTTTCATGAAATATATTAAAAACCATGTGTTGAATACCAAAGACTACGTTATGCAAGACATTAACCAGAGGTTGAGCCGGGGCCGTAAGGCCCCGGTGATACCTAGTATAAATATGATACACAAGGGTTTTGTCTCCTGTAGAAAAAGAAGAACGATGGACAAGGAAATAAGTGGTGGTGTTGCTGATAATATTTCAGACTCCTTCACTAGTAGTAGCCTTTTTCTTAGTTACGACATAATATGCGAGATATTGAACAGATTATGCGTGAATCCACTATGCGGTTCAAGTGTGTTTGTAAGCAATGGAAAATATTAATTGAGCAAGATAAACACCTTTCTCAATCGCAAAAACATCCACGATTACTTACCAACGGAACATACGATAAGTGGCATCAAGATAAAACCTATTTCTTCTTGTCAGATAACTCATTTGAAGACACGAAAATCGAACTCCTATTCATTACTTCATATGGTAATAGTGAGAAGATGCTGCAACCGATGAACGAGTTTATTTGTTTATGTTATTATGGTTATATTCACATATGAAATATGACCACCAAAGAAGAAACACCTTGTATTGAAACATCAACAAAATAAGTAGAAGTAGATGGTATAGTTAGTCATTACCTCCCGTGGTATGGATTTGGTTTTGACCCAGTTAACAAGGAACATAAAGTGCTTTGTGTGTGGGATTTTTTAAGAATAAAAGATAAGGTTTGGTGGGTTAAGCAAGTTTGTGAGGTCTTGACTGTGGGAGATAATAGGTGGAAAAAGATTCATAGTCATGGCGTCATACCACCAAGTCATGAGCGTGGTGATCCACATTATATAAGTTGTGCCATATATTGGCTGAATAAGAATAACCGCAAATCTAAGAGGCCAGACCCCATGGATGATGTTATATTGGTATTCGATGTTAGCAGTGAGAAGTTTAGAGTGATTCAAATCCATGATTTCATTGTCAAAGTGCAAGGGAATTCTCTCCGTGGTCATACTACCGTCCACTTGGTTATTCTCGTTATTCGTTGGAAGTGAATGCATCGCTCTGTCAAGTACATCCAAGGATGACAAAAAAAATCCCACCATCAAGATACTCAAGTTTTAGATAGCTGAAAATGATGACAAGGAGACGAATAATAGTAGTACTAACCTTAATTGGATCGAGGACATTATTTTAATATCTTTTGAAGGTGGTGAAAAATCTTTCAAAATCCTTCACACCTCCACCAGAAGAGAAATGATCATTTTAAAACCAAAGAACAAGATCAATAACATCATTATTTATGATTTTAATCGGAAAACTAGGATTGCAAAAAAAGGTTGACTTTCACCAATCACCACCATGATGATGGTGAACCTTGTTACACTAACGAAATTGGAACTTTCGTTCCAAGCATTTTTCCTGTGAAGAAGAAGCAGCAACAACTTCAATATGAATGACCACAACCACTACAAGTATTCCTCCATGAAGTTTGAGCATTATTTTGTTTTTTTAGTCACGAGTTAGATAGTTGCTCATATTTCACCCTTTTTACGACTAAGATGGTTTTCACCTATGTTGATGGTGGTTTTTAGTTCAGGGCTAAAATTGTAAAACCTTGTATTTAATGCGCCATCATTCTGCAAAGAAGTTGAGACATTTAAAAGTGATGAGTGCTCATGCCTCTTTACTTACATGCATATTGAGCAATTCAATATATTTATATGAAATTTATCCAGAATGGTGCATGTAGCAACAATCCCAAATATTCTGTAAACTTCTGAGTATTTGTTCCATACCATGTTCCCAGTTGAACTCTTAATACTGACATGACATGACGACTAATGTTCGCTCTCAGCCGAGTAGCATGAATCTCCCGAAGTGTCAGGATTGAGATGCGTGTGGAAGTACTCAATCAAAGGAACGTAAAGTTATGCTGCCCTTTAATATTAAATTAGTGATTTTTGTATCAGTATGCAAAATTCACCAAAATTTGATTGGTTTTGCGGCAACCCTCAAAATTCATTCCTTTAACCTAATTTTATCAATTTGCAAAAATTAGGTTTTTTACGCCACATCCCAAACCCTAATGGTCGATACCAAACCTAGGTAATCTAGGAAACTAATCCGCCATGGAGTTAGTAGGAGCAAAGTCCTACCAGAAAACAAGAAATAAAGAGGAACTACGGAAAATAGAAGCAACAACAAAAGGAGGCGCGGCCATGCCACTTGGCCGGCCGATCCTCTCCAGCAGGCATCTCCAGTGGCCGGCTGGCCACACTCCATGTTGCTACTTGTCGGCCCCTTTCCCATCGACCAATCAGATCGCTTTAAACGCGCCACACATACTTTTAAATAAAGTTGGAAGTTGCTCTGTCGACGCGCTTAATTCCTTAAGAAAAATAAGCCTAGACTGTCCATGTCAGTCTTAAAACAATCACAGCCACACGATTTGGCCGGCCAATTCAACAAGCTTAGCCTCTTCCCAGCGGAACCAGGAAATCTCCATGATGTCTACTGGCGAGCCCACTAGCATCCCAGCCGATTGGAATCCTTTTAGTTCACCCGTAGCGCCCCTGATCGCTAGCCAGAACCAGGGTGATTGTGCTGTTGAAAGAGAGGCTCAAACGAGCTAAGATCGACCATAATGGTCTCAAATCCATCACATCCGCCCAACTTAGCTAGCCTAGTTGGACGGTCTAGATCTTCCTTCGAATGATCAAAGAGGTGTTGGTGTGTTCACCGGTGACCCAGCTCCATCCCTGGTCGATCGACTTGCCCATGACAAGCCAGGAGCGCATCAAATCGTTTACTCACACTAGGGTGAACGGGATGTTTAAGAAACCCTAATTTGCGCTGCGGCAGCGTGCTGCTGTAGCAAATCGATCACAGCCGCCCATCTTTGGCATCCAAATTGAATGGCTTAGATCCAATTTTAGGCGGTCCAATAGATGTCAGCATGCTCACCGGCAGCACGCCTTTGTATCTGACCAATCGGCCTGCTCAAACCAATGTCCAGTGCCTTGAATCGATTAGCCTAAATAGGGTTATCCACACGGCTTCTAAACCCTAAATTGAACAAACGGCAGTATGCAACTGCCGCAAATCATCTCGTCCATCCAACTTCGCTAGCCTAGTCGGATGATCTAAATTTATTTTCAGGAGGCCAACAGGGTAACGCTGTAATCACCGGCCATCCCTCTTCCACATCCAAGTTGGGGCTTGCCCATAGGGTTCCCAAACGATCGCCCAAAGGTGGTTGTTCGCGCTGCTTATATACAATTTTAATGATTTTACAATAGTCATTAACTTCCGCAAATCGTCTCAGCCACTAAACTTGGCTAGCCGATTCAAGCGGTCAGAATCTAACCTGGATCGACCAATAGGATTTTCGAATGGCTACCAGTTGCCACCCTCCAATAGGGACCAACCGGCCAGTCTCAGACACACACGCACAACTCATACCATCTCTCTGAAAATGGCCGGTCACGCTCCTTTTAAGACGTTCAACTCGCGACTAATTTGGACGAGCTCTAAAACAACGACGCTTCCCGCACATCGATAATTTTTAGCAGCTTGTTTAAAAGCGATGCTTCATGTGCATCAATTATAAACGATGCTTTATAAATATTGATTCCACAAATAATTTTATTATTTGACCTAAAAGCACTATATGCTACTTTAAGCAACGAGTCTCATGACTTGACGCATTCAGCAGCCTGCTGTATATATTTTCCCCACAAAATACTCGAGAATCAAACATGTCACAAACTAGGGGATGTTCACTGGGTATTGGTCTGGTGGTTTACGGCGTGCGGCGTGCAACGCGCCCATTACGAAAAGTGTCAGGAAAGGACAGACGGTTAACAACAATAAGAGTAGTAGGTGAAAAGGGTGACCAGTCTTCCCTCATAACGGAAACGTGATGATCACCACCTTTTGCACAACCCCACTTCTCCACTACTTAACTGCTTCCACTTCCTACGAGATCAAGGTGCGCTCGAACATGACTTGTATAAATAGGATTTCAAATTATTTCAATACAGAACACAAGTGTTATCAACACGAGTAGCCAGAAACCATATTCTGATACAAGTCATAAAACAGCCACACCTTCATAATTCAACATTCTGATCTCAAACACCTTCTTCACTTCCCTCCCTAAGATCAACCCTTCTCCTTAACTTTGTGACCGAATTGAATCTGGAATGGCCATTTCTTTGTTTAGGCCAGAGTCTTATAGATTGATCTCTCGAATCTAAAAGTACTCCTATGCAGTACATTTGTTTAGGGTTCGAATTCTCATCAACACACCCAAATTTGCCAAAATCATCAGAATCAGTTTTTACCCCAAAACAACCTATGGATTTGTTGCCAGGGTCACCGTGTTAACTTCATTTGCTACTACTTCACATCGAGACATGGCAAGACTCAAGAGAATAGCCTACAGAGGATTTCAGTTGTTCATCGTATGCTAGTAAAGCTACACAATCCTACAGAGTAAAACTGTGATAGAATCGGGAAAATCTTATTTGATAGAGGAATGAAAAAACAATTGTGTACAAATTTATTTTGGGAGTGATATATCGAATTTTTAGCATAATATTTCAATTTTTCAGAGCTCAGTGCTGCAGTTTCTCAAATTTCACACAGACAATACATGATGAAACTGCATTGTCGCTCATATGAACTTCTACTAGTTAGATAGGCTTCATAACCGCAAATTTTGTCAAACAAAAGCAAAATGAAAGAAGGTCATAGGAACTTCTCAATATTACCTTGAGTATAACCACTTACCCACCATTGATATATTCCCAAAGAACTTTGCCAATTCGGTGTAGTGATCTACACTACAATAGGATAAATTAGGGTTCAATCCTACAGGATCTACGCTGTAGAGATTGGGATAAAAACCTCAGAGAGGCAGCAGAGATAAACTCAAAAAAAATTCTTTGACTCCTAGTTTAGGGTTACAGAGAAGAATAAAAGGAAAAGAGAGGTCTGGCCAACACGAGCCAAACACACGCACAAGGTGTTCAAATAATAAAGGCACTATACAAGAATAAGGGCACCCAGCAGTGTGGCCCATATCACACAAGGGTGGGACTATGACAATACCCACCCCTACAGCTTATCCTTGTCCTCAAGGATGAACTTAGGAAAAGAGGATCTGATGAAAGCTGTGTCTTCCCAAGAAGCATCCCCATCAGCCGTATGTGACCATTGTACCTGCACCTATGGAACATGTTGGCGACCTTTGATAAGAATATGAGAATTCAAAACTTTGACAGGCTTTACTTTGAATAAACCTCTAGGGTGGGAAGCAGTGTTTGTGGTAGAAGCCCTTGGCCAAGTTTCTTCTTTAATTATGATACGTGGAATACAGGGTGGATCCGCGAAGAAGCTGGTAACTCGAGTCAATAAGCCACAGTTCCAATCTTTTCTAATACCCTGTAAGGACAAAAAAACTTGGATGCTAGCTTGAGGTTCTTGCGTAGTTGAATAGATGTTTATCTATACGGTTGAAGACGTAAGTATACCCAATCTCTAACTACAAATGATCTCTCAACCCTGCCTTTGTCAGCTTGCTGTTTCATGCAGTGTTGAGAAGCAAGAAGATTCTGGCGCAATACCTCTATCATAATAGCTCGCTGGTGTAGATAATCCTCCACTAAGGAATTGTTGATGGCCCCATCAGAATGTAGTCCAAACTGTGGTGGAGGATAACCGTAAAGATCCTGGAAGGGTGCTAGCTTCAGGCTGGTGTTGTATGAAGTATTAAACCACCACTCAACAAGAGATAACCATGAGACCCACTTGACTGGCCTGTAGCTACACGTGCAACGCAAATAGGATTCTAAACAAGCATTTACATGTTCTATTTGTCCATCCGTCCGCGGGTGATAAGAAATGCTCAAATGTAGGGAAGTACCCACTGCCTGAAACAATGCCTGCCAAAAACCACTTAAAAATACCGCATCTTTATCGGAAACAATGGTTGCAGGAATGCCATGTAATTTAAGGATGGTGTTAATAAAGACCTTGGCCACTGCTTGAGCTGTGTAAGGGTGACTTAATGCGACAAAGTGAGAATATTTAGTGAATCGATCAACAATTACCAGAATCACATCTCTGCCCTCGGAGTTTTGCAAACCATGAAATCCATGCTGAGGTGCTTCCATGCTTGATCAGGTACGGGTAATGGTTGTAGCAATCTAATAGGTAACTGATGTTCCACCTTATGCTGTTGATAAATGTCGTAGTTGCGTGCAAATTCCATCAAGTCTTTCTTAAAGCTAGGCCAGTGGAAATAGGATTTGGCTCTTTGGTAACTGACTTGCATCCCAGATTGGCCTCCAATGGCTGAGGAATAAACAACCGCCAGAATCCTTTGTTGAACCTCACCAGCTGTACTTATATAAATCCTACCCTGCAACTTCAGAATGCCGTTAGTGTAAGTATATCCATCAACATTCAGGGGAGAAACAATAAGCTTTAGAATATAATCCAAGGCGATTGTGCTAGCTTCATAGCTAGTTATCACTTCTTCAAGCCATTTAGGATGAGCTGCAGATAGCGAAGAACAAGTGACACGGGACAAAGCATCAGCTACACGATTCTCTGATCCTTTCTTGTAGTACAAGGTGTAATCATATCCCAACAGCTTAGTGAGCCATTTCTGCTGAAATAAGGTGTGCAACTTCTGTTCCATAAAGAACTTGAGGCTTTGATAGTCTGTAAAAATATTAAAATGGGAACCCAGTAAGTAAGATCTCCATTTGTGACTGCAAGAACAATGGCAAACAACTCTTTTTCGTAAGTGGATAAGGCCTTATATATGATGCCCAACCATTTGTTGTGGAAAGCAATAGGTCTATCATCTTGCATTAACACTGCGCCGACACCCGTATCACTAGCATCTATTTCTACCTCAAACTCTTTACTGAAATATGGCAACACCAGCACAGGAGTAGAAGTGACCACTTTTATGAGTAGCTCAAAAGCTGATTCTGCAGCCGCATTCCAAGTGAAATTTCCCTTTTTAAGCAGTTCTGTAAGTGGTTGACAAATAAGCCCGTAGCCTTTGAAAAATTTATGGTAATAACCTATCATCCCTAGAAATCCACGGAGACCCTTAATGGTAGTTGGTCTAGGCCAGTTCACCATACATTCAATTTTGGTTGGGTCAGCTGCTACACCATTGTTGCTTATCACAGGACCTAAGTATTCTATTTGAGGTTGGCCAAAAGAGCATTTACTATGCTTAAAAAACAAGGAATGACTGTGCAGGATAGAGAGAGTAATATGTAGATGCTGAAAATGTGAAGCCATGTCTTAATTATTGTAGATGGTGTTTTTTTGACAAGGACAAAACTTGTAAAAATCGCCTTTGAACCTACACAGAGACGTATCTATAATCATATATGTACTAGAGCTTCACCCAGCTGAACTCTCGGTATTCGATATAAAAGTTTATAAATATGTATAAATTCCTGACCCGGCATCAGAATTATAGATCCGTACTTCTACATCATATTCCGCAAGAGAATTGAGAATGCGTATCCTGATAATGGCCATACTGGCCTTCAATATGCCTGCAAGATTTTAGAGCTTCACCCAGATGAACTCTCATTATTTTATGCACGACCATATGAATTGTCATGCATTGATCAGTCTACACTGATGCTGCAATTATAAATATTCATAATAAGCTACTACGCTATTCTGAATTACCAGAAGCATAATATTTGGAATATTACTTCGAGTCGCAGAACTTCCACGACTGAATTCCTCGAATATGTTCCGTATGATACAAACGAAGTGCCAACGCCAACATGGCCGCACTCCATAGCCAGGCCAATCTGGTTGGGTCTCATAACCTAGCCACGACCACCAATTTCCTAGCTAGCCAGGCCGTGGCCACCAACTTCCTAGCTATCCAACTAGCTAACCAGTCCACGACTACCTTGGTCTAAGATTAGGGTCTACCTAAAGAAAGTATTTTGACAGTACATTGTTTTACTTAGGAGCAATTTTTGGGTATTAACAACTATATATAAGTATGTTATCGAAGAAAACTAGGATAATTTTTTTAAGATATGGGCAAAAAATATCATGAGTGAGTGATTGAAAAGTTGCAGGGGCATTAGTGAGCCCTCATCACTCGAAATTCATAATGGTCGTGATGAGTACGAAAAACAGTCTTAGCAATGTCATCTAGGTAGACCCTAATCTGGTGATACCTAGCAAGAAGATTTAGTTTGGTGAATATAGTAGCACCAGATAACTCATCAAGCAACTCATCGATAACTGGTATATGGTACTTATCTTTAATTATGATTGCATTCAACTTGCGATAGTCGACGCAAAATCTCAACCCTCTGTCTTTCGTCTTGACTAAGATGACCGGTGATGCAAAGGGTCTACGGCTGGGCGGTATGACCTCTGCTTGTAGCATTTCTTGGACTAGTTTCCCAATCACCTCTTTCTGTACATACGGTACTCTGTAAGGGCGCATATTGGGGGTGTAGCATTCAACAGTAAGTTAATGTGGTGATCATGAGCTCATTCAGGAGGCAGTGATGTAGGGGTCTGAAAGATGGTAGGGAACTGCTCTAGAACTGCAGCAATCTGTGCCTCAATGACCTGTGAAGAAGTAGTGGCATTTAGAGAAAAAAACTGACCAATAAGACCCTTCTTGCCCTTTTTAAGTAGCCTTTGCATCATGGTGCCTGATATTTGAAACAAAACAGCTTCTTTCTGATGGCCTGCTAGCTCAATCTCCTTACCTTGATGCTGAAATATAATGATCAGTTTCTTGAAATCAAAGACCATTAGGCTCAGTTCACGCATCCAGTCCACACCAAGGACCATATCACAACCACCCAACTCCAGGATGTGCAAGTTATGAGAGAATGTATGCCCCTGCATACTCCAAGTGAACCCAGGACATTTTGCTTGGCTAAGCAATTTGTTCCCATCGGCTACTGTCACTTGTAGAGGCTGCGTAGAACTGATCAGACTTTCACTCCGATGTGCAACTTTGGGGTCTTAGAAGCTGTGAGTACTGCCACTATCTACTAAGATGGTAAGTTCTTGTTTCTTGACCAACCCTTTGATTTTAATGGTTGTATGGGAGATGGATCTATCCAGAGCATCCACAGATATTTCTATTTCTTCCTCTAATTCTACAATAGTTGGACTAGATCCTTCCCTTGCTTCTACAGACTGGGATCCATCCTCATCATCTGCAACAATCATATACAATTTCTTCTTATTACATTTATGACCTCTTATGTACACTTCATCGCAGTCGCAACATAGTCCTTTCTCCCTCTTTGTGCGCATTTCACCATAAGTGAGCTTCTTTACTGGCTGCATTTTAGGACTTGTTGTTGGACTGGTAACAGTTAGAGTAGTAACTAAGGGAGCGAGATTATGAGGTTTGTTGGAAATGGTTAACGTCTTCCCCCCATAAACAAACCTGTTTGAAAACTTGGGCTGAGTCTTAGCTGCTTTCTCCATGATACACTCTTGTCTCCTAGCTAGGAAAATACCATGTTGTAAGGTAGTAAGAGTAAACATTTGCACCACCATTTTTATATCTTCTTGAAGCCCACTAACAAAACTATGAATGAAGTAATCTTCAGTCAGAGAAGGGTTCTTGGATAACATTGAATCTTTCAACTCTTCAATTTTTTCTTGATATTCCAAAACTCTATGTGTTTGATCTAATTTGTTGAATTCTCCTACAACATTATCATGACCTAATTCTTGAAACCTAATACACACATCAATAATGAAATCCTACCAATACAAAATACCCTTACCTATTTGGTAGTCTTGGAACCAAACATCTGCTTTGCCATCCAAGTACATGGTTACCATGTGCACCTTATGTTCGTCATTCATTTGGTGTAGAAAGAAGTACTTCTTACATTTTCTGATCCAAGCTCTGGGATTAGTTCCATCAAAACGTGGGAAATCGACCTTAGGTCTGTAATTGGAAAACTGACCCTCACCCATTTGATGAGTTTGAATGGTTCGTTGAGTATGAATAGGTTGATAACCATGGAAATTGTTGCTAGTCGAAGGATCAGGTACTTCTTCATCTTCCCAAAGATGATTCGTTTCACCTCCTTTATTATTCCCCTGCTGAAAAACTGGTCTATCGAGAAGCAACTGAAACTTCTTGTCCATAGAGGATTGAAGAAGTTTAAATTGATTATCGATATCAGTTTTCATTGTCTTCACATCTCCTTTAACAGATTGAAACGATTGAACTTCATCTCGCAATTCCTGCAATTCCAGAATCAATTTCTTGGTTAAGTCATCCAATTTCTTTAACCTAGTGCCGTCAGCCATACTGGTACCAAGGAAAGATCTAATCTGATATCACTTGTAGTAATCTACACTATAATAGGATAAAATAGGGTTCAATTCTACAGGATCTACGCTGTAGAGATTGGGATAAAAACCTCAAAGAGGAAGCAGAGATAAACTCAAAACAATTCTTCGACTCCTAGTTTAGGGTTACATAGAAAAATAAAAGGAAAAGAGTGGTCTTTCCAACACAATCCAGACACACGTACAAGGTGTTCAAATACTAAAGGAACTCTACAAGAATAAGGGCACCCAACAGTGTAGCCCATATCACACAAGGGGGGACTATGACATTCAGCCCAGCAAATCTGACATCACCGTCAAGATCCCCGATCTGTGTATTCATTCACAAAAATCATAAAATAGTTCACTACTGTCTGTGTATCTTAAAATTGTTAGAGCACTGCTCGGTCGAACTCGCAAGCGTTGCTATCTCAAGCTTGTTTGTCAAGTTTAGTTGCCAAAACTATAAGTCTTTATTTCTAGTCTACTTATAGCTAAGTCTCGGACTAGGATAGAAAGTGTAGTTGATCTCTAGACTCCATGACGTTCATAATGCAAAGACAAAGAACTACTCAAGGAACTGGTGGAGCTTCATCGACTAAAAGGTATGTGGAGACTTGAACTTATCTATCACTCAAAAGTCTATCTACTCTATCTCCTATCTTGGGACAACAGTCATATTGCTATATAGACTTCGATTATACACATTTGCTATTTCGAGCCGAGTTCATCTCGCTTATCTATTTCTCGAAATATGTGTTGGTAAGCTTTTGCTTTGTCCAAGTTCATCTTTACAAGTGACGAAAGTCATGTTGAATATTTCAATATCTTGAAAATCGCTTTGATGAAAAATAGTATGTGAATAACCTCTATTTAACATCCTCTAAGAATGTTTCAATGATTGAAATGAGAGTTTAGAATATATAACCTTGAATGGATATAAACATTGTATGTGAACTCATACTTGTGTAAGTCCAAAATTCTTGAACTAAAGTATGCGTACTTTACTAATTCAGGATGTCCGGAAGCTAAGTCCGCGTACACGTACGCGTACTCCCGAAAGTTCACATCCCATGGATTTCTGCTGGAGTTTGTGATCTGAAAACAAACTTAAACCGGGTACTTAAGTATGCGTACCGGTATGCATACTTGAGTGGGTTATTTTCTAAAAACGGTTTATTCGTGAACTAAGACATATAAAAACTAAGGAATGCATATTTGCAAACCATGGCTATAATGTTCATGAACCGATTCGAGTGAATCAAAATAGTTTTTGCTTCGATTGATTCTTGTATACTTCTATGATATCTAATCAATTGAACAACTCTCTAACTAGTTCTTTTGAGTCATTTGAACTAGTTATGGTGAAGATGAATAAGGTTGATATGAAAGTGCTCATATGGCTAACCATTGGTTAACTACTGTTGAACCAACTTGGTGTACACGTTTAGGTACGGTTACATAAACCTAAATGAACGTGCATTTTATTTTTGTATAACAAGCTAAGTTCGATCTAACGGTTGAAAGATATTAGATTGAATCTAATCAGGTTTTCATCTAACGGTGAATATTGAATGCTTTTTTACCAAGGTAACTTAGATTGCAAACCTTGATTTTGACACTATATAAAGGAGAACTCTAGCAACTGGGAAACCTAATCCACACACCTCCTGTGTGATACTAGTTGTATAATCTAGAGTCGATTCTCCTTTAACCTTAGGTTTCTACCGAGACCCTGTAGGTTAACGACTTGAAGACTTCATTGGGATTGTGAAGCAAGACCCAACTATTTTCTCTGTAGTTGCGTGTTTTGATCTTGCTATTTCTATCGTGATTGAGTGCAATCGTAAGATTGGCTTCAGATTAATTTCTCCGATAGGAAAGATAGAAAAGTAGTCATAAACATCTTCGATTGATCGTTTGTGATTCCAAAAAATCTTGTTTTGCTAATTGATTAAGATTATTATGAGGTGATTGATAATTCTAGGTTGTTTTTCGGGAATATAAGTCTGGGTTATCGATTGGTTCCTGTTCACCTTGATTTATCAAAAGACGAAACAAAACTCGTAGGTATTTATGTGGGAGACAGATTTATCTATTCCTGTAGACTTTTCCGTGTGAGACAGATTTGTTTATTAAAGTCTTCGACTTTGGGTCGTAGCAACTCTTAGTTGTGGGTGAGATCTTCTAAGGGAATCAAGTGTGTAGTATCCTGAAGGGATCAGAGACGTAAGGAGCACAACTGTACCTTGGATCAGTGTGAGATTGATTGGGGTTCAATACAGTCCATACCAAAGTTAGTTTGTAGTAGGCTAGTGTCTGTAGCGGCTTAATACAGTGTGTGTTCAGTCTGGACTAGGTCCCGGGGTTTTTCTGCATTTGTGGTTTCCTCGTTAACAAAACTTCTGGTGTCTGTGTTATTTCTTTTTCGCGTTATATTTTGTTATATAATTGAAATATCACAGGTTGTGCGTTGTATCGATCAATTGGTAAATCCAACCTTTGGTTGTTGATTGAAATTGATTGATCCTTGAACATTGGTCTTTGGTACCGTTCAAGGTATTTATCTTGTATTCAATCAGGCTCGCAGATTTCTATTTGTTTGAGTAAGGATTGAATCGAGAAGTTGAGATATAACTCTTTGATATACTTTTTATTAAGATTGAGTCTGACTGTCTAGTTGATTCTCTTAAAAGTATATTGGAGTTAGTCCATACAGAATGCTAAGCGAAATATTGGGTTAGGTTGTTAGACCCCTACTTTTTCAATTGGTATCAGATCAGGCAAGCACGTTTAAGACCTCATAAGTTTGTGTTTGTAAGCAATCTGACTCTATGGACAGAAGTGATATCTCAATAAATGCACCGCCAGATCCAGGGATTACAGAATTCTCTTCCATGACTGATTTAGTAAAATCTGTAGAAGAAATTCTATCTAAACTCCTACTAGGTTTGAAACCATAGAAGTATTTTCAGGGCTTTAGAGCTTGTCTCTTGATGTTGAGTTATATCTCCAAAAAGAGCAAGAATCTCTTGATAAGCTAAATCAAGTTATGATGAATAATATTTATGTTGAGGTGGATATTGATTTGCTGATCAGTAAGAGCAGTGCTCCTCCTCTGTGCAACCCAATTAGTTGTAACAAACTAAACGGATCACAAGAGGGGTTTAAATCTCAGTCGTCTGAGTATATCACCTCAAAGCATGAATCGATTCATTGCTCAACTCCTGATACTTCCTATCAAGATAGTAGTATTGTCTTCTTTTATGAAGAAGCTAGGACGTCTCCTTTCTCCAAAAGAGTTTCCCTTCACAATACTAAAAACTATCTGCTGGAACCGTCTCTTATAATTTGGAAAACAAGAAATCAGAAACACAATTTTTTTGAGGTTCTCTTAAATTTCTGTGATAGACTTATAAAAACGGTTTCCTGGGTATTTTTCAACACTACAAGATGTAAGAGTTGTCGGAAAGAAACTCTCTCTTGGTGTCATGGTGTGAGTGGCTTTTGTTCTTGTAAGTTCTTAAAAGAATCGCTCATGAGAGTTTTGTTAAGCTTTGCTTCAAACTCTCGTTCGTATTTTGTCTTATCAAAATATGTAAAAAGGGAGGAAAAACAAACGTGCCCTCGTCTGCGCACTACACCAAATTCAGGTTTTAGCAACTCAGATTCGCAACAGAAATATAGCTGTTGCGAATTTATGTTGCTACATATTCGCAACTGCTAGTGCTCAGTTGCTACTAGCAACTGTCTTCCTTGCACGCATGCCAGTTACGCGTGTGGCAGCAAACACCTGCAAACACTTATCATTTTTTCAGGCATGCCAATTTTGCGTGTGCAATCCTTAGAAAATCACGAAACCCATCTCTATTTTCAATCGATCTCACCCACCTTCACTTTCAGTTTCTCTCTCTCTTCTTCTCCGATTCCACTCCACAGCCACAATCCCTATGCTTGAGCCCAAAACCGTGTTACTCCTTCTTCTTCTTCTTCTTCTTCTGAGTTGGGGTTTTCTGTTTTGTTTTGGTACTTCAGAAGACGAAAAAAGAATATAGTATTTCATTACTAGGGTTTAGAAATTGATTTGTGTTTGTATTTGGTATTTCGACTTCCGGTGGTGAAATTGGTGGAAGAAGATGAGATTGTTGTTTATATTTTATAGATATTCATTAAGGTAAGCAGAAAACCCTATGGATTTAACTTTTGTTGATCTATGATCGTGCAATTTAGTTTGAGTTATACGGTCATCATGATTTCTGTACAATTTTTATTCATATGGATTTAAGTAATGAGATCTGTGTGTTATTTCTTTAAATTTCAAAACCCTGTTATGCAATTGATAATTATTTTTAGGGTTCTGTCAACTTAATTGTCCGATTTGATGTTAAATACCTTATTAAAAATTAGAAGTTCAATTTGAAGAGTTAAGACTCAATTTGAAGTATTTTCCGTTGTTATTATTTTTTAATTTGAAGTTCAGATTAACTGTTTGCTGTGATAATTGTTCCTATGTGTGGAAAATGATGGGCTGATGTGTTCTTATTTGGTTGATTCTGTGGATTTTGTAGGTTGAGTATTTTCAGTGATGCAAATTTGGCGAAATCTTTGAGGTATTACTAAGAAAGCATGTAATGGTCCATCGTTTATTATGTTTTTTCGGCTGATACTAATCTTTATGTTATTTTCTCATCTTATAGAAGCTAGAGTGCAAGATCTCTTCGGCAAAAAAGTTGTTCGGATTTGCTGCATAAACATTCCTCTACTTATTTTGAGACATTGGTGAGTGTAGGTGATCAATTAACCTCAGACATGGGAACGGAATTTGCTAAATTGCTACGTCCTAACGAGGTAAAGTGAAATTTGAGTTTTTATTGCAATTATTATTGGCTAATCTTATAGAAGCTAGAGTGCAAAATCTCTTCGGCCAAAAAACTGTTCGGATTTGCTGCTTAAACATTCCTCTACTTATTTTGAGACATTGGTGAGTGTAGGTGATCAATTAACCTCAGACATGGGAACAAAATTTGCTAAACTGCTACGTCCTAACGAGGTAAGTGATATTTGAGTTTTTATTGCAATTATTGGCTAATTCAGTAAATGAGCTTGTATCCGGTAGTATTGCTGGCTTGATCTGTAATTATTTCTATTATTGGCGACTCAGCGTGATCTTGTAAAGTTGTGGTTCGAGGAAACACACAAGGCGAGAGGCGCTAGTCCAGAAAAAGAAGGAAGAAAAGAAAAAGGCACGAGATGTTTGTGACAAGTGTTGGTCCCAGTTTGTGGCATGTTTTGGGCTTCTTTCCGGAAACTGCGTAATTTATCTTGTACTACATCTCAACTCTACAAGCTCTTGAGCTTTAAAGGTAGTTCATAGGCATTAGCAAGCTATTTACTACTAATCCAAATCCGCTTATGAAGTATAATTTTGGGTATGGATATTATCAGGTTTAATGGAGAATGGAAGAGTGAAATCCATATTGCTGTTTTGTTGATTGTGCGTCTACATTGGTTGGAAACCGAAGATCTCCCTGTGCATAAAGAAATTGAGGCAAAAATTGGATGTAAGTTGATTTTTTTTTTCAAGTGTCTTTTCTCTTCACGTCTTTTGTTTGATGGTAATCTGTTTTTTTTGTTGTTGTTGTTTAACTTCACTCTGATTCCTCTATTCTGTATTCATGGAAGAAGAACCCACTTCTCTCCACATCTCTCAACTTACTCTTTGTTTGAGCAGAACCATATCAACTCTAATAAAGTATCTTCAATGAATTTTGTGGTTTTCTTCTTCTTCTTCTGATTTTTGTGTGTTTGATGGTTTTCTTTTTTAGCAAATTCAACCACAAAATCATTTCTAGTGCTCCTGGATGCTCAATTGTTAGTGCTCCTAAGATCTCTCAGAAAGTTGTAATTATCCATGTAGTTATAGTAACTTACTTTATCAGTATTTGGATACACTCACTTGCATCCAAACCTTTTTGTTTCTCATGTTGTTTTAATGCCTGAAGCTTCATCTTCAGATTGAATGTTTGTTTCAGTTTCTCATAAAATGCATACGTTGTTAAAACATACTGTTCTATCATAGGTAGTTCACTTTCGGCGGCTGGAAAAACCCAATGAAGATTATTCCTCTATAGGGATGTAAGTACCTTCTTTTACTTTGTTGTAAATTAATACTCCTAATTCCAAGCCTATTCGCGAGGTAACTTTGATATGCTGTTATAGTTTGTAATTGTTTTTTCATTTCGATTTTAGGTCAGGGATGTTGACTTATGAAGATGTCACGAAAAGAATTGCTAGCCATCTTGGTTTGGATGATCCAAGAATAATAAGACTTACATTGCAGAACCCTCACTTTCGGCATCCAAAATCCAAGCCTATTCGCGACAAGAGTGTTGCAATATCTTACAATTAGGTAGTTTACACCTCTGGAAAGCCTATATTGTTATGATAATATGCTGTGGCTGGTTTCAAAAGCCTATATTGTTATCGAGGTGTGGATGCAGCTTCTACTTCCTTTTAATGGTGGGTAGTTGTTTTCATGTATGAGTAGATACTTCGTTCAAATATCTATTTTAATTTCAAACTTTCATATGCCTATGAGCTATTATACAATCATTTCTGATGATCCTTTTTACCAGAATGTTTGAGCAGAATTGTTTTATCTTAACAAGATGACTTTATTCTTGACATGGGATTTCCACCTCTATTCTTTTGGAGTATTTTCCATTTCTTTATCTTTATGCTGATATTTAATATAGGATACAGTAGCCTCTCTTGTTATTACGCATGCTCTGAAGAGGCCAAGCATATTCTTTTATTGCCATCTAGAACAATGGTAGGCTATATTCTGATATGATAGAAGTATCAACGTGAAGCATTTCCCCTCATTTTATAAGGTATTTCACCCTTGGGCACTTCTGTCCTTGGAATTCCTTCACCGGGTAGTGTACAAAAGTGCCCTGTTGTTTTAATTCGTAGGTGAACTTTCTTGGGCCGTAGCTAGAGAGATCTGGCTACTTTCCATTTCTTTATCTTTATGCTGATATTTAATATAGGATACAGTAGCCTCTCTTGTTATTACGCATGCTCTGAAGAGGCCAAGAATATTCTTTTATTGCCATCTAGAACAATGGTAGGCTATATTCTGAAGTATCAACGTGAAGCATTTCCACTCATTTTATAAGGTCTTTCACCCTTGGGCACTTCTGTCCTAGGAATTCCTTGACCGGGTAGTGTACAAAAGTGCCCTGTTGCTTTAATGCGTTGGTGAACTTTCTTGGGCTGTAGCTAGAGAGATCTGGGTACTGAGCCATTTTCGTCCATAACCTCGAGGTCAACGTCACGCATGTTCCGAGGATTGGCTTCATTTAGGGTTGAAATAATATTTATATTACCCCAGTACTACTTGCTATGATTGTTTTCGTTTAGCTAATGATTTTAAATGTCGATTGCATTTGATAACAGTAAACTGCGGTAAAATCTGGTATTCAGCTATACCTTCAAGTTTTCTAATATGCAATGCTCGACACCTTGCTAAAACTGAAACTTCATTTTTGTAGCTTCTCTGGCTGGTGCACTTACTCCACTTCAGAAGAGGGAGAAGCTTTATCTTCTCTCAGTTGGATATTACAGAAGTGGTGACTATTTAAAGAGTAGGCAGCTCTTGGATCGATGTTTGGAGGTTTGATCTCCTCTTCATATTATTGATTAGTAGTTTTGAGGACTAAAATTACAAACTTCTGCTTGAAAAATATCTATCTGTAATGCTTTATCCAGAACTTTGACGGGTAGGAAAATAATTTGTCTTCCTTTGACTATCCTTTTAAAAGATAAGACCAATTGCATTGTGTATTGTCTTGCACATCTCTATAATGTGTCAGAGTGACCCCAGCAAACTACATTTGTTAAGCTCTGCATCTGTCATGTAAAGCTTAAGGTCGGCAGTTTCTCTTTGGAAGGGCTTATATATGCACCATATTCTATGAACGGACCAAGCATTTTGACACTTATGCCTCTAGTTGCAATAAAACTTCTACTGCTTTGACATGTAGACCCTGGAATTTGTTTTATAGTGTATATTGTGGCGTTTTCTTTGGAAAATTTTAGCAATTGATGTAATTCTGTTTTCCTGTCTAGTGCAGCAAACCGCAGTGAGAAAGAAGCTTAAATGAAGAAGCAAATCAAGAAGCAACCGGAGGAAGCTGAGAAAGAACAAGGAAGGCGAGATAAGAAAACAGCTGATTCACAAGTAGGAGTTTCTTATATTCTTTGTATGTGTCTTCTCTTACTTACTGAAACTAAACTAGAATCCAGAAGAAATGTAGTCACAAATAATAAACATAGTTGTTGCCTTCCCTTTCTTTGTAAAATGTTTTTGATGTTCAAACATGTACCATTCAACATATCAATTTAATGATGAAGAATTTGATTGATCGATTGAATCATAGGAGTTACATGGTTTATGGGGTAGTTGCAGGATAAAATAGAAATGGGTGAAAAGATTTTGACTAGGTCAATGAAGACCGATTTTTTTTTTTTTTTTGCAAAGATTTCGCAACAGTTGCATCTGTTGTTAAATTTTTACCGAAACTTCGTTGACTCAGTCAATATTTAGAAACTAACGGTAAAAAAATCGCAACTGCTAAGAGACTGTTACTAAAATTTTGCGTCGCAACAGCTAAGAACTGTTGCGAAAACAATTGCGACTCGAAATTCGCAACAGCTACATTTCCGTTGCGAAAATTTGAATCTCCCCCTGTCGCAACAGCTGATTGCAGTTGCGACCCCAATTTGCAACAGCGTGGGCCAGTTGCTAAAGTCCATTTTTGGTGTAGTGGCACGCGTACAGTTCCTGTATTACGTGCCTGAACTTTGCTCCAGTACTGATTGATTCACGTACCTGAATTAGTTTTGCCGGTTCAGGAACTGTTCAGTCGGTTGCACATAAAAAGAGAGAAAGAACTCTTGTTCTTTTCACCTTCATCTTCTCTTCGACAGTTCATGAACAAAATAGAAAAACCTCTGGTTCACAAACTCTTCATCACCCTTCTCTTGTTTCTTAACCAATTTTTGTTTGGTTCACATCATTGAACTCAGACGAAGATTTTGCACGGTGGGTCAAAAACCATTCTCATTCTGGAACTCCACCATCAACAACAGTTCACGAACCAAGTAAGTTGTTCATCCTCTCTGTTGTGTCTTCTCTCAAAAATGGCATCTAGAAAAAGGTTGAGTCGTGGTGAAAGTTCTGGTACTCAGTCTAATACTGCTAGTAGAAGATTTGATAGTTATAATGAATTTGATGATGATGAAATTGGTTTGACGTTCTACAACCCTTTTATGATCCTGCCCTTCAAATTAGCTTTACCAGTCTACTAGCTAGGAACAAATATGTCAAGTTTCTTAAAGGGTTCATCACAGAAAGGGTTTATGATCGAACTGTTCAAGAACCTAAGTTTCATCAATTTATGGACCAACATGAATGGGGATATATTCATGACGGTCTTGGGTCGTCCCATCCTGAGATGACCTGCCAGTTTTATGCTAACTTGCATGCAGCCAACAAAGAAAGTTGTTGTTTCAAAACAATAGTTGGAGGAATATCTTTTGAGGTAAATCGAGGAGTGATTGCATATCTGTTATACCTATCACTAGATCGCTCTTTTCTTGTTCCTCAACCTGAGCATCTCAGACAAACTCAGAGTCAACTGTCTGAAATGTTACTAAATAAGAGTGAATCTTGGGCTGGCGGCAAGTTGTCTGTTGAAAACATTAGCTTTCATTTGAAAGTTTTTAGCAAACTGGCTGTTGCTAACTTGATTCACAGCACGCTGGATAAGAATCTATGGAGAAGGACACTTGCTGAGATGATTTTCTATCTCATCTCTGGAGAAGAGATTGATTTTTGTGGCCTGATTATTCATCAAATGATTCATATGGTGTCACAGAAGAAAAATATTGGGTTTCCTTGTCTTATCAGCAGAATTTGCAGTCACTTTAAGATTCCTCCCATTGGTACTTGCACTGGTCGAGCCACTCCTCTATCTCAGGCAGACATTAACAAAATGAAGGAATCTGCCAATCCTGAAGTCGCTCGTCTTCTTCAAAAGAATGAGTGCTTGAAGAGACAATTGACTCATGCTGTGACAGTTCACCCTGACCTAGCTGAATCAATATCCAAGATTGCTGAGGACTTTTATCGCAATCTGGATTAGTGTCTTTATCTTCATTTCTGTTTAAACTCTTTCTTATGTTATTTATGTTGAACTTCTTATGTTAAACTGTTATGGTTGTAATGATTTCAATGGTATTTTAGTCTTGGATGATTCTACTCTTCAAGTAATTACTAAATGTGTTAAATCCATGAGAAGTTCAGCTAAATAATTGGTCAAAAGTTAAGTCCTTCAAATGTCGATATGCAAGTATTGATAAAAGATTGAGTGAACTTTTGACAAACAAAAGTTAAACCTTTTATGTCAGTATGCAAATATTGATGGAAGAAAGGATGAGCTTTTGTTTACAAAGATTAAGTCTATTGTATGTCATTGTGCAAATAGTGATGGAAGATAGAATGAATCTTTGTTTATTACACAGTATTGATCTTCCCTGATCCATATTTTTTATGTATATACTGTGCGGCTCCGTAAGTTCTCTTATGTTGAGCATTTCCGATTAAATTAATCATGGGTTCTCTTATGGTTAATTTAATTAAGTATTTTGGATACAAATTCATATTCTTATGTGATTTGTTGTTGTCCAAAGAAATCCTTCTTTTCTTGTGAAAGTAAGGTCGCTCTTGTTGTTCTTTCTGGAATGACATTTTATGGGGGAGAGTTCTAAATTGAACTTGTGCTTAATTGCCAGATCTTTATGGGGAGTACGGCTGTGGAATATTATAGGGGTTATCATGTATCTTTATAAACTCCTTGATGAATGCATTTAGTTTCGGCTATATGATTGCATCTAAAAAGTTGATATGTGCTTTCTTTTGGTCTTGAAGTGTCTCTATGGAAATTTCATTAGGATCCCACTAGTTTTCGTACCTTTGCCAATTTTATTGACAAAAAGGGGGAGAATTAATGTGTAGTTCACACTACAAATACATATGGTTTTCGGATCATTATGTAAGGGGGAGTGGTTTCCATGTGAGATGGAGTATTGACTAAGGGGGAGTGATACATATCACCATAGTATTGTTGTCGAAGTTGTGATACAATTGAACTTTGATGTTGTGTAATAATACTATGACACTGTGTAACAATGATTGGGAGATTTTGTTTTCTCATTGTTATGGCTACGGATCTTCAACAACGATGAGGCTGTATTGAATATCTTTGGAATCATTGGAGTACTTGAAAGTGACGAAGATTTCGAGTAATGTTGAAGAACCAAGGAGATCATGCATGTGGAAGAGAAGATGCAAAGTTTATTTATTTTGTATTCCATATGTATTGATAGTTTTGTCACTAAAATTGACAAAGGGGGAGATTGTTAGAGCACTGCACGGTCGAACTCGCAAGCGTTGCTATCTAAAGCTTGTTTATCAAGTTTAGTTGCCAAAACTATAAGTCTTAATTTCTAGTCTACTTATAGCTAAGTCTCGGACTAGGATAGAAAGTGTAGTTGAGCTCTAGACTCCACGACGTTCATCATGCAAAGACGAAGAACTACTCAAGAAACTGGTGGAACTTCATCGACTAAAGGGTATGTGGAGACTTGAACTTATCTATCACTCAAAAGTTTATCTACTATATCTCCTATCTTGAGACAAAAGTCGTATTGCTATATAGACTTCGATTATACACATTTGCTATTTCAAGCCGAGTTCATCTCTCTTATCTATTTCTCTAAATATGTGTTGGTAAGCTTTAGCTTTGGCCAAGTTCATCTTTACAAGTGACGAAAGTCATGTTGAATATTTCAATATCTTGAAAATCGCTTTGATGAAAAATAGTGTATGAATAACCTCTATTTAACATCCTCTAAGAATGTTTCAATCATTGAAATGAGAGTTTAAAATATATAACCTTGAATGGATATAAACATTGTATGTGAACTCATACTTGTGTAAGTCCAAAATCCTTGAACTAAAGTATGCATACATTACTGATTCAGGATGTCCGGAAGCTAAGTTCGCATACCCGTACGCATACTGCCGGAAGTTCACATCCCGTGAATTTTTGCTGGAGTTGATGAACTGAAAACAAACTAAAACCGGGTACTTAAGTATGCGTACCTGTATGCATACTTGAGTGGGTTATTTTCTAAAAATGGTTTATTCGTGATCTAAGACATATATAAACTAAGGAATGCATATTTGCAAACCGTGGCTATAATGTTCATGAATCGATTCGAGTGAATCAAAATCGTTTTTGCTTCGGTTGTGTCTTGTATACTTCTATGATATCTAAGCAATTGAACATCACTCTAACTAGTTCTTTTGAGTCATTTGAACTAGTTATGGTAAAGATGAATAAGGTTGATATGAAAGTGCTCATATGGCTAACCATTGGTTAACTACTGTTGAACATACTAGGTGTACACATTTAGGTACGGTTACACAAACCTAAATGAACGTGCATTTCATTTGTATATAAAAAGCTAAGTTCGATCTAACGGTTGAAAGATATTAGCTTGAATCAAATCAGGTTTTTATCTAACGGTGAATATTGAATGCTTTGTTACCAAGGTAACTTAGATTGCAAACCCTGATTTGGAGACTATATAAAGGAGAACTCTAGCAACTAGGAAACCTAATCCCCACACTTCCTGTGTGATACTAGTTGTATAATCTAAAGTCGATTCTCCTTTAACCTTAGGTTTTTACCGAGACCCTGTAGGTTAACGACTTGAAGACTTCATTGGGAATTTGAAGCCGGACCCAACTATTTTCTCTGTAGTTGCGTGTTCTGATCTTGCTGTTTCTATAGTGATTGAGAGCAATCGTAAGATTGGCTTGAGATTAATTTCTCCGATAGGCAAGATAAAAAAGTAGTAACAAACATCTTCGTCTCATCGTTTGTGATTCCACAATATGTTGTTTCGCTAGTCGATTAAGATTATTGTAAGGTGATTGATAATTCTAGGTTGTTCTTCGGGAATATAAGTCCGGGTTATCGTTTGGTTCTTGTTCACCTTGATTTATCAAAATACGGAACAAAACTCGTAGTTATTTCTGTGGGAGACAGATTTATCTATTCCTGTAGACTTTTTTATGTGAGACAGATTTGTTTATTAAAGTCTTCGACTTTGGGTCGTAGCAACTCTTAGTTGTGGGTGAGATCAGCTGAGGGAATCAAGTGCGTAGTAACCTGCTGGGATCAGAGACGTAAGGAGCGAAACTGTACCTTGAATCAGTATGAGATTGATTGGGGTTCAACTACAGTCCAGACCGAAGTTAGTTTGTAGTAGGCTAGTGTCCGTAGCGGCTTAATACAATGTGTGTTAACTCTGGACTAGGTCCCGGGGTTTTCTGCATTTGCGGTTTCCTCGTTAACAAAACGTATGGTGTTTGTGTTATTTCTTTTCCGCATTATATTTTGTTATATAATTGAAATATCACAGGTTGTGTGTTGTACCGATCAATTGGTAAATCCAACCTTTGGTTGTTGATTGAAATTGATTGATACTTGAACATTGGTCTTTTGTACCGTTCAAGTTAATTTCTCTTGTATATAATCAGGCTCGAAGATTTCTATTTGCTTGAGTAAGTATTGAATCGAGAAATTGAGATATAACTCTTTGATATACTTTTTATTAAGATTGAGTCTGATTGTCTAGTTGATTTTCTTAAAAGTATATTGGAGTTAGTCCATACGGATTGCTAAGCGAAATATTAGGTGAGGTTGTTAGACCCCCACTTTTTCAAAAACCTTTGCAAAGCCTACTTCACACATTGGACTTATGAAATGAAAGGGGACTAATTCTATGAGACTTTTTCTCTGATTTTCTCAAAATAATAACACATTAATCAAATGCATCAGAGTCTATAAGATCTATAATAACATTTCCTAGCTAATTACTAATTACACAAACTATAGCTGCTTCGTGCACCACACTACAAGTTGACATGGAATTATAGTAACCGAATTACTGATTCTTTTTTCCAAGATCTTAACAATTGACCAAAACTCATTTCTAGTTTTCTAAGGAATTCTCCACTGGTCTAACTTCACCAGCAGAATTAGCCAGAGCAAGCCCAAATAATATACAATGTGTCCACCAGTCTGGACTTAAAAGGGTCAACATGCAACTTACAAATAGTCAAAAATAGTTTAAATTAGATATAACATATTGTTCTCATACAACATTCCAGAATGCTTATTATAAATTCCGCGTCAACGTCCACTGAAGACTCCAATCTCTCCCAAGTTTGTAACGCCCTTGCAAAGTTGTGCTGCAAGTCCCCACCAAACGAGAAGACCAGACGCGAGATTTCCCCCGTCTTAGACTCCAGGATTCATATCGCACTTGATCACATAGTTAGTCCTCAATTCCTTATTCGTCTTTTTAATCTTCCCTATTTTTATCTGTATCTTTTTTTAATATAATTTCTTCGCATGACTTCAGGAATATCGTCGTCGCATGATACCAATGGAAGGTTTCCATGAATCTGATCGTATTATCAAAGATCTAAATGGGCGAGTGTCCTAGCTTCAAAGTGAGGTATCCAAACTCCAGGTGGGATCTTATCGCTGATTCTAACACAGCAAACGGTCTTCGCCGAAGAACAAGGAACTTCATGATAAGATTATTCTTCCTTTATCTTGTACTTATCTCCTTCTATATTTTCTCCCCCAATTCTTAGCAAAGAGAAAAAACATCCTAAATGATAAAGGATTCTCAGCAGTATAAAAATCCAAAACATGCGTATTTGTATTTCCACTTATAAATTAGCTTAATTAGTGCAGAGAATACTCATAACATCTAAAAGACTAGAGGGACAAAAGATAACATACATCGTAGCTCAGCAAATGTCTAAGAAAAAATTGCACGAAGTTGATGTATGTAAAATTCACAAGCAAAGTCTTAAGGAAGTAAGTTGTTAGAACATCAACAATTTTACAAGAAAAAAGGGAAAGGCAATACAAAGTAAAAAAGAAACAAACAAATGTTTAAAAGAAGAAAATTACTGGAAAAGCTTGGTGAAATGTAATATTTACCACTTTTTGATCAAGCAGGAAACTGAAACCCCAATTAGCTGTACTGTACGGAACCTTTTATAAATACAAAACCCTTTACACAGTATGCACTGACTCTCCCATTTCAAATTTCAAATTCTCTCTCCGGTTTTTCTCCCACGTCTTACATTTCCTCTAGAATCTTTAATACCAAAACTTAGAAATGGAGATTCCAGCCATAGAGTTGATTGTTGAATTGATGATTCCAGAAAAACTGAGAGAGATTTATGAAAAATGAAAAATTAATTGAGGTAAAATGATCCGAGAGTTGTACTTGTTGTGTTTAAGGATGTTAACACAAAAGGTGTTGTCACCAAATTGAGTAAACATCTGGAGAATTGGGGGAAGAGGCCAATTAAAATTTCAGTTCAGAAACCTGAAGATTACACCGACTGCTGAAGATGAAGTAGTTCAGTTGAAATTCTCAATCAAATCTGATCTTAAACTTGAATTGTTTCATCAGGAACTATATAGTTTGTTTCATGGAGAAGGAACTGAGATCGATTCAAATTACTCCATTGGGAATTGGGATCCGGTTCTAGTTTTTGGATCAGAATTTCCAAATTTGGGAATCAAAACGAATGAAGAAATTGTGGGAAACTCGTTCAGAGGCAAAGCTCGTAAGATATGGCTGTTTTACGAACCATCTAGGTTACAGATTGTTATTACTCCGATGACGGTACAATGTTATCTATATTATTTCTTTTAACAATCGATGTTTTTCTTTTTTTCTTTTTTAAGCATCATTGAATGATCTAAAATACAAAACAAAGCTTGGATAAGTTAAGCTAGATAAAGAGCGGTCGAGATTTGTCTAGGAGGGAGATAAATCTACGATAGTGGTTTGTTCAACTTAAATATTATAATTGCTTAGTTAATTAGCGTTTCACTATTTGATTGTAATAAATGATTATTAATTCTATAATTATTAATGTTTTCTTAATTAATTTAATAAATGATTATTTCCATTAATAAATAATTTTGATAAAAATAAAAATATATATCAATAGACATTTGTGGCGGTAGTAGGTGGTGTAAAGCGGTGGCAGTTCTTATAAAATGGTGGAGGCGAAAACATTAGTGGTGGTCAGGGACGGATCCAAGCCCAATTGTGATTATATTTGGTCTTTTTATCATAAAATAGGCTACAAAGTCCATCTGTATCCAACTTTCCCAGAATTTTTACTCTCCCTTTCTCAAAATCTTGGGCTTCGCGCTAGTGGTGGTGGTGAAGGAAGTAGTGGCGATGGTTGCTGGTGAGTAGTGGTGGACAATATTTGTTTTGGGTCATTACAACACAGATAACATCGTATTGTGAAAGATGTGATTGACTGTTTTTAGCACGATTGATAAAGGAAAGTACAATATATTTTAGGGATGATGTCAAATCATATATGAAAAAAATGTTCATGGTCGTTGTTGGACCACCCAAATGGTAATCATGCTATCTTTGGTACCATATCGTATAAATCATGATTTTTTAATATTAAAATAAAATTGATTTCAATACAAAAGAAAGTATTATACGAAAGAAATATAATGAAACAAATTAATTGACGACATTTTGTTCAATCTAAACCCTATACACGGCATTTGTGATTGAAAATTAGAATTACGTCCAACAACCTACATGGGACGGGCGACAGTGGTGGCGGCGGTTGCGGAGTCAGAAATTGACATTGAGAGGGTTTTTTTTTTTTTTTTTAAAGTTGGTGGGCTAAACCCTAAATATCGATGGCAAAGTACTATTTATAGGATAAAATTAAAGTTTTTATGTAGTTATTAGAATTTTAAAGGGAGCTAGATCCTTGTTAGTCAACCTTTGGTTTTGCCACTGGGTGGTGGTGGAGAAAATAATGGTATCATACGGTTTTTTGGTGGTGACGGGTATTGATGAGCAATAACATACCATGTTATTTGTGTAACGCCACAAAACATGTAACATTATTATAAAAAGGTTATATTAAAAGAAAAGCTCAAACGAAAGCAAGAACGAAAGCAACAAGAGTTACAGATGGTCTTTCCAAAAATCTGCAGGCACACAAAAAGCAAAACGTACAGACACAAAATTAGCTATGCAAAAAAATCAAAGAAAATACTGTTGCAGGGACTGAGTGCATCTGTTACTATCATAGCTCTGTAAATACATCTCTAGCCTAATCCAAACTTAAGTGCATCAGATACAAAGCTAAACCATCCACCGAGCCTGCACTTTCACGCCTTCTGTTGTCTAAACCCCCACCACTTCAGTTACAAAAGACAGTCCCCTTTTCTGATCACCCCAACCAACACATCCACAACAATGGAAAATCACGTACTCATGAGAACATCCCAACTGCAAAACGACTGCAATGATGGGTACTGCAATTCCAGGCTATTATCTGTGAAAAGACGAGGGTACCCAAATACACCACAATCTTTTAAATATCAACCTATAAATTCGATACCAAGTGTGACTTCTATGGACAAAGGAGAGATAATACGACAACTATTGTATACATTTGTGTGATCGTCTATGGATACGAGATCTAGACAATACAACAACAAAGTGTTCACTTGATAATAGGTACGATATTAAATCGAAACACTGTAGGATCAATATCAAGTGACAAGGAATTAACGTACACGTGTATTTACTTTAAATTATTATAAACAAATTATAATGACGGAAAATAAAGTAAATGGCACAACAAGATTTTGTTAACGAGGAAACCGCAAATGCATAAATATCCCGGAACCTAGTTCAGTTTTGAATACTCTCAGAATTAATATGTTATACAAATCTAATGCCAACTTCGTATAGTTGAGACCAAGTAGACCACCCCTAGCTACTTAGTTTCCTCAGTATCCCTGCGTCTTCGACCTCTAGAGTCACGCACATGAATCACCACTCCTTTAGATCGTATTCCAAACAGTAAAGGAACAAATATGTTTGGTAACTACTCTATTCAATCTTTGGTAAAAGATATGTTTGAGTTGTCGACAAAGGCTCTTATTTTTAACCTAATAAACTCCATTGTCTGGTAAGATCAATCCGAATCAGTAACTTAGATTCAAATTCAAAACTCTCATATTCGGATAATGAAAAATACCACCAAATGATAGTTGCCATTCAATACGACTTTCTGATTAGATAAATCTAATCTAAGTCGGATCCCAAACGATCAAGATGTGTGCACAAATTCACAAGATACGAAAACTAATAAGAAAATTTTATTTGTCTTCAAATCTTCAATTGCCTTCTCAATAACCTGCACAACACAAACTTGAATCCTCTTGTGATCAATCACGCACAGAACGGAGTCTGTTAACAATGGATTATCATAAGATGTCTTTAGATCCACAAATGGGTCTAAAGATCCAGTCGATACCTTAATCTAGTTTTAGTGACCCTTATGTCCGAAGAGAAGGCTCCCAAGAATAATCAAACTAGGTGCAATCAAAGTTTTAACAACCGTTAGTCAATCAAATCAATAATCGAAAAATAGAATAACAATGCAATTATCTAGTTTCCCACCAATGGTACTCGTAGAGCTTCTTTATCCCACAGAAATCATTAAACGAGCGGTCGTAAGAGATTTCGCCTAATTAGGGTACTTTTCTCTTCGGATATACAGCTCCAACAGAAACAACATTTATAAAGTTTGCCTGGCTCTTAGGATAGTTTGCTAGAGGAAAGTGGATTATTATTCTCAATCTTGAGCTTGTGAATTTCCTCAAGAAGATAACCTTGTTGCTTGACCAAAATCCCTTGCAACTGAGAAGTTTTGGAGAAGGACTTTGCAAGAGCATGTAATTCTGTCTTAGATTGAACACAAAATTGTGTCAATATATACACTGATCTTTCTTCAGTATATTTTCTCTTTCCTTCTTGCTAAGCCAATCTCTCTTTTTGATCATTTTCTTCGGTTTCTTAGCATCAAGGGATGGTGCAGACTTATTCGAAAAAAACTCATTTAGATTAAGCACCTTTGCAAGAGAAGACATTGGATCCTGACTCATAGTTCGGACAAGGAATGACCAGAGAATGATGAGGATCCTTTATAATTTCCGGAAAAATATTTCCAGAATATCATACTACCGAAAATATAATATTTCTACAAATAAGAATATAATTTTAATTACTAGATTTTATTCCCATAATCTAAACATAAATGCCTTAATTTTGCTTCCTCACTCATAAATGTCACACAGGGTGAGGATGCAATCTAATACCGATTAGGTGGTATTAGTATGAGATTTTCTCTCATTATGGGATTTAGAATATATAGAATATTCTTGATCTGGCGAAGTATGATTCTTAGATCTTCTTTTGTTACCTCGATACATCGAAGTTTTCTTAGTAATCCTTGGATTTGAGATAGTTTTGCACTTTTGTCCACATAGTTACAGTTAAAAAATGATGGTTGAACTTAGTAGTTTGAAATTATAAACTTTGTTATGTTTGTAATCTCTGATGAAGTACTTACGTAAATAATGACAGTGGGAGGTGCTTACCTTATTCTCTAGGATGGGAAGGAGATAACCTATCAAATAAACCAAAAGAACCATGATCTCTAGTAGTATAACACCCCTGGCTCTGTTGATGCTGGATGGAAGTGGAAGTGTGCTTTGTGGAAGTTCTAGCGTTCTTATTTCTGGGTTGTCTACTTGTCTTACGCTCATAATAAACTTGATAGAGCATATATAATCAAAGCAGCTTGGATCCCCTAAAAGGGGGATAGACAGGCTACTACGAGATGGAGACAAGAACGGAAAGTCGGAGAGAAACAACACTAAAAATCTAATCCATCAATGACATCAAGTATCTTTATTCAAGAAATTAGATGCTAGTTTTTGTTTAGAGTGTAAGTTTGTAAGCTGCTATCATGGATTTAATTGTGATGTAAATTGTATTTGGTTTTTCTTCTGGCTAAGGTGCATAGGCGTTTTGACTCACAGATTTCTTCTTTGATTATCATAAATTACTGAAATGACAGGAAACTTTACATTGGGTAGGACTAAAAGCAGAGGAAACCTGAATATACCATAATACTGAACCCATATACATGTCGAACCTTCATTTAAGTTAACCCGCAAACATCATAAGCACTGCGTAGTTACAGCATTGAAATCTATAGGAAAAACTGAAAGCCCCATAGAAGTACACTTTTGCCTACTGTTGTACTCGCGGATAAATTCTCTCTCCATTTTCAATGTTGTAGCAAGCATTACTCCCCGATTCTGGAAATTTCATATTCATCTGAGGATTAGTATCCATCTTAATATTTTTCGTACTGATATTGATAATTAACAGGCTACAATGAAATCGGCTGAATCTGATCTCATCTATTAGTCATGTATATGAGATTTTAAGATTGCATTTTAAGACAACTGAAGTTATTTGAGACTTGAAAATGATATTTACCGCTGTAACAGATAAATATATGAAGATGCACACTGAAACATAAGTTAACAGTCAAGCTGTCAACAAAGAATGGTAACTGATCCAAATCAGATGGGACGTGGGACAGAGTGTTTCCTTTTTGGTTCTTTCAATCCTGGAAACCCATGCACAGGAAAAAAATGACCAGGTATTCAATAAAGAAAGGAGTATCTCGATTCTAGTCTAGCGGTGCAGGTCCTTCAAAAGGAGCAGCAGCGCTAAACCGAAGTCCATTTTATCTCGGAATTTAAAAATTTGTACAAATTTAGAACTGTGAATAAACACTAAAGTTGCTTTGTAATCAAGTACTTACAGGTGTAACAGGTCCACCGTTTGAAAGTAGTACGTTTACTCCTATTTGCACTAACTTGCTTCTGCATGCGTTGCCTGCAAATTAATCAGAACAGATCAAGTAGCCAACTACAACGCATTATATAACCAGCACTGACAGAAAACTAGGGAGAAAAATGAGCATTCAGAACCCCATTTTCTCACCTTGTTTATAAGACCTCAATTGTGCAAATCACTGTAGCATGGAAGGCCAGACAGACTGAAACTGCAACACAATAGGATAAGTCATTGCTTGATTGTCCTTGGCTTAAGCAACTTGGGTCCTCACAAGAATGAATCCTAAAACTGCAGATGCAGCAATTGTTATGAAGAAATCGAGCGGTAAGTTCTGAGAACTTGTAAAAGCAATCACCAGATCTCTTATACAGAGTAGTATCGAACCCATTATGAGTATTAAAATTGCTTTTATGCACAAAGAGTAAAATTTTGCTCATCCCAAATAAATTAGTACAGGGGCATGGAAACAAATTGGGTTGCTGCAATAAGGAGAGATGTTGTTGCATGCAGGAACAAGACAAAGATATTACTGCTTCTAAAAAGCTCAATTTCAAAACCATGATTCAGTACTATCCCTACTTTAAACATGCAGATTTACTCAATCCCACATTTCTAAACTGATCTTTAAGCGTTCATCCGTCCTCCTGTATAATCCTCACAAAAAATTAGAACCCAAACTCAATTTCTTCAATTCTGAAGGGCTTTATGGACTTGACCTTGCCAGCATCATTTCAATTGGCACAATGCTCCTGATGAAAGTTTTGCATAAAGGAATAATCCCTTCCTTTGATATCCTCAACGAAAATGATTATGCGAGATCCATGGATTCTCAGCATAAATCAAGTTAAAAGAGTTGTGGTCAACGCAGAGCAATTAAAAAAAAAACTTGTTGAAAAAGCTAAAGAAATAGGTTTTCTTCAGGTTAAGGTATAGGCGTTTTGGCTCACAAAATTCCTGTTTGATTATCGTAAATTACTGAAATGGCAGGAACCTTTAAATTAAGGAGGACTAGAAGCAGAGGAAATCTGAATATAGCATAATATTGATCCCATATACATGTCGAACCTTCATTTAAGTTAACACACAAACATCATAAGCACTGTGTAGCTACAGCATTGAAACCTATAGGAAAAACTGAATGCGCTGTAGATATGTAGAAGTACATTTTTGCCTACTGTTGTCCTCGCGAATAATTTCACCCTCCATTTTCAATGTTGTAGCGAGCACTGAATTATCAAGTACACATCTTCTCTCACTAATGTCGTGATCATAGAAAATTAGGCTGAGAACTAGAACCAGCACTTGGACGCTACTACTACTATCCGATTCTGGAAAATACTAATTAACGGGCTACTATGGAATCTGCTGAATCTGATATCATCCATTTGTCATGTATATGATCAAATTGGTTTTTATAAAGTTTTAATTTTTACGATATTTTAAGCTTGCATTCTAAAACAAGTGAATTCTTTTTTGACCTGAAAATGATATTTATTGTTGTGACAGATGGGAAAGATGGGTCGTAGGGTTTTAATCTAAGGCTTCACAAATCCAATGGAATACAAATCATCTTTATGTTCTTCAAGCGAGATGATCTGAACTCCATTCTTGTAGGAGTTGCAGCTGAATGGAATTCGACTATCAACTTCAGGGAAATGCATTAGGATACTCACATGCTCTGCCTTGATGTGGAGAGACTTCCCCTTCAGGTTCTTAGTGTTGCAGCAATACTTGAAAAGATGAGTAGTTTCAGCATTTATGAGAGAGGTACTTCCTCTCTACCTGATCATATTCATGTAAGTAGGTTCCGCAAGATTAAAGTTAAAACTCCATTTAAACCTCTAACTCGAGTGAGACAGCAAAAGAAATGGGTCAATATGTGAAGATGGACACTGAAACATAAGTTCTTAAACTGGGGTTATTCAAGCTTCAACAAAGAGTGGTAACTGATCCAAATCAAATGGGACGTGGGACAGTGTTTCCTTTTTAGTTCTTTCAATGCTAGAAACCCAAGCACAGTAAAAAAATAACTAGGTATATTCAATAAAGAAAAGAGTATCTCATTCTAGCCTGGTGGTGCAGGTTCTTCAAAAGGAGCTGCAGCACTAAACCCAAAATCGAAGAAGTGCATTTTATTTCGGAGTTTAAAATTTGTACAAATTTAGAATTGTGAATAAACATTAAAGTTGCTTTGTAAACAAGTACTTACAGGTCCACCATTTGAAACCAACACCAGGTAATTTATACACACTAACTTGCTTCTGCGTGTGATGCCTGCAAATTAGTCAGAACAGATCAAGTAGCCAACTAATCAATGCATTATATAACCAACACTGACAGAAAACTAGCTAATTTGGGAGAGAAACAAACATTCAGAACTCCATCTTCTCACTGATAAATTCTTGTTTATAGGTCATTGCTTGATAGTCCTTGGCTTAAGCACTTGGGTCCTCACAAGAATGAATCCTAAAACTGCAGATGCAGAAATTGTTATGAAAGAAATCAAGCAATAAGTTCTGAGAACTTGTAAACCCAATCACCGGATCTCTTATACAGAGTAGTGTAGAACAGAACCCATTATGAGTATTAGAATAGCTTCCATGGAGAAAGAGTAAACCTCTGCTTAACCAAAATGGATGAAAAAGGGGACACAGAAACAAGTTGGGTTGCTGCAATAAGGAGAGATGCTTCATACAGGAAGAAGACAAACCATAACAAAACTGCATTCCTTGGATTAAGCCTATTATAGCAGCACAGGACAAAAGCTCCCCAGAACCCCGAAGCAAAGAAGTCCATATGATAATATCCTGCACAAATTAAAAAAGAAAAAGCCCAAATCACTGAAACTACTTTACAAAATTATTTAACATCAATTGAGTTACTAAAATGAGTAAATTATTTATATGACCCTAGAAATGTCGGGTGTTACTCTCGTGGCCCTAAGGTCATTTTAATAATATTTGACAATTATTCTGGTGACACTATAAAATGTTAGATTGTAAGGTTACGGTAATAACCTTCTTTAAAATCACAAAACCAATCGTTCAACCCATTTCAACAATCAGTTTCTTCTCACCTCTCTCTCATCAAACCACTCGATTGGAGATTTCAATAACCAAAACTAAAAATCTTTCATCATTACCATAACTTCTAGATCCATACGAAGAAAGAAAAAACCATTTATCGTAATCAACGAAAAATTGATTTACAGTGAAGAGAAAATGTCGCCATATTAATTTCTCGTTTCATATGAAGGAAGAAAACTAGATTAAATTGATTTACAGTGATGAGATATTGCATAAGAAGAGGAATAACTACCGTAAAGAGATCTTGTACATGAATCACTACTCGATGTTTTCTTCATATGTAATGGCGTCGAGATTTAAGGGTTTTTGTAAGATGTTTTCTTCTTCTACCGTCTTCAATTTGGAGCGATCTCGTCGTGAATCTTTAGAACTAGACAGGATTTACAAACTTGTAAGATTTGATTCATACTTGTAACTTTTTAAACTTGTAATTTTAAAAAGAAAACATTTCATGTATATTTTCTCCAATAAATCAGAGTCCTGCATATTTTCTCCACAGATCAACTGGTGCATGATTGTTCATGTGTTGCAAAGAATAATGATTGTGCATATTTCCTACACATAGTTTAGTTGTGAATATTTCCTGCACGGTTTCCAGTTGTGTATATTTTTTGCACATTTTCAAGTTGAGGAATAGTATATTTTTCGCACATTTTCAATATATTACTACTAGCTAAAAGTACCACTGGCGAGCAGCACAAATATTCACAACTAGAACATGTGAGTAATATCTTCACAGAATGAATTTTAGGTAATTTGTACTTGAAAATGTGCGAAAAATAGTTGTGTGAATAGTATCTACACACAAAAAAACGGCGTGAGTAATATCTTCACGGAATGAATTTTCAAGTTGTTTATATTTTTCGCGCATCTTCAAGGTTTCCAGTTGTGTATATCTTCACAGTTGGTAAACTTAAGTTTGTCACTCACTGTAGGTTTGGAAACTGGAATGCAGGACACCGATGCATATGAGTAAGGAGATTATGGTGAATTTTCGTCAAGGCTGTAACAATAATCATCACTCGAGACTTCTTCTAAATCCAACTACTATGATGGTTAAGACAATGCTGCTTACAACCGAGGTTGAGCTGTTAACTCCTCATCGATTTTCATCTCAGATATGCAGCATTGTGGAGTTTCAATCTCAAAGTGGCAGTAAACTCTAGACGGTAGCAAATATAAGTTCCAGCAGCTGATTATGGAGATTCGACGTCACAAAGTTATTTGGTTAGTATAGTGTGTCTGTGCAAAGGGAACCATAAGATACACAAATAGAACACGCAGATTTCACTGATGTGCAATGCACGTACACTCATCTTTCAGGGTAGTAGTAGTAGTTGATATTGTTGTTGTGAAGTGTAATACTTTTAATGAAGAGATGGAGATATTACTTTCATTCAATCTTCATGATGAGAAATTTCAGTTCATTCAGCTACCAACTAAAAGTACCACTGGCGAGCAGCAAAAATATTCACAACTAGAATATGTGATTAATATCTTCACATAATGAATTTTAGGTAATTTGTACTTGAAAATGTGCGAAAAATAGTTGTGTGAATAATATCTACACACACAAAAATGTTGTGAATAATATCTTCACAGAATGAATTTTAGGTAAATTGTACTTGTTGTTAAATTGGTACTTGTTGTGCAGATACATGTGTTATAGCTTATGTAGATATGTGTTAAATTTCATGTTGATATGTGAAAAATCTGCAGAGAAACAAATGTGTGAATAGTTACTGCAAAGAATAAAACGTGTGGATAAATTCTTCACATAGTAAATTTCTGGACATAATATAAGCAACTTAAAAAGAGTTGTAGATACATTTCAAGTTTGTTTAAGATGTTACGTTCAATTTTTATTTGATCCCAATAGTTTCTTCGATAACTATTCAAAAATAAACAAAGAAAAATAAAACTGTGCATGATCCCTGCATATAAAAACTCTTTGAATAATTTCTTCAGATAATACCTTGACATAAAAACCAATGCAGTCTAATAAAATTATTATTCCTTCTGGAGTAAACAAAAAAGTAAGATGAAAAAAAAAGGGTGTAAAAACTAAATTTAACATCTCAGAAACAATAAAAAACTATATAAAAATGTAGTTCAAACTAAAAAATTCACTTATAAGCCAAAGTATTTTCCCAATCCATGTCCTCTTCTTCGACCAGTTGTGATTGGAGCTTCACCAAGAGGATCTGGATATGCTCTCTTGTTGTGAAAAGTTAGCTTTCTGCAGTTATCACACATCCGTTTCTTCCTTGGCTTCTCATAACGAGGTATATACCTCTCTTTTTTCTGTCTTCCAAGTCCTTTAACAACAGAAGTAGCATTGACCTTAGTGCTTTCATCAACTTCATTCGGTTTCTCAACATCAGGAATATGAACAATTGGATGTGAATAGGCATTACGATAACATTCAGTTGTAAAAACATGATTAATGTAATCGTATACAGTGTGTGTATTGTACCTACAAAAAATAAAAAGGACTCATCAGTTAATAACATTCCAAAAAAAAACATGATCCAAAAACAAAATATCCATTTACAAGTTGTCGTGGCGAACGAAGCACACTATAAACAAAAAAAAGAAAAGAAAAGAAAAAGATACAAAATAACATCAGAAGTGTGTATATTTCCTCCACAGGAAGAAGTGTGTATATTTCCTCCATGGGAAAACAACTGTGCATACTACCTCGACAGGAAAATACCTTAACGGTGTAACGGTAAGGAGCACTCTTTACGATTGCATATGGATAACCATTGTAGATGCAATGCTTATCTACAGCTGCACGAACTACATTTACTCCTCCTAGAAACTGTTGGCCAACATCACCAAGAACATTCTCCCACTCATTTAATCTCCTAGAAAATGGAGTGATTAATGTCTTCACAGAATGAATTTTAGTAAATTTTAGTCGATAATGGAAGTACTTCAAAGAAAAATCTCTGCTTATGTCTTCAATTACTGAAAGACATGGATGCGTCAAATCATGAGGTATGGCCAATAGTTGATATGCATGTTTAAGCTCTATCTTTGTATGCATGTTTATGTTGATATGTCTATATTTTATGCAAAAAATTAGTTGTGTGAATAGTATATACACAAAAAAACGGTGTGATTAATGTCTTCACATAATGAAAATCATATATACCTTTAGAAAGTTTCACAAATCACCACAATTGCTCCAAGCAACATAAATCACCACATTTTACATCTTCATCACCTCATTATCACAAATCCACAACAACAACAATTCGAACCAGCCAACATCTCTAGATATGAAAATGACGACCACAAAAAATAAAAGAAAATCATGAACAATACCTGGATATGACACACTATCCTTAGAACCTCTAGATTCAGTAGCCGCGTCGGGTCATTTTCTTTCATTTCGTTTATTATCTCCTCAGTTTCTTGGATAGTCTCTATATCTAAAAACACCTTGTGAACAACCATCAAAATGAGAATTAGTAAAGTGAATTGCAACATGGGAAATAAAAGAGAAAATTAACATAATATCAAAACAAACGTTCTTACCTTGTTGTCTTCCGCTGGTGGATAATTCTGATTTACACCATAAAGTGATTGCTTTCTCATCTTATTCAAAATGCATCTTCTTATAACTACAAACAAACTGATCAAGCTCTCAAAGTTTCCCGCACATTAAATAAGTTCAGTAATTATTCCTCTAGGTAGACACCGACAAGAGAGACAATGTGTATATTATCTGCATATAAAAAACCAGTGTGTATATTTGCCGCATAGCTAAACAGTTTGCATATTGCTTGCACAGAAAAAACAGTGTGAATATTTTCCACACAGCTAAATAAGTGTGCATATTTATTGCATAGAAAAAACCACAAAAAAAAAGTTATGAAAGGTAACACTATCCCCGAGAGAAAATATGCTGATCTAAAGTTCATCGTCAATTATAGTACTAAATATCAATTTCCAACAAGAGATATAAACAAAAAGAAATCAATTCAATAAAATCTTATTTTGTCTTACGAACCTCAACTTTCTTCTATTTTCTTTCATGCTTTTGTCCCATCTTCTTCTTCACAGCTTCAAGTAATTGTAACTTTCCAATACTACCTGTTCCCAATCAACAAACAAAATCATTAGTAACTACTTTAACAAAATATCTAAATACTCCAAATAACAAATTGAATATAAATTCACCAGAATTAACTTCAAATCTAAGAATTTAAGCTGATAAGTTCAAGTGATTTCTTACTTCTTTGTTAAATATAGAGATCTCATAAACTTTTTGATTCTCTCATTTACAAACCCTTAAAAATATTTTCTACGTTATTATCATCATCATAGCAAAATCTCTAGTTAGTTTTTTTTACCAAATTAAGAAATCAGAAGGAAAACCTCACAAGATTGTTATAAAAAATTACCTTAAACACGAGTACAAGACGAATCAAAATTACCAGAAGCAACTTTGGCAATTCAATTGTTAAGATTGTTTAACTGAATCTGGAACCTAATCTCTCTTAATTGACTTAGATTAGACTGAGGAAAATCCTAAAATCAAATTGCAACCATTCTCTCATTCTCTCTCTCAATCGACATATTCTCTCAATCTTTCTCTCTCTCTCTCATTCCGTCTGTATCTCTCATCTCTATCTCTAGATCAGCTTCCTTGAAATGAAAAATGAGAAGGCTATTTCGGGTATATTTCATTTTGTTTAAATGACGTCAGCTATTAGCTTTATTTTGATGAACCTAACAATTTCTCTTTTGCCCCTCTATTTTAAATGGGCTCGAAAATTTGAGACTCTTCCCAAGCCCAAGGCCAGGAGAGTAAGAGAGAGTGAGGAGAGGGCCAAACACTTAATTCCCACTACTAAAACTAATCAATTTGCGGAAACTTCTTTAAGCACCGCTTTCAACACTGGTCTAACATCAGTCTTGGCTGGGAACTCTTCAAAGAACTTATCATGAACACGCTGCAGAACTTCTAAGATTATTTTGGTGGTAATTGAATTATTGTCCCTCCTTTTGACGGGCCTTTACAAATATCCCTAGAAAACTTTACAAATATCCCTGATGGTATAATTGTAAATTTTTCCAAAATAATAATTATGATATTACCTTATTTAACCTTTATCTCTTTCTTCTTCGTTTTACACAGAAACTTCATTCTTATTCGTTTCTTCTTCGTTTCACCATCTTCATCGCCTCACCACCAGCACAATCTCGCCGCCACCACAACAAGCACCACAATCTCCGTCACGTCCGCCACTAGCATCAACAGAGATATCACGATTTGTGTTCGATTTCAATGATTTCTAAAACAGAATCAGAAATTGATTGTTTTTATTGGTTTTCGATTTGGAGTTGTAGATTCAGATTTGTTTTTTTAGTTTTCGATTGCAACGAATTTCTAAACCAGATTCAAAGATTGATTTCAAGTTGCAGATTAAGATTCAGATTTCATAGATCGAGATTTGTTGGTTCAGAAAATGGTATGATTCAACTTTCTTTTTGGTTTTGTTACAATGGTGGTTACTGCTATGTTTTTGGGGGTGGTGGTGGCGGCGGCGGTGAAGATTAAGTGTGATTTTGTTGCCTTTTGAGATGGTGGTGGTGCTTGTCTAGGTTTGGGAACTTTTCAGAGAGACACAACGGTGGTGGTGCTTGTCTAGGTTTGGGATCAACTACGGTTGTTGACCTAATTTTTTATGGATCAACTACGGTTGTTGATCCCATTTATGGGATGAACTCATGTTGTTGACCCAATTTTTTATGGGATCAACTACTGTTGTTGATCCAATCAACTCCTATTGTTGACAACATTTTCTTGGATTAGTATAATCATGCTTGTAGTTTAAATCATGTAAATTTCTCCCAATGTTGAACTTGTGGTGCAATGGTAGCATCACTGACTCCATGTCAGATGATGCGTGTTCGACTCACGCCAAGTTCACTCCATTTACATGGATCAACTTCTACTGTTGATCCCTTTTTTTTTGGATCAACTACCGTTGTTGATCCCCTAAACTGGATCAACTTCTACTGTTGGTTCTATTTTTATTTGGATCAACTACTGTTGTTGATACAAAAATATCTGAACCAGTGGTGGCGGCGGCGGTGACGGTGGCGGTGGTGGCGGCGGAGACGGACTGTGGTGGTGGAGGACTGGTGGTGGTGTAATGGTGGTGGAGGTTGGTAGGTGGTGGTTGTTGAACGGTGGTGGTGGAATGGTAGTTGAATGTTGGTGGTGGGGGTGCTAGTGGTTGTGGTGAAGTGGTAGAGGAAGAAATTTGTTCCATTTTGAAATAAAGAAATATATTATATGGGCGAGGATATTAAAGTAATCTAATTTTAAATGGATAAGGTTATTAAAAAGTAGGGACATATTTATTGTTGTATAAGGACATATTTATTGGGGTTCCAAAATAAGGACATATAAATAATGTACCCATTCTTTTGAGGGCACCGTCGTCTTCATCCAACTCATCATTATCCATGTTTAATTGATGTCCACAACCGTTTCTTGATGAAAAATAATTAAATTTGTTGATGCAAATCATGTTATCCCTGTGCTCTTTCCAGACTGATTCCGTATCGTCGATAATTACCGTGTTAGTTGCATTTGCTCCCAACACCACGTCTAGATTTTTTCGATTTCTGTCTGTAGAATCATCTTTCGAAATCACTTTATTGTTAAAATAAACACTTTTAGGATCAATCAATCTAACCACCTCTTCAGCATACCACCGTTCTCCCATCGTATACACATAAAGCTCGAATTTCCCACATACTTGTTCAAGATATAAAGCATCGTTTATAATTGATGCACATGAAGCATCGCTTTTATACAAGCTGCTAAAAATAATCGATGTGCAGGAAGCATCGTTATTTTAAAGCTCGTCCAAATTAGTCGCGAGTTGAACGTCTTAAAAGGAGCGTGATCGGCCATTTTCAGGGAGCTGGTATGAGCTATGCACATGTGTTTGAGGCTGTCCGGTCGGTCCCTATAGGAGAGTGGCGACTGGTAGCTATTCTAAAATACTATCGGTCGATCCAGGTTTGATCTGGACCGCATAAATCGGCTAGCCAAGTTGAGTGGATGAGACGATTTGCGGAAGTTAATGACTGCTGTAAAATTATTAAAATTGTATATAAGCAGCTCGAACGACCACCTTTGGGCGATCGTTTGGGAACCCTATAGGCAAGCTACAACTTGGCCGATCGTTTCCTGTGGAAGAGGGATGGCCGGTGATTACAGCGTTACCCTGTTGGCCTCCTGAAAATAAATCTAGACCATCCGACTAGGCTAGCGAAGTTGGATGGACGAGATGATTTGCGGCAGTTGCGTACTGCCATTGATTCAATTTAGGGTTTAGAAGCCGTATGGCCAACCCTATTTAGGCTAATCGATTCAAGGCACTGGACATTGGTTTGAGCAGGCCGATTGGTCAGATGCAAAGGCGCGTGTCCGGTGAGCATGCTGACATTTATTGGGCCGCCTAAAATTAGATCTAAGCCATTCAATTTGGCTGGCGAAGATGGACGGCCGTGATCGATTTACGACAGCAGCACGCTTCCGCAATGCAAATTAGGGTTTATGAAACAGCGCGTTCACCCTAGTTTGAGCAAACTATTTAATGCGCTCCTGGCTTTCCATGGGCAAGTCGATCGACCAGGGATGGAGTTGGGTCTCCGGTGAACACACCAGCACCTCTTTGATCATTCGAAGGAAGATCTAGACCGTCCAAGTAGGCTAGCTAAGTTGGGAGGATGTGATGGATTTGAGACCGTTATGATCGGTCTTATCTCGTTTGAGCCTCTCTTTCAACAGCGCAATCACCCTGGTTCTGGCTAGCGATCAGGGGTCCTGCGGGTGAACTAAAAGGATTCTGATCGGCTGGGATACTAGTGGGCCCACCGGTAGACATCATGGAGATTTCCTGGTTCCGCTGGGAAGAGGCTAAGCTTGTTGAATTGACTGGCCAAAACGTTTGGCCGTGATTGCTCTTTAAGACTGACATGGACAGTCTAGGTTTTCCTTGAGGAATTTAAGCGTGTTCGTGCTAACTTTTAATTAAAAGCGCGTTGACATGAAAATCTCTTTATCAGAGAGTGGTGTAGCCTGCGTGAGTGTTTTCATGCAGATCTCAATACTGACACTTCGGGAGATTCGTGCTACTCTGCTGCGAGTGAACATTAATCGTCATGTCATGCCAATATTAAGAGTTCAGTTGGGGAACATAGTATAGAATAAATACTCGGCAAGCCATGCATTAGTAAATAATGCCGGCGAGATGTTAATAAAATTTACAGAATATTTTGGATTGTTGCTACATGCACCAATACTATTCTGGATAAATTTCATATATGAGTATACTGAATTGCTCAATACATATGTAAGTGAAGTGGCATAGGCACTCATCACTTTTAAATGGCTCTATTTCATTAGTGAATAATGCAACTAGGAGCTTAAATACTCATTAGGCTCTATACTAGTGAACAATTCATTTAGGAGCTTGAGTTTTAATACAATATGAAGAGCGGCATAGGCACTCATCAGATTTTAATATATTTTTCAAACTCCTTGCGGAATATGGAATATCAAGGTCTACTATTTCTGACACCGGGTCAGTTAGACAGACTTTTACAGTTTTCGCCCTAAACTAAAAACCACCATCAACAATTATAATAAAAATTGGGAAAGGTGTCACGGGATCGGACCTACTAGCAGTCCGGCCATGCCCTAGCCGTGGCCGGTCCCACACCCTATAATCTCTTATTTTTTTTTATTTTTTTTTATTATTTCCTTCATATCGTTAAACTTCTTTGTTGGAGCAAAAACCCTGTTTTTTTCATATTTTCTCAAATATTGCTCAAACCATCAAAAGCCAAAAAGTCAAATGGTCACATGACCGACAAGGCTCCTCACGGTAAATATTAAAATATTGTTATTTTAATATTGTTAAAATATTGATCGCACGAGCAAAGTTTTACTTGCTCATTCGAGCAAAATCGAGAGTTTCATTCAGGATCAAACTCTTCTAAACATCCAAAATATTGCTCGAACGCGCGTCAGAAAATATCAAAATTCTCAGAATTGAGACACGGACAATATGATGATACGGGCATGTCACCTTGGCCGACCAAGGTCGGCCCTTAGGCTTGCAAGGATTCGGTCCCACATACTTTAACAATTTTGACCTAATTAATCTTCTACAGTTCATATTGGGTTCAAACTCTTTCCAACCAACTTGGAACTTGTTCAATCGACCACTAGTTGGTCCCACGACCACCAAAGGCCGTTTTAATACCCCTTGGTTGGTCCCTCATCTCTCCATAATTAGGTTTTATTGCCTAATGCTTAGAGGAGCTCTTTTTTAATAAATGATTAAACCAGCATTTAATCATCTTTTCACCAACTGGTCTGCAAAGAACTTTGGTGTTTGCTCATTTGAGCATCTGGGCGCTACATGGTCGGCCATCATCCCATGTAGTCGGTCTCTCTCTCACTCAGTGATTCATTTTCAGTAAATAATCAATTGATTAAACAATCGATCAAAATTAGGGTTTTGAACTGAATGCTCTGCAAATCAATATTCTGGGCAAGTTCAAGCACTAATAATTTTATGTTGATCCAGCAATCAACATCTTGATTAATTATATAATATTCGGTCCAGCTGCCAATATTTTAAATTAATATTTTATTTGGTCATGCTACCAACGTTTAAACGAGCAATATTTGCTCAGACTATCAATATTTAATACTACACATGTCATATGAATGTGTAACTTCTAGATACACATGCCATTTTATGTTGGTGGTGGTGGTCGGCGGTGGTGGGAAGTGGTTGGCGGTGGTAGGTGGCGGCGCCGGCGGTGGTCAGCGACGGTGGATGGCAGTGGTTGGAGGTGGCTGACGGTGGCAGTGGTCGGAGGTGGTTGGCGACGATGGCTGGCGGTGGTCGGAGGTGGCTGTTGGTGGTGGTCGGAGGTGATTGGCGGTTGCTGTGGTGGTCGGAACATCATCACACTATATTTTAATAATTTTGGGCATAAATTTAAATTTTATTTAACTATGGCCTTGACAATATACATAAGGGTATGAAAGTCTTTTAATATTTCGGGGCCTAGATTTAAACTTCTTTTAATTAAGGGCTTGATATTATGGGTAACCCATGGGTCGGGCCTTAGCCTAAGTTTCCCTTTCAAAAATCCCATCTGCATCCAATCCATTAGCGAACGGTCCGGATACCCACCCGCAAAAATTGGAATAATCCCTACTAAATTCGCCGATTGCGGGCCAAATGCTCACCCCTAATGGCGTGTTTGGTTGGAGGGATTGGAATCAGTTTCCGGAGAATATAATTCCATTCCCATGTTTGACAAATAGGATTAGAGATCAGTTAGCAATAGGATTCCCAAAAAATAAGGAAATCATAAACCATGGAGGATGGTGGGTTTAAAATTCCCCTCTTTTGGGAATAGGATTCCTCGGAATGGAACGATGATGGGCGAGCCGACAGGGCATTGCCCAAGCCCAATATAAAGAGTTTATAAAACAGTAGAGCATGTCCCGCCGCCACAACCACCATCTCCTCCGATTTTTCTATCTCTCGCAGTGCGTTTGTCACTCTCTTTACTTCCGCCATTCAGATTCACACTCGCAAGCTGTTATTATTAATTCACGGAATCTTCAATCTTTCAACTTCATCTGATGCTTTATGCGCAGTAGATCGGTAGTGTTTTTGTAACCCCTAATTTTTCTTTTATATCATTGCTTCTAATTTTTTTTTTCCAAAAGTAATCGAGAATTTAATCTAGGGTCATACCTGAGAGTTCGTTGTTTGTTTGCAATTTATTACCCCTAATTTTTCATTTATTGCATTGCTTCAGTAATCGAGAATTAAATCTAGGGTTATACCAGAGTCCAGAGAGATCAGTATTGGTGTTTCTTTGTTTGTTATGGAATTTGTTTTTTGGTTGATTATGTTAGGACTATTTAGCAGCAAATTTACAATGTGATGAAATCAATATTTGTTTTCTGCAGTACTGGGTGTTGTCAAAACTTTGATTTTGTTTTGGGACTAAATATCTCTTCCTTTGGCTTGATTTTTGTGCCTCAGGAATGAATGGGTCCATAAAATAATTCAAATTCATCCATCTGCTCAGTGCCACTTTGTAAGCTGTGTATAAAACCTTGTAATACCATGTGTTATATTTACTTTAGTAATAAGAGGTGTGTCCGTCTTCTTTATTTGAGAATCTCCATTGATCATTTAAGGTACACAAGACTATCATATTATTGTTGTAGACAATAGGATGATGAACATCTGAATTTGTGCAAAAGCAGCATCTTTCGAGGTGCAATGAGCTGTGCTTTCCACACGAGATTTCTGACTAGTCACAACAATAGATAGATCACACTGTTTTCTGTTAGTCATGCTAATCTTATAAGGGAATGCATTAACATTGTTTGAAGGTTTAGGCATTAATGTTGTTGTTATAGATACCATCTTATATAGTCCATGATGATAATCCAAAGGCTTGTTTCTCAAGAACATTCGCAGTTGCTGCCTAAGAGCTTCCGCCTTTCGCCGGGCTTGAGAGCTTATGCTGCTTTATTCCTTCCTTGGATGTCTGAGACTCCAATTTATGCAAATGTTTAAACAAGATCACAAGCCTTGCATATTACTGGCTTCATCTTTCTCAAACACTTCGGACTTTGGAATTGCATTTTTGATACCTTTCTAATGGATCTTCATAGAATACCAGAAGGTTCAAAGCAATAAGTTTATAATAGATGAGTTTATTATAAAATTCAAATTCATCCATCTTTTCACTTTGTCAGCTGTGTATTTTTTCTGTTACTTGTTGATCATTAAACGATGCAAAACCTTGTAATACTATACATCTTCTTTTTTTGAAAACCTCTATTGTTGTAAACACAGGATGATTAACATCTGTATTTGTGCAAAAGCAGCATCTTTCTAGGTGCAATGAGCTGCGCTTTCCACGCGAGATTTCTGACTAGTTACAACAATAGATAGGTCAAAGCTGTGTTGTGTCAGTCATGCTGATCTTATAAGGTAATGCCTAAATAAATAAAAAATGTGTTTGAAGGTTTAGGCTTTAATATTGTTGAAGGGTCGTTGGAACTTAATAATGTCTTGTTTATGTTTTGTGATAAGATGCGTAAATGATGCTTTAGTTGTGCTTATCCTAATGAAAAAGTTGTGGTTTAATCTTATAAATTGATGGGTATATGGGGGTTAAGTTTTTGAATTTACTTTAGGGCACTAAAGTGACTGAACTTAGTCTATGCTGCTTAGGATAATGACTCTTGGTGGTAGGATTAAACACTGTCATAAGATTTTTTTCTTCTACTGATGTATGGCCATCAACTACGATTCCATTGCAACTTAAAACACTGGTATGAACTTATTTTTAAATTTGATACATAAGTGGTTCCTATTGTTGTTTTTTGAGATTGCATATATTGGGTTTGTTGAGGGTGAAGGCTCTATCCTTCCACTTGTGTATACCAATGATGCTCACAGTACAAACTTGTTGATTTATCAATTGGTATCAACTGTGTTTGGCTTCTATTATGACTTGGTATGCATATGAAAATTCCTTTTAATGGACTTTAATCTTTATATCCCCGGAGCATTGTATTTTCTGGGCTAGTTGCTAGCCTTTAAGGTACTGTGAATAGACGGTTCTTTGTTTGTTTATGCTAAATTGAGAATCTGGTTTATTGTGCAAATCAGAAGTGCCCGCGTGTTGTCTGTTTGAGGTGCAGTTAGGATAGCATTTAAGAGAACTGTTTGGTTCGAAATATCGGTTAACATCACATTTTCCTTTTTAGGAACCTCATTTATAGTAATCAGTAGAGATTAATTGCCTGTTCATTTTTCATAGCTTTGATGTGGGTACTGTGCTCTTACATGGTTTCTAAGAAAACCCCAGTTTTGTCAATGAGATATTTTAAAGTCAGGTAGTTCAAGTAGGTCGAATGATTCTGCTCTGTGAACCTTAGATAGTTTGCTCGTTGAAATTTAGACAGACAAATTAGAAACTGTTTTGTGTCAGTCGTATATAGTCCATGATGATAATCCAAAGGCTTGTTTCTCAAGAACATTCGCAGTTGCCGCCTAAGAGCTTTCTCCTTTTGCCGGGCTTGAGAGCTTATGCTGCTTTATTCCTTCCTTGGATGTCTGAGACTCCAATTTATGCAAATGTTTAAACAAGATCACGAACCTTGCATGTTACTGGCTTCCTCTTTCTCAAACACTTTGGAGTTGGACACTCTAGGTATCTTTCTAATGGATCTTCATAGAACACCAGAAGGCTCAAAGGAAACTTTTTATAATAGATAGGTTTTGGTGATAAGTTTATTTGTGAATATTATTAGATATTCTACCTGAAACAGCAGAATATTTCAAATCTGAAATTGTGTTTGTTGTGCCGGAAATCGCTGTACCCCTGTCTTTGTAACTACCCAATGAAACATGATGCCATTGTACTTTTTCTGCAATCTAACATTGAATGTTGCTTTGGGTGATAACTAAGTGACTCTTTCTTTCCAGCACCGAAAACAGTAATCTGAGATGGTGAACGTTTCGACCACATCAGAACCTATTGATGCAGAGGCAACTGTGTTTGGGGGATACTTATTTCTTTTATGCGGCTCCATTTCCTTTTTGTTGTTTCTCTTTTCCGCGATAATTTCCAAGCTTCTTCCACCATCTAGCAATCAAATAGTATCAGCTGTTCAGAATGACAGGTGACCTTTTATTTATTATATTGTGATATTTTAGTGCCATTATTGAAGTATATCTAATGAAAGGAATGCAGGAGTTTTTCACTAGCATTCTACATTTACTGAAAATTTGAGCAATTGAGATGTGTCATTGCTGTGAGATATGTCCAGGAATCTGGTACAATCTCAGTACCAAAACAGAACACTGTGGGCATGGTATTCCTGTGTATGTGATGCACACGTATTGCTCATTATGGGGCGATAGGAAAGGCTTAGTTTGTTTCCTTCTGAGCTAATTTGGTCTTGTCAGCGAAAGTTCCTTAGTTCATTTAATATTTTTATAATTATCGAGTATAGTTCTGGTGAGTCGAGTTAGAGTTGTGTCTATCAAGAATATCATTTTCTACTAGATCCCGAGCAGATTGACACACTTGGTCTGAACATATTTATCTAGGGGTTTTATACTTTCGTAACGCAATCATTTCACTGGAAAGGTAAAGCTCTATTAGAGACTGGTATAATTCTTAGAGAAAACACAAATGGTTGATTTTAGCTGTTGTTGTATAGTGTTTACTGATCTAAAACTTGAAAAAGATTTTACGGACGAATCCATGATCTCTTCATCATTAAAGAACAGTCAATTGATACAATTATCACAAGTTTCTTTTTCAAGTTTTCTCTTTGTGTCAAGCTAAATATACCATTTCTTGCTTGCACTTGGTACATACTTGAGTTTTACATTTTTCTGTGTCTGGATTTTCCATAAATAGGTACTACTGTTTCCTGGTGCCGCTGACTCTTCCTGTTCTCGTTGTGGCTGTGTATTTCCATTGGCTCAGCATGAAACTTTTTAAACATGCATGAGTTCAGTATAGATGATGACTCAGATATAATTATGGAATGAGGCCAGGAGAAAGTGAAGTGTTTGATTCAAGACAGTAGTCTGCTGAGATTAGGTTGTTTCAAAGAATAGCATTTGGTAGTCGGGATCATGGTACTGTTTTTTTTAGTCATTGACAATCATCATAAAGAGGGAGGGAGAGACTGGTTTTAAATTCTAGATCTTTGAAGTAGCAGAGTAAGATGTTTACCTGAGGTAAATCCGTTCATTTAGTTGTACATGTTATATGCCTGGCAGGTAGGATCTGTTTATAGGTTAGGAGACCTGGCTCCTGGGTGTGAAGCTCTGAGTAAGATCTCCTTGCCAGGTTCTATAATTTTATTTTTATTTTTTTGCTCAATCAATGTAAACATTTTATTAACAATGATCAACACAGAAACAATACAAAAAGAGCCATTTAAGGCCTAAAAGGGAAAAAAATACAAAAATTAACAGAACCTATAGTAGGTCTGATATGGAGATTCTAAAGAGAATGAGCTACTATCTGTGTATGTTTTCACACTACCATTAACCATGCCACTGCCCTCTTTTGCCAATTTGTCTGCAGTGAAGTTCATTCCCCTAAAGCTGTGATCAAATTCTATACTCTGCAGCTTATCACATACCTTATTCCATCTTGTGATTACAAACCATGGCAGTTTATTACTTTGAAAAGCAGAAATTGCAGCTTTTGAATCAGATTTAAAGAGTACCTCCAGATGATGATTGTTCACAGCCCATTCACCAGCACAGATTACTGCCATTATTTCACCAGCACAGCTTTTGATGCAGAAATAATGGCAATGCCAATGCCAATACCACCTGCCACTGTTATAAAAAAAGACCTCATCAATTCTTTCTACAAATCCATAATCTGTTACTCCAGGATTTCCTTTGGAAGCACCATCACAGCATATTAGGATCTTAGGATGTGCTGGGAGATTGAAAAAAAATTCCATCACCTTAAAACGTTTGTCTGGTTTTGATTCCAAAGAAGCTTAGAATCTGGAGATCATAATCTGCATTTTTCATTTTCCTTTCAATCTGCATTCACTTTCACCAGTCAGGAAGGTAATCTTATTTTTGATTGGATCAATAGATTCAGTCTCTCCTTCAAAAACAATGTTATTCCTCATGAACCAAATTTCCTTTAAGGTAATGAAGGCAGCTGCAATCCACAATTCTTTTATCGCAGTACTCTTATGTTTTTCCATTCTAAGGATATCTGACTTGAAGAGGGAATCTTGAATTTGAACATATCATAAATCCAACACCATAACTTTAGACTATGGCTGCAGCACCATCAGACATGATCAAGACTTTCTTCTTCCTTTATGCATAGATAACATCTTGAAGCCATCTGGATTCCTTTTTTCTTTTTTTTTTTCCTTTCAATTTTTCATCCATTGCACATATGCCTCTAGCTATTTTCCACACATTACTAGCTATAGTTGGGTGTACACAAGCTTTCTAAATCATTTTGAAGACATTCAAGATAGGAAACTTACCTTTGATGCATTGGACTGCAGAAGCTACAGAGAAGGCCCAGAAATAGAACCACACCAAATTAGTCTATCATTTCTTCCATCAATTACTGGCAGATCTTTTATATCAAAAAAACCAAGTATCTCAGAAGGAATGTTCCATTCACCATCATTTATGAGTGATCTCACTTTCTGGTATTTATGAAGTTGAATATAGCCATCACAAGGGAACATTGTACTTAGAGCTTTATCCTTGATCCAAGTATCATCCCACAGAGAAATATCCTCCCCATCTCCCACTATCCACCTTGAGTTGTTTTTTACATCATTCATGACCCATTTCAGTCCACAAATGGATGACTACTTATAATAAGTAATCCATTTTCCAGTTTTCATCTTGAATTTAGCTAGAAAAAATAAAGCTCATTCGTCTAATCCTTGTTGTATCTTCCATAAAAGCTTCATCAAAAGTGCTCTATTTATAATTTCCAACCTCCTTATGCCCAGACCACCCTCTTCCAATGGTGCACATACCTTCTCCCATTTAAGAGTAACAAGTTTTCCCATATTTGGATCTCTAGTCCACAAAAAATTTCTAATAATTCTTTCACAAGCTGAAATCACACTCTTAGGCCATTTGCAGACAGACATGTTGTATATGGGAATACTACATAATACCATTTTGATTAAAATGAGTCTCTGTTGGAATGAAAGCATCCTTCCCTTCCAATCAGCTAAATAACTCTGTAATTGTTCAAGTACTCCCCATACATGATTAGATTTAACTCTACCATTAAAAGGCATTACTCCTAGGTACTTATCAGAGAAATTAGATAGCTGCATCTGACACTATTCTGCTATTGCCTCTCTTCTGGTTTGAGTAGTACTCCCAACAAAACATTTACTCTTAGTTACAGTCACAATTTTCCCTGAAGAAACCTGATATTCTGCTAATGTTTTTATGAGCCTTCTAACATTTCTCCTATTTCCATTACAGAATAAGAACATGTCATCAGCACACAAAAAAAAGTGAGTTGGGCATACACCATTTCTGTTAACCATTGGCAATAATTTCTTCTCCACCACCATTTGAGAAAGAGCTCTACTTAAGACATCTTCAGAAATTATGAATAAAATTGGAGACAATGGATCTCCTTCTCTTAATCCTCTATTAACTGAAAAATAACCTGCATGACCACCATTTACCATAAATGATATCCTTGCTGAGTTAAATAAAACCTTCAACCAACAGATAAATTTGTCTGAGAAACCAAATTTCTTCATAACGGTGAACAAGAATTCCTATCTCAAGGAATCAAAAGCTTGCGTAATGTGAATCTTCATTCCAACATTTCCACCTCTTCTAGTAATTTCCAACTCATTCACCATTTCAGATGCTAAGACTATTTGTTCTTGAATTGTTCTTCCTTTGATAAAAACACCTTGCTGAGGAGAGATGATTTTACAGAGTAAACTACTAATTCTCATTATAAGTATCTTGGTGATGATCTTGAAGAAAAATTTAGATAATCCAATAGGCCTGAATTGGCTAGCTCTCTTTTCACCATGAAATTTAGGAAGTAGAACCAAAAAAATTGAATTTATACCATTTGGTATGTAGCACCTTCTCCAACAATATTGTATTGCTAATCATACAACATATTTTCCTATAATCTCCCAACAATTTCTATATACCATCCACCAAAACCATCTGGCCCAGGTGCACTATCTGGATCCATATCATATACAACTGCTTTTATTTCATTTGCACAAGGAATTGAATCAATCAACACTCTATCACCATTTGTAAGAACTTCAGGTATAGCTTTCAGAATGTTGTCAAAAATTTGAACATCATGAAACTTGAATTTTCATTAAAAATGTATTAGTAGTACCTCTGAAATTTCTTGTTGTGAAGCAACAATATTCCCATTTTCTTCTTCAACTTCAGTTATTGAGTTTTGTGCTTGCCTGAGAAGTGTGTGAGATCAATGGTGATCAAGGATTATGAATGTGTTGTAGGTTTCTTCAAATGATCTGCTGAGTTCGAATAAGTTTTAATTCTGCTCAATTGAGAGTGATTGTTCAGATGAGAATTCTTGTGATAATTCCCATATATCTGTCCCTGTTGTTTACATGATGATTCTTCGTTCCTCTATCATGGATTCAAAAACTTATTTTATATTGCCAGAATGTAGACACATTGATCTCCAGTAAGTATGACGGTTGCTCAAGTAAAAGTGTGGGAAAGCGGGAAATCGTGGTTAAACCAGTTTCAGGTCATGCGGAGACTTGGTTGATTGTCCACCCACTACTTTGCTAACTCCCTCAACTACTTGCACGACTTACTCAATTTCTCATCATAGATGAACACACGTGCCGTAGGCCGCCAGACCAAAACCCTAATTAAAATCCCCCCATGTGACATGATTGATGTCTCATGATTCTGGAGTCTGCAAGATAGTCGTGTATTTAATTAGTCAGTTGCTGACTTGATTAGACGATGAGTCTAAGTATTGTTGAGTCGATCATGATTGATGAATGCTCTATGATTCATGGATTGAACATGTTTTTCTGGGACATATGTATAGTTCTCGAATGCATGTTGGTAATTAAATCAACATAAAGAATATTGATAGCCTAAGCAAATATTGCTCATCTGAGCGAATATTGCTCGATTAACGAAGTATTAAACGTTGATAGTTGAATAATATTACTAGTCCGTTTGAGCAAATATTGTTCTCCCAAAAATTATAATTCCTCTCTTTATATCTTAGAATATCTTAAATTTGTAGTGAAAATGTGTTTTGCTCAAGGTTAGATAAGAATACAGTATTGAACTTAGATCCGTTGAATCGTTGATATCTACCGTGAAGAGTAACATAAGATAATACCTGTATTTAAAAATAGTAGCTACGATTGACGGACCATGAATTGGAGGATTCAGATACATAGGTGTGATCACAAGTTTCAGTTGGCTCTTACTTTGCTAACCACATCAGCTTATTTACATACCTATAACATCACCATTATTTAGTTTTTCCTTAGGTTTTCTATATATACATTGAAAGAGAAGATGATAGCTGTACTACCGGACTATTTGCCATCTAAATTAGTGTTGTTTGTTGAATTTCAGCATCATCATTCATGAGTTTCATCAATTCCAACTTATAGTTTTTAAGCTCTAATTTGAACTGTATGCTGCCCCCTTATATGCTTTAGGGATATTATGTAATTTTTAATGCATTTCTTAGTTAAAATTTCATACCTCCATTGTTTATTTAATCTAATTATATTTATTGGTCTAAGATTTGTCATCCTGACAATTTGGCCTCTTAGATCATGTTAGACCAAGTACAAAGTACAGTTAGGCGTCATTGGGAGCTGGCTTTTAATGCTTCATGTTCATGTTATAGGGATCATTTTGGGGGTTGGTATAGAAAAATTGCTGGAATTTTGGTCGAGATAAAAGTTAATTATATGAACTGAGGTAGTTTAGCTGGAAATCAATAGCTTAGAAACCATCATGGCTTTGCATAATCGGATTAGTAGGTTGTTTGAGAATCCTGTTCATTGGCATTGAGAACATATCCACAGGCTTGCAACAAATACTATACAAGCCAGTGTGGTATTGAGTACCGGGGAGGTTTGCCATTGCATGGAAAAATAAAGATATAACTTTGTGTAAATGTGTAATAAGAATGGAGTAACAATCTTTATTAACTTTGAATTTTCGCGGTAATCAATTGATGACAGAAGTGTGTTGTTAGGTCAAGAGCATCCCAAGGAAAGAGACTAAACATGCGTTCTCAAAAGACTATAAATTCCCGAAAATGAAGCTTGTAATTCAGGTACCTCTTTTTCTTTCCTTCTTTCAATTGCTTATTAAGAATTTCAAATTTCTGCTGATAATTCTATTAATGCACGATGCTAAAAGAGGAAGCCAAATCAAAAATTCTAAACGACTGGGCGGGACGAAGCCATGCGACACCAAATAAAAAAAGGACACATGCTTACCGCTGCGTTGTAGCAACAGACACACCAAAGGACGCTTTCTATTGTGAATCTATAAACTCAAACAGCGATCATGTCCAGTTAACACTATGAATGCTTCGATAATGGGATCAAGGAAAGTAAAGCCTTTTTTTTTTTTTCATTTGGTTATGATAATTGTTTTCTGAAGTTTTAATATTGGTCACTCTTTCCTCCTCTTTTGTAGGATTGAAGTTGCACAACAAAAACGAACGATCGAATTATAAGATAGAGTTCTATCATTCATTATACAGAAAAGGAAGTACCTACTCCGATTCTAACAGTGGTTTTGTTTTCAAACCCTTACCATTTCCCAATTGCTCCGTATGTAAAAGTAAATAGCATTCGCTTTATTATTGTTGCATGTCATATGCATGTAGATTGTTTTAAATCCTTGCATAGGCAGTTGGTATCAAAGATCATGTTCGTCATGGTGTCAAGGAATCTGTTGCAATTTGCAGGGCTGTTGGGATCATGGTGAGGATGGTTACAGGAGGCAGCATAACCACTGCAAACTCGCACGTACGGCCTTAACCTTGTATACCTTCCCCTGTGGTTGTATAAGCTATGTCTCCCGACAGTCTTCATGCAAGTAATTAATCCTGATTTACCATTTAGATAGTCCTGTTCATCCAACGACACATCCGAAACCTTAATAGAGTGAAGTAATGTATGATCTAAATCAAGAACTAAACAAAGTTTTTGTCGACGCAATAAACTTCTTCTGAAGATTATTCCACACAATTTATTACGTAAGAGTAATCGACGATTCTCTTTTTGGTTATATAAATCTCTCTTCCTATTCTTCAACCCTAACAGCAAATCATCAACATTGTTTTCAGAACCAAGAAGACGTACCTTTTTCGGTGATTTCTCTTCTTTTAGCCCATTATGATCTTCAATCTCTAATTTTCGCTTACAAATTGGCCGACCATTCAACTTAATCACCAACTTGATTGGAGCCATAATTGATCCTCAGAATATGTTTTCTTTAATTTCTATGCGTATCGTCTTCTTTTCTTTAACTCTCTGGATTTTTCTTCTGCTCTTAACCTCACCTCTCAACACCTTTTGCTACGATTTTAAGAATTTTTCTGTGATAATGATACCAAGCACATCATACCCTAGACCTAAATTTATACAATCGTTTAGAAATTGGAGTTCTAGTCGAATTAGGAGGTATCGATAGTTTCCTTTTTTTGGTACTGATATCGAGAGCGAAGGTTCCTCCTTAGGGCAATTCCGGCCAAATTCATTTTTTTGTGAGCCAGGTGGATGTGGATGGCCAAACAGGTTTTTCCACTATGGTAAAGCAGTGGGCGGCTGATAATCAAGCGCCAGAACATGGGACATCCGCTGGCGTGTGTGGTTTCAACGCGGCGTTGGAAGCAGCAACGCGGGCGTTGACGACAAAAACGCTGGCCTTGGAAGTTCCCACGCGGGCGTTAGACACAAAATCGCCAACGGTCGATTATCCAACGATGCAAATATCGTTCCTAGACAGCCACCTCCAAAAGAGCCATGCTTTATGACTTACCCCACCACGGGTGCAAGTTCTTCATCATCTTCGTCAAATATGCCCGAAATTTGTTGGGAGATGCCAAGTATTACTTCACAAGGTGAGCCAACCACGATCCACATTGTTTCCCAAGCTACTGAACGTGATTATCCTTACTACAATGTGGATGCAAGTGACGAAGAGTTGCGGAATCAACTGAACGATTTGTATTGGGTGAATCGGCAAATGGAGGCTATACACTTGAATGTATATCGGAAATGACACGAGAACACAATGTTTGGATTGAGTCCAACTGTAAATGATGATGGGCGTTCACCATCTACCGATTCCACCAGGAGCAACATATCATTGCACGATAGTGATGATACAATGGTGGGAGAAACACAAGTACGACAAAGTTCTTCACCACATGTACGGCACAGTACTTCACCACAAACTGTGCTTGTATCTCAACCTCAAGTATTTCGGCTAGATCCTAGGCGCATTTCATCATCATTCTCGCCCTACAACCCAAATGGTTGCTACAATGTTACACCACCACCACAACAACAACAAACATCTTATATGCTTGGAGGACCGAGTGCTTTCCAATCGCCTAATGTTGTTCAACCAGCTTTATCTCCTTATGTAAATTTATTTAATATGTTGGCAAGTGGGGATAACCCAAGTGTATCCCCAGGTCTTGGAGAACTCTTGACTCCAGAAGATAACAATGGGAGAGCTAGCGATGAGCGACATTAGAGAGATTGTAATTTTTAATTCTGCTACATTTGTAATTTTAGTTTTATAAGTACGACGGTCTGAATTAAATGAAATTACATATGTTTAAAATTAAGCGTTTTACATTAGCTTCACTGAATTACGGCGGACTATATTAGCTTCACTGAAGAGAAGTACTAGGTGGAACAACAACTACAAAGAAGGGGTTGAAACTGTTCAACACCTTAAGGATTTCGAAACATTTTTCAAAAGGAAAAGCCACATTTTTCCATCTTCGCCATTCAGCCAAAGATCTTGTTACCATCTCAGCATCAGTTTCACCTCTCAGTCTATATCAATTGGCTTGTATGGTTAAAGCTACAAACTCACTTACTTCTTTCTTAATTGTACGAAAACGATTTTCCATGTCGCATATATCACGACGACTCGGATTACGGGTGTCAGTGCATAACCCATCGTGAATAACCGCCCAGAAATTCACCCATGGATAGTTTGCTGAAGCAAGCTGAGTAAATAAAAAAACATAGTTTCTGCAAATAGATTCATCTTCTTCTTTAGTATACGGAGCACGCCGAACTAACAAGGGCCGAGACATGTTCAAGTATTTAAAAATTTGTTGAAGTTGAAGAATTTTTTTAAGCTCAGGGAAGAAGAGTAAAGAAGACTAGATGTGTGAATGTGAATTTGGAGTTAAAATGAAGAGTATTTATAGAACTCAAAAATTATAGCCGTTAGATCACAAGAGTTTTACGCTGTCCAGATTCAGCCGTTGGCACTTCTATGAAAAACGCGATGCTTTTAGAAAAGACTCTGACGTGTGAAGTAACACCGGGCGCTGCAAGGACAAGCGCCAGCGTTTTTGGCTCAAGTGCCAGCATTGGTGCCAAGCTCGCCCGGTCTTACATCACGCGCACGCTACATGTTCCATCTCACTCAACATCCATTTTTCATGTTTGTTGAGTCCATAGTGGGAGCAAAATCAACAAACTTCAAGTTTGTTGAGTCCATAGGAACTGCTCTTAGGGATGATGATCCGGATGGGCCTCTACACAAAAGTACTGGGCATTTTCCCCTTCTAATTGGGCTCTGGGAAAAATAAGAGAAAACGACACATAAGAGATGGGAATCCTGTCTCGAGGCATATTCAAATATTGTGAGGCATAATAATGATGATACCATCTAGGGTATGCTTATAAGGGGTGTCCTAGTTGTGATGAAATTACTTAAATACCCTGCAACCTATACTAAGAAATAAAAAATCAGCTTTAAACTTAAACATCTTTTCTTCTTCTTTAGCTTTGAAATCAAAAATCAAAATAAATTTTTTTTTCCATTGTCGCAATTAATCATCGATACATAAAAATTTGATCGCCAGTTAAACATAGCTACAAAGTGACTTGTACAAACAAGCACTAGGTCGGCGTTCAAATTTTTCTTCTAATCCGTTAACTGAAGAACAAGAAGAAGTTGAGGTGTTGAAACTGAAATTCAATCAGAAATTCAACCGAGTGAAAAACTGACTCCTGAAATGAGAATAAGAATTTATTTTCTACAAACCCGTTTCTTATTTAGCTGTTTTTGATTGATATAATAGGTTTAATCATAAAAAAAACTAGTTTTTTGCGATTAAAGAGTAAAGTTTGGCTTATAATTGAGATGAATTATCAGCCGAACTTTATCTCAATTACCAGCCGAACCTTATGAATAATTTTTCAGGATGTCTATGTATGTCAGGTTCGTCTGATTATGTACTTAGTTCATAAGCCGAACTTGTTATTTAAAATGGTTCGGCTGATTGGTTATTTTGAATGACGAACCTTTAACTTGAGTTTTTTTCTCAAAATAGAAGTTCGTCCAACAAGTATTATGTTTCAAATGAGCCGAATTATTCATCTATGTATCATACCAGTTGAGTTTGGCTAGTAACTAATAGCCAAACTGTTCATCACAAGTAGGTTCAGCTAATAATTATAAGCCGAACCTCTCTCTGGTTCGCCGAACTTGCATGTGAAGATTCAATTTTTTGAGGAACTCAACCTATAAAAAGGGCATTAAATATAATCTTGAAGTGTATCTTTGCATTTTATTTTGTTTACGAGATGAAGATTCTCATTCGCCATTTGAATCACCCGTCTTGATTTACAATAATCTCACAAATCTAGGTTTTTTTTCACTTCTTCTTCCTCTAAAAAACCCCAACTCTATCACAAAAATCTGATTTTTCAACTAATATAATTACACTAACAACTTAATCATTATCATTAAACTAATCATAATCCTTTACACTAATTATGTAAGGGTAGTTATGTCATTATCAAAACGGGTGATAAGGGGTAATGAGTTTTTTTTACCTAGTGACTCTATTTTGGCACCATTAGGCATTGCCTCAAAACATGATTCAAAAAATAAAAACGACACATAAATTGGGCTTTATTCAAAGTTTTAGATGGGCTTTGGGGAATCAATAAAAATAAATAAAAACAACACCTAAGAGTGAGAGATTCGGATTCGAACTCTCTCACAAAACCCAAGGTACTTAGCAGGCACACGCCTTAACCACTCGGCCAAAGTGTCAGTTGGTAAGCCTGTGTTAGAACATATCTCGGTTGACCTCACCAAGCGTTGGTATGTCAAGTTTGGTTGTCATATTTTAGTATCAAAATTCATCTAGAGTCGCTTGATTAAATACTAGAGTCAACTTCGTTTAGGTAAGACTAGAAAGTCTAGGAATGTAGAGACATACAAGTATTACTCCAAAGACCTGAAGAATGAGAAGAAGTAACGACTACAATGATGACATCATCCTTCCGCTTTAGGTTAGTGTTAGAGCACTGCTTGGTCGAACTCGCAAGTGTTGCTATCTCAAGCTTGTTTGTCAGGTTTAGTTGCAAAAACTATAAGTCTTGATTTCTAGTCTACTTATAGCTAAGTCTCGGATTAGGATAGTAAATGTAGTTGAGCCTTAGACTCCATGACGTTCATCGATTGAAGACGAAGAACTACTCAAGGAACTTGTGGAACTTCATCAACAAAAGGTATGTGGAGACTTGAACTTATCTATCACTCAAAAGTCTATCTATTCTATCTCCTATTTTGAGACAAAAGTCGTATTGCTATATAGACTTCGATTATACGCATTTGCTATTTCGAGCCGAGTTTATCTTGCTTATCTATTTCTCGAAATATGTGTTGGTAAGCTTTCCCTTTGGCCAAGTTCATCTTTACTCGTGACGAAAGTCATGTTGATTATTTCAATAACTTGAAAATCGCTTTGATGAAAAATAGTTTGTGAATAACAACTATATAACATCCTCTAAGAAAGTTTGAATGATTGAAATGAGAGTTTAGAACATGTAACCATCTTTGGATATAAACATAGTGTGTTATCACATTTGTGTAAAAGTCCAAAACCGGGAACCCAAAGTATGCGTACCCATACGCGTACTGGTGGTTGTTGGAAATCCGGGTAAGTATGCGTACCCGTACGCATGCTGGTAGAAAGTTCACGTCCGTGAATTTCTGTCGGAGTTTGAAAGTTAAAAACAAGCACAATTCGGTTACTTAAGTATGCGTACCCGTTTGCATACTTAGGTAGGTTACTTTCTAAAATCGGTTTGTTCATTAACTAAAATTTTTATAAAATAAGGAATGCAATCTTTGCAAACCGTGGCTATAATGTTCATGAATCCATTCAAGTAAATCAAAACCGATTTTGCTTCGTTTGTGTCTTGTATACTTCTATAAGATCTAAGCAATTGAACAACTCTCTAACTAGTTCATTTGAGTCATTTGAACTAGTTATGGTGAAGATGAACATGGTTGGTATGAAAGTGATCATATGGCTAACCATTGGTTAACTATTATTGAACCAACTAAGTGTACAAGTTTAGCTACGGTTACTCAAACCTAAATGAAGTTACATTTAATTTTTGTATAACAAGCTAAGTTCGATCTAACAGTTAAAAGATATTAGCTTGGATCTAATCAGGTTTTCATCTAACGGTGAATACTGAATGCTTTGTTACCAAGGTAACTTAGATTGCAAACCCTGATTTGGAGACTATATAAAGGAGAACTCTAGCAACTGGGAAACCTAATCCCCACACTTCCAGTGTGATACTAGTTGTATAAGCTAGATTCGATTCTCCTTTAACCTTAGGTTTTTAACGACTTAAAAACTTCATTTGGATTGTGAAGCCATACCCAACTATTTTCTATGTAGTTGCGTGATCTGATCTTGCTGCTTCTATCGTGATTGAGTAGAATCGTAAGATTGTCTTGAGATTTATATCTCCTATAGGAAAGATAGAAAAGTAGTCACAAACACCTTCGTATCATCGTTTGTGATTCCACAATATCTTGTTTCGTTAATCGATTAAGATTATTGTGAGGTGATTGATAATTCTAGGCTGTTCTTCGGGAATATAAGTACGGGTTATCAATTAGTTCATGTTCACCTATATTTATCAAAAGACGGAACAAAACTCGTAGGTTTATCTGTGGGAGATAGATTTATTTATTCCTATAGACTTTTCTGTGTGATACAGATTTGTTTATCAAGTCTTCGACTTTGGGTCGTAGCAACTCTTAGTTGTGGGTGAGATCATCTAAGGGAATCAAGTGCGTAGTATCCTGTTGGGATCAGAGATGTAAGGAGCGCAACTGTACCTTGAATCAGTGTGAGATTGATTAGGATTCAACTACAGTCCAGACAGAAGTTAGCTTTGAAGTATGCTAGTGTCTGTAGCGGCTTAATACAGTATGGTGTTCAAATCTGGACTAGGTCCCGGGGTTTTTATGTATTTTCGGTTTCCTAGTTAACAAAACTTATGGTGTCTGTGTTATTTATTTTCTGCATTATAGTTTGTTATACAATTGAAATATCATAGGTTGTGCGTTGAATCGATCAATTGTTAAATCCAACCTTTGGTTGTTGATTGAAATTGATTGATCCTTGAACATTGGTCCTTGGTACCGTTCAAGTTATCTCTCTTATATTCAATCGGGCTCGCAAATTATTATTTGTTTGATTGCGGATTGAATTGAGAGATTGAGATATAACTCTTTGATATACTTTTTTATAAGATTGAGTCTAACTGTCTAGTTGATTCTCTTGTAAGTATATTAGAGTTAGTCCATACATATTGCTAATCGAAATATTGGGTGAGGTTGTTAGACCCCCACTTTTTCAGTTAGTAATATTGACTTGATCTTGTTTTCATTCCTAACATATCTTTCAAGTCGTGCTATATTGAAAACATAACATGTGGAATTGTATATATTGTATATAATACTCTAGTGGTGAGACTTGGTCATAATAATATAATCAAAGTGTCAAGGAAATCATATTACGAAGTATAAACACTTATCTTTTGGAACCTCATAAATACGACATTGACATAATCTATTTTATATATTTATTTGATTATGTGTGCATCATATAGGTGTGATTTCATCCTAGAAAAACTATGTATCTTTACATTAGTTTAAGGAAGTAGATGTATGAACTTGTTTTTATAATCGAAAGGGAAATCATGATTGGTCTTGTTATTCATTGAATATCTTTTGGATGACCAATGGAAGATGACTTTGGTAGAACCTATCTTAACCTTGTTGAGACTTGAGGTATAACCGCTCATAGCCTATATAATATAGCTAGTTGTAATTGGTCATGAGCTATATTGAAAATCAAGGTATAACCGATCACAAGCTATAACCGATCACAAGCTATATTGGAATGCAACTTGTAACCAGTCATAAGTTACTTTGGGAACAAGGTATAACCGGTCACAAGATGAATTGGGAAGTTAGTTGTAATCGTTCACAAGCTACCTTTGGGAAGCAAGGTTTAACCGATCACAAGCTAACTCGGGAAGCAAGGTGTAACCGGTCACAAGCTACTTTGTGGAGAAATGTGTAACTGATTACAACCTGTATTGGGAATCATGTTATAACCGGTCACAACATATTTTGGAGTGATGGTTTAATCGGTTCCATGTACAAAACCAAGTATCCATGGCTCACATATTTCTCCATGGTGTGTGTGAATTAGGGTTTTGGGTTTTTCAAGTTGAGAAGCTTCCAGATGTCGACATATTTGAACATGTACATAACTCTTATCATTTATTGTTCAAAGATATTCCTTGATACTCAAGGTGATCCCTTGTCCGAAAAAGTGAAAAGCATTTAATTATGATTTTCATCATATATGTTTTAAACGAGCTTTAATGTTCCCCACTCTCCTCCCTATCCGACGTGGTTAGCTTACGTGTGATGAAAAAGAAATAAATAAATAATGAAAAAACTAAGCAAAGCATGATCCTCTCCGGATACCTATTCTCTCTAATTTTCTGCAGATATTTCTCTTCTTTTCTTATTGTCTTGCATTTTCATGGCAGATCCTTAATACAATCTCTCCCTATTGCTAAATTATCTAAAGGAATTAATCAATTTTTGGTGAAATATTAATAAATATATCAGGTTAATTAATCTCAAATCCAGATTGCGACAACTTTTTCCAAAACTTGAGATGAAAAATGTATAATTTCATACTCTTTTTTCTTTTCAATAAGATGACTACTTAAAATTTGTTTATATGCATCTGATTGTAAGAGAAAAGTAACAAGTAGACAAGTAGTAAATAAATACTTGACTTTTAGATTTTCCATTCCTTAAGTTTAATCATAAAACAACCAACTGATTAATGATCCGTGCATATCACTACTTGTGTCAATCGATCAGTAAGAGTTTATATCAGAAACCCTCTTGATCAGTTTCTTTCATTTGTCAAATTGTCAATAACCAATTTTTTTTAGATAAGTCAAAATTATTTACTTCAAACACAAGACCATAACAATCTTAATCACCAAATCCAACAATTTCAAAGAACATATATGCAGTTAAGTATGTTAAGATGTTATTCTTTCATGAAAATCTCTAATTTACTAGAAGGAGATCAAGATAAGTTTCATGATCAGATCCATAATGATTATTATCATAATAAAACTAGACAAAATGAAAATCATACTCAATTAGAAGCATATTAGAGTAAAAATTTTGGAATTATTTTACGAGGGTAAAGACATTGAAATCGATACGAAGAAACTATAAGAATCGAGATGGGAAAGAGAGGGGATTAGGGAAGAACACATAGTACATAAGAAAAGAAGAAAATAAGGAAAGAGACAAGAAAATAAGGAAAGAGATAATCACGTGGCTTTAACTTTATGTACACGTAGATTAACCACGTCGGATAGGGAGGAGAGTGGGGAGGAGATCGGCTCGCTGAATAGCATTGCCGATGTTTTAATTACCAACAATTAAAGCATATCCTCTGGAAAATATTATTAGTTAATGTTCTAGACTAATAATAGAAGTTTTTCTATGAGATTTTCGGAAATGTTGGTTAACATTAATTCGAAATAGGAAAACCGAACTTAGGTACTTTAATGCATATCTTGAGAATATTTTCGATTTTGGAATTTCCTTGTTGTCCAAACAACCTTGGTCTATAAATACTTGAGTTTGCATTTTTTGCAAACTATCCTAAGAGCAAGGCAAACTTCATTTCTTGTAGTTTCTGGTGGAGCTATCTATTCGGAGATGAAAGTACCCATATTAGGCGAAATCTCTTACGACCGCTCGTTTAAAGACTTCTGTGGGATCAAAAAGCTCTACGAGTACCATTGGTGGGAAACTATATAATTGCAGTGTTATTAGTTTTCGATTATTGATTTTATTAACTAACGGTTGTTGTAAATTTGATTGCACCTAGTTTATTTATTCATGAGAACCTTCTCTTCTGATATAAGGCTCACTCAAAATAGATCAAAGTAGCGACGATATCTTTAGAACCATCTTCAGATCTAAAGATATCTTGTGATAATCCATTATTAACAGACTCTGTTCTGTGCGTGATTGATCACAAGAGGATTCAAGTGTTGTTGTGCAGGTATTTGAAGGCAATAGAAGATTTGAAGACGAAGAAGAATTCTTATTAGTTTTCATCTTGTGGATTTGGTGCACAAACCTTGGTCGGCTGGGATCCAACTAGAATTGATTTATCTTTGATAGACTTGATTAATTAGTTGCGTGAGATCGACATCGCTTTATAATTTCTCTTTGAGATCTATATTGATTGATTGCAAATCAAAAACTTGATTATTTCGGCAATCAATATTTAGATTGATCTAACCAGACAAAGGAGTTTATTAGATTAAACATAAGAGCCTTTGTCAACAACTTATCACATGTCTTTTAGCAAGATTGATTAGAGTGGTTACAAAACAGATTCTTCCTTTGCTATTTGGAATACGATCCAAAGGAGTTGCTATTCACGTACGTGACTCTAGAAGTCGAAGGCGCAGGTATACTGATGAAAATAAGTAGCAAAGGTAGTCTGATTGATCTCAATTATATGAAGTTGGTATTAGATTTTTTATAACGACTTAATTCAGAGAGTATTACAAACTGGACTAGGTCCCGGGGTTTTTCTGCATTTGCGGTTTCCTCGTTAACAAAATCTTGCTATGACATTTACTTTATTATTCCGTATTATAATTATTTTATTATAATTAAAGTAAATTGCACTTTTATGTTATTTCCGTAACACTTGATATTGATCCTATAGAGTTTCGGTTATTACCGAACCTATTATCAAGTGCACACTTTGTTGTCGTATCGCCTCGATCTTGTATCCATATTCAATCACACATGTGACCTTGTTGTTGTATTGTCTTGATCTCGTATCCATAGACGATCACACGAAGTGTGAACTGAATTTATTGTATTGTCTCGACTCTGTCCATAGACGATCACATTAGGTAGAGGACTTATAGGTTGATAAATAAAATATTGTGGTGTATTGGGTACCCTCGTCTTTTCAGCATGGAACAGACAACGTTCATTATGTTTATACACATGCCTTAAAGCAAGTATTATGGTGGAATCCAACCTATTCCAATCTTGGAAAAAATGTGGAATTACAAGTCTAATGGACTCCAAGTTGGTGCCATCCACATTGGTTATACAACAGGCAACAAGTTTTACATAATACCAAAAAAACAATTATTTTTCTTTTTAATACCAAATTTGTTACTGCATCAGTGTAAGAGGTCCAAAACCTAGTTAACTCTGGGTTTTTTAAGAAGAAGGGCTACGAGGAGTAGTGCTCTAATTCAAAGTGAGTTAGAGAAATAAAATAGGGTAAATTTCTTCCAATATGAAGCACAACACTATCCTAAATTTTCCTTTCGCACATTATTCCACGTGTAGTGTGCGAAATTCCTCAATATATGACAAAAAGTGCCGCTTGGATATCGGTGACACTTCTTTTTCCGTTTAGTGTTTTAAAAAACCCCGATAGAACGTCTATCTTAGATTTTTTTTTTTAAAGTATACGGGCGGCAGAAAATTAGCCGCCCAAGTGATTGTTTTTTTTAAGCGGCAAAAAATCTTCGTGTAGTGTGCATATGACCTAATTATTATGATGATTTTGACCCGATTTAACATCATTTCTTATTCATTTTGAAGGATAATATTTTCCCTTGCAGTGTGGGAGCATTCTTGAACTATTAGGTTCATTACCGTCGAATACATAAAATGTAGCATAAGCAAACAATGGACTTAACCGCCTGTTGTCTCCTTCGTTAACTCTTGTTCCAAAAGAAAATAAAAATTCTCCACATGGTGATTATAACATTAATAGTCCTCCACATGAGGTCACAATATTTCTTCTTCTTCTTAGAAGCTTACAACATCAATAGTTCTACAATCAATTTTTTTTATTTGATTAATTCTTAATACTATATTTGATTCTGGATCTTTGCTCATTAATTAATTAATTTCTCTCGAAATGAAATTAAAAAAGAAAGAAAAATAAACTATAATCTAGAAAACAAATAAAAACATGTAACCGGTGAACGGGATTGTTGGTTTTGATTGATCATAAGAAACAATTAGGAAAATTCGATTTTTATAAATAATAAGTAATCATTAAAGGTTATTTTGGATAAAAAGTCAATATATAACCTATCAAATATCTTAAAGGTCATTAAAGGAATATATGCTTCAAATATTAGCAAAGAGGTATAATTTGTCAATTCCCTGAGATAAAAATTGCTCATATCTCCTGTAAAGAAAAAATCATCAAAACATCACTAACATCTGTATATCTGATTATAAGCTTCTCAAATAAGCTTCTCAACAGCTCTTAACAAGTATCATCAAAAATTGTTTGTTTATGACTGTAAAAATCTTGTTGGGCTCATACCATGTTCAAGATACCCATGAGTTTGGTTTATATCTTCATGGGTCAAAATCTGATACAAGTTGTTTCAGTTTCGAGAAGAATGTTTTGGTGATAAAAACAAAGTAAAGACAACTTCATCTGTTCGAACAAATAACTTATAGGGTTCGAAAATTTCCACTCTCTAATTCTTGCATGTGAGTTTTTTCAACAAAGGTTTACTTCATCAAACTTCTCGACCCAAAAGAATCATTAGGTGGAACTTCAATCTCCTAAATCTTTACCAAAAAGGGAGTTTCAAATCTCAACAATTGATTTTGGAAGTACGTATTTTCTCATCTTCTGTTGTTGTTCAATGGAAAATAGAAATTAAAATCTTAGGTTCGGATTTTTTTTTGCTAGTGGTAAAGGTTTTAGTAGAAATGCAACTTCCTTCACTACTTTTGAAATTGATATTGATAATATGCCTAGAATTATTTATAACGTTGCTTTCAAACAATACTTTGTTAATAAAGAATGTCTTACTCGGTTTAACTCTCTTAAGGATCCCATCATGGAGAAAAGTTTTGTTGAAATCGTGAACACTGGGTATAATCAATTTGTGAAGTCTAGAGAATGGGGTCTTATTCACAGTGCAAACAATACAATCATGAAAAAATGGCCTATATTAAGATGGTATAAGAAAATATGGAAATCCTGTATCCACCCTTCTACTGCAGGTAATATTTGGAAGATAACTAGAGGTGCTTGTAACACAGGTGTAAATGTGAAGAAAATAAGTATAGTTCTTGCTTCTCGATGTTTTTTGTGTCATAAAAATATGGATTTTATGAACCATATACTTTGGGATTGTGATTATGGGCAAATTCTTTGGAGATGGATAGGTGGTATTTTTGTTTTCAAAAATCCTAAATCTTTTGAAGATGTTGTGAATGCCTGCTGTAAAGGAAAAAGTTATGTAATATAGGAATTGTGGTACATTGCAGCTTTTAACATTATGGCGGATATCTGGTTTTCCAGAAATAAAGATTTCTTTGAGAATATCACTCCAGATAGTGACAAAGCAAAACAAAGGATATCTAGAATGATTCATGACTGTGAAGTAATACTTAAGGGATTTATGAACAACTCTGCTTATGATCTTCAGATTCTAAAACACTTTTATATAGGTTGCATAGGAATGAAGTCTGTCAGAGCTATTGAATGCACTTTCTCAATTCCTGAAGCTGATAACACCTTGCTTTGTTGTGATGGAGCTTCAAGAGGAAATCCTCGATGTGCCAGTTATGGTCTTGTGGTTAGAGATAGTGCAGGTAAGTTCATAACAGATGAAAGTGGTGGCTTGGGTATTTCAACAAATTTCATTGCTGAGGTTATGGGGACTATGGGTGCTTTAGATAGGGTTGTGATAAACCTTAAGGACAAAATTACTATTAACTCTGACTCTACAGATTCTATTAATGTATTCATGAAGAATAAGCTACCATAGTTTGTCTGGAATAGATGGAACATTGTATGCAGAAAGGTAAATCCATTCATTTTAATCATGTATACAAAGCAATTAACTTCTGTACTGATTTGTTTGCAAAAAAGGAAGTTCACCTTTCTAAAGGTCAAGTACTGAAGTTCCCTGTCAGGTCAGCTAATATGCGTAGAGTGGAATTTCCTGATACATTCTACTGCAGGTTTGATTGATTTTAGTGTGCTTTATAGGTATTCATATCTGGCTTGGGACATGCTGTCCACTTTAGCCTTTTTTCTGCTTTTAGGCCTGAGACTTGTTTTTTCAATTTGGCTATATATATTTTTTGCTTTTGTTAATCTTGTTGTACATCTTTTGGTGATTAATAAAATTTCTGTTTTTTTTTTGTTTTTTTTTTTAGAAAAGAAGATCTTTTTTTTTTTAGAAAAGAAGATCTTATTCATTCGGGAAGTTTTAAAGCATCTTTAGACTTGGTTAAAGTGTTCTACACAAATATACATGAACCAAATGTTGAAGGTTGTAATTTTCGATTAATAATTGGTAATAAGTCTTTTGAAGTTAACAGAGACGTGGTTTCGAAGCTTCTCAAATGCCCATTTGAGGATACATTTTTACCATCAACTGACCCAAGGTTTCATGTAGAAAAGAACACTATATTTATAATAATTGGTGGAGAATGGTCTGGAAACTTATTTCTTATTGATAAACTTTGACTTATGCGGCCTGATCATTAGTGAAAAAGCGGGGGTCTAACAACCTCACCCAATATTTTATTTCGGCAATCTATATGGAAAAATTCCTATATAATTCCAAGAGAATCAACTAGACAGTCAGACTCAATCAATGGAAATATATCCAAGAGTTGTATCTCTGTTTCAGAATGTAATCAGCAAATCAAACAGATAGAAATCCGCAAGCCTGATTATTATGTGAAACAACTTGAATGGTACCAAAGACCAATGTTCAAGTGTCAATCAATCTATATCAACAACCAAAGGTTGGATTATCTAATTGATTGAAAAACGCACAACCTGTGATATTTCAATTATATAAATAAACAAATATAATGCGGAAAAAAAATAACACAGACACCATAAATTTTGTTAACGAGGAAACCGCAAATGCAGAAAAACCCCGGGACCTAGTCCAGATTTGAACACCACACTGTATTAAGCCGCTACAGACACTAGCCTACTCCAAGTTAACTTCGGACTGGAATGTAGTTGAGCCCTAACCAATCTCACACTGATTAAGAGTCACATTCCTTATGCCTCTGAATCCCAATAGGACTCTACGCACTTGATTCCCTTAGCTGATCTCACCCACAACTAAGAGTTGCTACGACTCAAAGTCGAAGACTTGATAAACAAATCCGTCTCACACAGAAAAGTCCATTGAATAGATAAATCTATCTCCTACATAAATACATATGAATTTTGTTCCCTCTTTTGATAAATCAAGGTGAACAGGAACCACACCAGACTTATATTCCCGAAGAATAGCCTAGTAATATCAATCACCTCACAATAATCTTAATCGTATGGTAGCGAAACAAGATATTGTGGAATCACAAACGATGAGACGAAGATGTTTGTGACTACTTTTTATCTTGCCTATCGGAGATTAAATCTCGAGCAAATATTAGAGAAGATAGTACTCAATCACGATAGATAACAACAAGATCAGAACACACAACTATAAAGAAAATAGTTGGGTCTGGCTTCACAATCCCAATGAAGTCTTTAAGTCGTTAACCTATAATGGTTTTAGAAAAACCTAGGTTAAAGGAGAATCGACTCTAGTCATAACTAGTATCACACAGGAGGTGTGGGTATTAGGTTTCCCAGTTGCTAGAGTTCTACCTTATATAGTCTTAAAAACAGGGTTTGCAATCAATGTTACCTTGGTAACAAAGCATTCAATATTCACCATTAGATGAAAACCTGATCTGACTCAAGCTAATATCTTTCAACCGTTAGATTGAACTTAGCTTGTTACACACAAATGAAAAGTGGCTTCATTTAGATATGAGTAACCATACCTAAACGTGTACACCTTGTTGGCTCAACAATAGTTAACCGAAGTTAGCCATATGAGCACTTTCATATCAACCTTGTTCATCTTAACACAACTAGTTCAAATGAAACTAGTTATAGAGTTGTTCAATTGTTTATATTCTCATAGAAGTATACAAGACACAATTGAAGCAAAATCGATTTTGATTCACTCGAATCAATTCATGAACATTCTAGCCACTGTTTGCAAAAGATTGCATTCCTTAATATATAAATGTATTAGTTCATGAACAAACAGATTTTAGAACATAACCTACTCAAGTATGCGAACGGGTACGCATACCTAAATGACCGTACTTAGTTTGGATTCGCCAGTATGCGGACGGGTACGCATACCTCCAAACTCAGTTGATTTCCGGACTTGAACTTACGCCAGTACACATAGGGTATGCATACTAAGTTCCCAGACTTTAGACTAACTAACCAGTACGCATACGGGTATGCATACTATGGTTTCCGGACTTGGAATAACTTGCAACAGTTAGCATACAAGTACGCATATTGTCTTATATCCAATCATGGTTAATTTTCCTAAACTCCCAGTTGAATCATTGAAACATTCTTAGAAGACGAAAATAGCTGTCTCACACAAACTATTAGCTTCAAAGCAATTTTCAAGTGATCGATAGATCAATACGAAACATTCCGAGTCTACATCAAATGGCTGTCTCACACAAATCATGTAAGATGTTACCAGGTGATTTTCACATGATCATCTTTTAACTTTCGTCAAAAATATAAGATGAACTTGGTTAAAGAGAATGCTTACCAACACATATTTCGAGAAATATGTAAGCGAGTTAAACTCAGCTCGAAATATCAAATGTGTATAATCGAAGTCTATATAGCTATACGATTTTTGTCTCAAATAGGAGATAGAGTAGATAAACTTTTAAGTGATAGATGAGTTCAAGTCTCCACATACCTTTTGTTGATGAAGTTCCACAAGCTCTCCTTAGTAGTTCTTTGTCTTCAATCGATGAACGCCGTGAAGTCTTATGCTCAACTACACTTTCTATCCTAATCCAAGACTTAGCTATAAGTAGACTAGAAATCAAGACTTATAGTTTTGGCAACTAAACTTGATAAACAAGCTTGAGATAGCAACGCTTACGAGTTTGACATAGCAGTACTATAAAAATTAGGCAAATGATTGTTGCACACCATGATACGAGACGGTTCCTGGATTTCCCTGACTTATTACCAAAATATGTGGAAATTTTGGGATTGCTTGGTCAAACTCCAGGGAAAAACTGCCAAAGCCTCTTAAAGAAGGAATTATCAACCAAAGGAGGGGGCAAATGCACAGTGCACTCAATCCAAAAAGAGATGCTTCTAAATCTCAAGTCCTTAAGAGATTACAAAGAAAGTCAGACTACTGCATTGACTTGATTGATCATGCTAATACAAAGTATCCTAATCTTGCCTGTGAGCTTGGAGATGTTGCAAACACGTATCAAGATACTGAATCTTAAGAGGAAACTAATTGTGGATCTGTCTGATTAGTAATGTCTCTTGATACTGTAATATTTCTTTGATGTTCTGTCCTGTAATATTTATGTGTGGGCATGTTCTAGTTTACAATGAATTTATGTGATAAAAATTCTTATGTATGGATGTGTTTTGTTGTGCTCCTATTGGTTATCTCTTATGGTTTTGTGACTTTTTGATTTAGCAAGGTTTCAGATCTAACCTATTGGGTTGCTTTATCAAATAATCATAAGTAGATATTATGCAAACTCATGTGTGAAGTCACTATTAAACTATTATCAATTTATGTTTCATAAGTTGTGTATTTAGTATACATATGAGTTTCGGTTTTAGCTTTTTACTATTGGTAAATCATAGACTAAGGGAGAGAAACATATCATCATGCTGTGTAGTATTATATACTACAAAAGGGAACAAAAAATATATTCGGATTGAATATCTACCTAGCTTTCCTTTAGAGGTAGTAAAGCTTTTGTTATTTAAAAGCTTCAACATCGGCATTTATTTTTGAATATATGCAGGTTATTGTGTTGTTGAGACTTGGAATCAAGTGTACGAAGAATGAGTTAAGAGACGGTTATGTAATGTAATATCTTTATCTTTCAATTCGTGTATTCTCCATATCTATTAGAGTTTTGTCACCAAAACTGAAAATGGAGAGATTGTTAAAGAATTGCTCGGTTTAACCCACCAAGCTTTGGTATGTCAAGGTTGATTGTCATATTTTAGTATTAAAACTAAAAATCGCTTGATTAGATTATTAGAGTCAACTTCGTTAGGTTTGTTGATGGTGGTTTTTAGTTCATGGCTAGAATTGTAAAACCCTGTATTTAAAGTGTCATTGTCCTGCAAAGAAATAGAGCCATTTAAAAGTGATGAGTGCATATGCCTCTTTGCTTACATATGTATTGAGAAATTCAATATACTTATATACGAAATTTATTCAGAATAGTGCTGGTTGAAAAAATCCTAGATATTTTTTAAATTTTATTCGAACTCCCACCTGCATTATTCACTAATGCATGGCTTGCTGAGTATTTATTCTATGCTATGTTCCCCAGCTGAACTCTTGATATTGACATGACATGACAATTAATACTCGCTCGCAGCTAAGTAGCATGAATTTCCCGAAGTGTCAGGATTAAGATGCGCATGGAAGTACTCAATCGGAGGCATGCAAGTTACGCTGCCCTCTGAAATAAAATTAATGATTTTTTGTGTCAACGCATAAAATTCACCAAATTTGATTAATTTTGTGTCATCTCGCAAAATTCAAATTTTTAACCTAATTTTACCAATTTTCAAAAATTAGGTTTTTGCGGCCTGCGCAATATCTCGATCCCTATTGGTCGAGACTAAACCTAGGAAAACTAGGAAATTGATCCACCATGGACTAGTAGGAGCAAAATCCTACCAAAAGTTGAAAAACAAGAAATAAAAAAGAATTGCGGCAAATAAAGACAGCAGCAAAAGGGGCGCGGCCGCGCCACTTCGTCGTCCGGTTCGCCCTAGCTTGAGCCGTCGTACCATTGTCCGGCCATGCCCATATTGCTGCATGCCGACCCCTCTTTCCTACCGACCAATCAAATTGCTCTAAATGCGCAACCTACACCTTTAGTTAAAGGTGGAAGTTGGCTGGTCGACACACTTAATTCCTTAATAAATTGAATCTATACTGTCCATGTCAGTCTTAAAATGATCACGACCGCACGATTTGGCTGGCCGATTTAACGAGATTGACCTTCTCCCAGCGTGACCAAACAAGCTCCATGGTATTCATCAGCGGGCTCACTTTTATTCCAACCAATCGGAATTCTCATAGCCTTCCAGCAACAACCATAACCGCTAGCCAAAATAGGCCAGCCGCGCGGATGAAAAAGGTTTCAATCGAATTAAGACCGCACATGGCAGTCTTAAATCAATCGTGTCCGTCCAACTTTTCAGGCCGAATTGACCGGCCTAGATTTGATTTTAAGCAACCAACAAGGTACGGATATGCTCACCGGCGGCTCAGCTACATCCTTGACCAATCGCATTGCTTTAAACCTTCCAGCAATACCGCAAACCGATTGTCCAAAGAGTGCCGACCACACGGCTTTAAAAGCCTCGAGTTCGACCAACGGCAGTGCATAACTGCCGCAAAGTGATCTCGGCCATCCAACTTCGCCAGCCGAATCGACCAGCCTAGATATGATTTCGAGGAACCAATAAGATGCCGTCGTGATCGCCGGCATCCCCTCGACCATGAGAACCGATCGGCTAATCCTCAGCCTACCCATACGGCTCCTAGCGGTTGCCCAAAGTTAGTTAGCCACGCTACTCATAAGAGTCTTAAATAAATTAGCAACAACCAATAACTGCCGCAAATCATCTCAGCCATCCAATTTGGCTAGCCAATTTAACCAGTTTAGATTTAATTTGGGCCAACCAATAGGATGTCAAAATGGATACCAACCACCATTCTCCTATAGGGACCGACCACCTCATCTTTAATGTACATGGATAGCTCCTAGCAGCTTCTTGAAGATGGACGGTCATGCTCCTTTTAAGACATTAAGTTCCGCGACCAACCAAGACGGGCTCTATACAACGATGCTTCATATGCATCGATTATTTTGAGCCGCTTGCTTAAAAGCGATGCTTTATATGCATCGATTACAAACGATATTTTATAATTATCGATTTCACAAATAACTTAATTATTTAACCTAAGAGCATTACATGTTATTTCTTGCGGCAAGTTTCACAACTTAACTTGTAACATATGACCGCCCGCCGCCTATCTTGCGCGTGATTGGTCAAAATAATTTGGTCTTGCAAGCAAGACCCACTCAGCAACTTGTTACATATTTTCTACAAAATACTCGAGACATCAAACATGTCACAAACTGGGGGATGTTCATTAGGGTATTGGTCTGGTGGTTTACAGTGTATGGCGTGCAACACGCCCATTACGAGAAAGTGTCAGGAAGGGCAGACAGTTAGTGGCAGTAGAGAAGTAGTGGGAGTAAAACCAACCAGTCTTCCCCTCATGGTAGGGACGTGGTTTTTACAATTCTACACGATCTCCACTTCTCCATCACTCAGCTACTTCCACTTCCTATGAGATCAGTGTGTGTTCGACTATGACTTGTATAAATAGATTTTTTCAATCTATGTTCACCAACAGAGTTAATTAATGCAAGTATCCAGAAAACACCAAGAACTTATAACTTACATTCCGCAGCAGGTTCTACATTCTGATACAAGTCATAAAACAACCACACCTCACAGATTTCATCATTCAGATCTCAACAGCTTCTCTGCTTCCCTCCCTAAGATCAACCCTTCTCCTTCATTTTATGACCGAAGCAAGACTGGAACGGCCATTTCTTGGTTTAGGACAAAATTGTACAAATTGATCTCTGGAATCTAAAGTACTAATATGCAGTATATTTGTTTAGGGTTTAGATTCGTTTCTCATCGACACACCCCATTTTCCATTTTCAGCAGAATCAGTTTTTACCCTACTACAAATTGGCGACCACAGTGGGAGATTAATCTCTCGGTTGTAAAATCAATTTCTCAATTTTCCTTTCAATCTTCTCATTTTCATTCTCAATCCCTCCAACTTACCATTCTAGAATGTACCCTGGCCAGTCAAACTCTTCCAAATCCACCAATGCTCGAAATCCAATCACAGCGGAAGGCATAGTAAAAATGTTAGAAGATATTGTGGCAAATCAAGCTTATATCATCAAATTGCAAAATGAGACGTTTTGTTTCCTGAAGAGTATGGCAGACTGGCTATGGCAAGAAACAACAAACGTTTTCTAGGTGAATGTCATCAATTCTAGAGAGAACACAAAACATATTGAATCCTTGTTCAAAGTTTGCGTCTCCGCTGACGACAATGAAGAAAAAGCACGCAGTCGTATTGAACGGGAGGAGAAAGGGGATGCCCAACTGATTCTAGCCAACGATAAAGATATGGAGCAGTTTTTAAAAGCTAAAAGAAGAGACGCGCCAAGTGTGTCACAATATCTGTATGACAAGGGTAAGGAACCAGCTTGCGAAGCTTTCTTGGAAAATATGTATCATCAGACCCTTGTAGAAGTTCAGAGAGTTGTCCAACGGTCCGCAGCCGCGATCGCTCTAACCTTGCTGAAAATGGAAACACCTGAAGAAGGAGAAATCTACCAAGGCATTCATGAAGATGAGAACTGCATCAACAAACAGTACTCGGTTCAGCCGCCCCATGTCGCTATTACTGATGCAAGGACTTCAAGAGAAGCCGCACTTCAACAAAATCGCCAAGTTAAACGATTTGCGCCTACATCATCACCCACTCAAGTCTCGACTCCACCCTCGAAACGAGCTTCATGTCAAAACCTACAAGAGTTTCCACGACAACAACTGCTAACGCGAGAGAAACCAGACACGAGGTACCCGCGCTTTCCACTCCCAATAAGGAAAGTCCTAGAGTTGCTAGAAGTTTGGGTGCAGTGCGAGACGGGGTTGTCCTACTACCTCCCATATGGCGCCCACCAACTGATCAAGAGATGCTGGATTCGAGATATTTCCACTATCACAGATTCATCCATCATCCTACTAATGAATGTAATAGTCTGAAGCGCATCATCCAGGAAAAGATTAACTCAGGAGAATTGCACTTAGGAACCGAAGATTCTCCACTTTTCCGCAGATCGACGTAAAGATATTTTCACGGACCCGCCGTCTCCGATAGGCGCTTCTAATTTATCGAAAGAATAACGACTCCGTCTGAGCCGATTCCAGATGTTGCAGTCAACAAGAATAATGAGAAACTCGGCTAGGGACTTCTCACTACAGCCTGCACAAGTTTTCCGAATTATCAAAAGGGTCTGGGATGCAACCTGATTTTGGGACGCCCACAGGTCCGTGGCAGAAAAATGAAGGCCTCCTTCATCAACATCGATGCCACCCAGAATCTCTAACAAACCAGCAAGACTATTTGTTATAAACTGCGCAGTGGACTTGGATTTGAAGCAATCACCTGGGGAAAATCCAGTTTGTTTGGAGGTTTCGTGAACAAGTAAGTTTCGTCAAACAACTGTATATACAACCAATTGTTTCGAAATCCGCCGGGGACTCGACACATATATCAGTCCCATACCAACTAAGAAAAAAGCCAACAACCCAGTTATTCTAGGAGTATACTACATATCTAAGATATTGTGACCCTTTTTTTTTCCTGGAACTCCCTCTAGCATTTCCCTTTCCATGCAATATTTGTAATTCCTCCAAAATGATTGCACTAGCTTGCATTCATAATTAGGGTTTCAGTTTATCAGTCAATCAAAGCATTATTTCAATACCTAATAAAATTAGTTTTGAACCATTTTAAAAAACGGTTTCAAATAAACTGAAGATCCTCACAAAACAATCACCTACTAGTTCAAAACCAGAAAATCAAACCATAAAAGAGGCGTCTCTTGCCTTTCAAAAAGAACCTAAGAGGAGAAAGTTCAGAAAAATAAAAGCATTCAAGGGAAATCATCCAACAACAACTCATTCTTCTTAGAGAAAGCATCTTTCATGTTCTGGAGAGTAGCTTGCTTCAACTTCAACATCTGGGATAACTTCTCGATCTCAACCTCCTGTTGATTAATGAGTTCCATGGAGGGAACTTTATTCATTTCAGTTTGCATCTTTTGGATTTTGGAAAAACCTTCACAGAACCAGGAGGTGTTAAACTCAAAGTTCACGCACATATCCCGATGATACTCCCAGTTTGAGACTACTTCTTCAGAAATGGTGTGTCTAGTCACGCTGCACATATCACATATTGAAGATAGAGTTTCCTCCATGCGTTTAACCAAAGAAACACGACTTTTAATTTTCTTGGTCGTGGTGATGTGTCCATGCTTTTCCCATATTTGGGTATACAACTCCGCATACTTAGCTGGCACACTGAATCCTCCAATCAACACGTGATCCGCAAAAGGAGAAACAAATGGAGGGTTGAAGGTGGCACCTGCAGCAGAATGTACGACTAGCGCTTATTCAATTTCAAAAGATTCTTTGGAAACGATTGTATCCGCAGTCAGATATGTTGTCTACATTCTTATTGGAAGGCATAACAAAATCCTCATCGTGATTAATCTCCATCTCAGGGTTGTCTCCAGGTGTAGTTTCTTCCTGTAACACCACCATTTAAATATTTATTTCATATCAAAGAATAAATAATCCAAGAATAAAAACGTGCGGAGGCTCACCGACTCATCTGTTGGCTCACTTGGGGAGATAGATTCGCCACTACACCTAGAAGTGCTTCTTTCATCGCCTCCGGATCCTGAATCTTCTTCGCCTTCATCTTCATCTTCACCTTCGAGAGCTCAGTATCGCCGGATTTCTCTTTCTCATCTGGAGGTGCTATGTTTCGGATACGTGCGAGTCTGGCAAAGGCGTTCATGCTCTCAAGACCCTAAATTAAAAAAATGATAAGAAGAATTGCTTACCTTGCTGTTAACAGACGCTCGGTGATGGAGTTGTTGACGGAGACGATGAGGAAGAACCAGCTGCTGCGGGAGAGAGCACAAGCGGACGAGCAAATATGAAAAGTAAAAAGAAGGGCCGACACCCTTTTATACAAATAGGGTTTCCAGAATTCGAACTAAAGAAGGATTCCTTCTTTGTCCATGCACAGAGATGGGAAGCTGAGCCCGCTGCGCCAACGCCCTAGCCGAACTAGCAGCACGCTAGCATGAATACCACTAGCCGCGCGGTCCTACTGCTGAAGGTCAATTAGGTTTTTCCGGGTAATCTCTACATATTTCATCTTTTCAATTTTATTTTTCGCCATCTAGTGCTTACCCCGCAATAATGTCACCGTTATGTACTAAGCAGTGTGAAAAAACAGGGGTCTAAAAACCACACCCAATATTTCATTCGGTAATCTGAATAGAAAAACTCCAATATACTTTCAAGAGAATCAACTAGACAGTCAGACTCAATCTATAGAAAAGTATATCAAAGAGTTATATCTCTATTTCTCAATTCAATCTGCAATCAAACAAATAGGAATTTGCGATCCCGATTGAATAAGAGAAATAACTTGGATGGTATCACAAACCAATATCCAAGTGTCAATCAATTCAATCAACAACCCAAAGGTCGGATTCAAGAAATGATTGAAATTAACGCACAACCTGTGATATTTCTATATATAACAAAATATAATGCAGAAAAGAAATAACACAGACACCAGAAATTTTGTTAACGAGGAAACCGCAAATGCAAAAAAAACCCGGGACCTAGTCCATCTTTTAACATCACACTGTATTAATCCGCTACAGACACTAGCCTAGTACCAATGAACTTCAAACTGGAATGTAGTTGAGCCCTAATCAATCTCACACTGATCAAGGTACAGTTACGCTCCTTACGTCTCTGAACCCAAGTAGGATTCTACGCACTTGATTCCCTTAGCTGATCTAACCTACAACTAAGAGTTGCTACGACCCAAAGTCGAAGACTTGATAAACAAATCTGTTTAACACAGAAAAGTCTATTGGAATAGATAAATCTGTCTCCCACAGAAATACCTATGAGTTTTGTTCCGTCTTTTGATAAATCAAGGTGCACATGAACCAATTGATAAACCAGAAAAGCCTAGTATTATCAATCACCTCACAATAATCTTAATCGTATGGAAGCGAAACAAGATATTGTGGAATCACAAACGATGAGACGAAGATGTTTGTGACTACTTTTAATCTTACCTATCGGAGATAAATCTCAAGAAAATCTTAGCAAAGATAATACTCAATCACGATAGTGGAAGTAAGATCAGAACACGCAACTACAGAGAAAATAGTTGGGTCTGGCTTCACAATCCCAATGAAGTCTTCAAGTCGTTAACCTACAGGGTTTTGGAGAAAACCTAAGGTTAAAGGGGAATCGACTCTAGTCGCAACTAGTATCACAAAGAAGGTGTGGGGATTAGGTTTCCCAGTTGCTAGATTTCTCCCTTATATAGTTTTCAAATCAGGGTTTGCAATCTAAGTTACCTTGGTAATAAATCATTCAATATTCACCGTTAGATGAAAACCTGATTAGACTCAAGCTAATATCTTTCAACTGTTAGATCGAACTTAGCTTGTTATACACAAATAGAATGTACCTTCATTTAGGTTTGAGTAACCGTACCTAAACGTGTACACTAGGTTGGCTCAACAGTAGTTAACCAAAGTTAGATTATGAACACTTTCATATCAACCTTATTCATCTTAACCACAACTAGTTCAAATGACTCAAATGAAACTAGTTATAGAGTTGTTCAATTGCCATATTCTCATAGAAGTATACAAGAACAGAACTGAAGCAAAATCGGTTTGATTCACTCGAATCAATTCATGAACATTATAGCCACGGTTTGCAAAAGATTGCATTCCTTATTATATAAATGTATTAGTTCATGTCACAACGGATTCTAGAACTTTAACCACTCAAGTATTCAAACGGGTATGCATACTTAAGTAGCCGGACCAAGTTTTGGTTCGCCAGTATGCAAACGGGTACGCATACCTACAAACTCAGCAGAAATTCTGGGACCCAAACCTTACTCCAGTACGCGTACCTGTATGTGTACTTAGGTACCCGAACTTTCACAAACTAACAGGTACGTATACGGGTATGCATACTATGGTTCCTGGACATGGATTACATATATGCAAGAATACATACTATGTTCATAATCCAATAATGGTTAAGTGTTCTAAACTCTATTTCAATCATTGAAACATTCTTAGAGGATGACAACAACTGTTTTCACAAACAATCAGCATCAAAGCAATTTTCAAGTTATTGAAATAATCATTACGAAGCATTCTAAGTCTACGCCAAATGATTGTATCACACAAATCATGTAAGATGTTACTCGGCGATTTTCACATGATCATATTTTGTCTTTCGTCAAGAATATAAGATGAACTTGGTCGAAGCGAAATCTTACCAACACATATTTCGATAAATATGTAAGCGAGTTAAACTCAGCTCGAAATCTTAAATGTGCATAATCGAATACTATATAACAATACGACTTTTGTCTCAATATAGGAGATAGAGTAGATATTTACTTTCCAAGTGATAGATGAGTTTCAGTCTCCACATACCTTTTGTTGATGAAGTTCCACAAGCTCTCCTTAGTATTTCTTCATCTTCAAATGATGAACGTCGTGAAGTCTAATGCTCAACTACACAATCTATCCTAGTCCGAGATATCGCTATAAGTAGACTAGAAATCAAGACTCATAGTTTTGATCACTAACATTGACAAACAAGCTTGAGATAGCAACGCTTGAGAGTTCGACCGAGTAGTGCTCTAACAATCTCCCCCTTTGTCAATTTTAGTGACAAAACTATCAATACATATGGATTACAAAATAAATAAACTTTGTAGCTTCTCATCCAAATGCTTGATCTCCTTGGTTCTTCAACATTACTTGAAATCTTCGTCACTTCCAAGTACTCTAGTGATTCTGAACGTGTTCAACTCAGCATCATAGTTGTTAAGATCCGTAGAAATAACAATGAGAAAACAATTGCTCTCAATCATTGTTATACAGTGTTATAGTATTATTACACAACATCAAAGTCCAATTGTATCACAATTTTGACAATAATACTATGGTGATATGTATCACTCCCCCTTAGTCAATACTTCATCTCATATGAAAACCACTCCCCCTTACATAATGATCCGTAAACCATATGTATTTGTAGTGTGAACTACACATTAATTCTCCCCCCTTTTGTAAATATAAATTGGCAAAGGTACGAAAACTAGTGGGATCCTAATGAAATTTTCATAGAGATACTTCATGACCAAAAGAGAACATATCAACTTGTTTCAATGATTTCACATAGTCGAAACTTAGTGTATTAATCAGGGAGTTTATAAAGATACAAGAAAACTCCTACAATATTCCACAGCCGCACTCCCCACAAAGATTTGGCAATTAAGCACAAGTTCAAATAAGAACTCTCCCCCATAAAATGTCATTCCCGAAAGAGCAACAACAGCGACCTTACTTTTACAAGAAAAGAAGGATTTCTTTGGACATTAACAAATAACATGAAACATGAATTTGTATAAAAAAAAATCAATTGAATTAACCACAGGAAAATGATCAATTCAATTGGCCATGCTTAACATAAGAAAACTGACAGAGCAACACAGTAATTACACAAAGATGTGGATCCGGGAAAGAACAATACTGCGGAATAATTAAAGATTCATTCTATTTTTCATCACTATTTGCACAATGACATATAATAGACTTAATCTTTGTAAACAAAAGTTCATCCTATCTTCCATCAACATTTGCATATGACATAATAGGCTTAACTTTTGTTGTCAAAAGTTCATTCTATCTTTTATCAATATTTGCATACTGACATATAATAGAGTTAACTTTTGAACAAATATGGAAAAGTCAAGGTTCACGGACGTAAACAACATATCCCATAACAATTTGCAATATATAAAACCATAAATATTAATACTGCAAAAATCATCTTCTAAATAACTTAGAATTTAAATAAATAAATCTAAAAACATTGCAAGATGAAAACGTTGGCAATAGCTATGCGTACTCACAATAATTGCTATTCCAAACCCTAGTTATCCTTCTTAAAAACACAATAATAAATTATCATAAGAAGTTTCCTAGACATTGAAACCTCTGAAGAATTCTTTATCGTCCCCGAACTCCTTGTCGTCAACAGCCATGGGAATATAAGGTTCATGAAGATAGGAGTCAATTCCAACAAACCTTTTAGACAAATACTGAACCAGGGCCTTTTGAATTTCAAGAGTTCTCAAAATAATAGCCTTTATTTGTTGAATCTCCTTTCTTGTTTCCTTCAACTCTTCAAGAACACCAGAAAACTTCTGAGAGTTTGAAGGGACAACTCTTGGCTTCCTCACATTCCTTCTTTTTCTTTTCAAAGTTGGAGGTAACGGAGATTTATCTTTTTTCTTCATGATTGATGGCTTAACAAACATATTAGCATCTTTTCCATCGGAAGACATAATACTTGGAGTATCCATACGTAAGGGATTGTGAGAGGAAATCACAAGTTAATCTCAACAAGCAATCTTATGATAAAAAGAGTTTCAAGAGAAGGAAAAAGGAATGTAAGGTTACGGAACCTTTAAGCACAAAGGTTTACGCACGCACAACTCACAACCCTAAAAAGGGTAGAATTATCGAGAATAAACCCTCTTTTATGATTAAACAGGGAAGTCCCTTCCAATATCAATTAGATATGAAAAGATGACAGAATTCCAAACTAGCAAAACATAGCAAAACCAAAAAGAGAAAAAACAAAACAACCTAAGATATTTCTCTTTTCCTAAAGCCTGAGGTGTGCACAATCTTGTCTCTTTTGATCAGGCACATGAGACAAGATGCACCAAACAACACAATCAAGTTGTGCTGGGGTGAACAATAATATGTCCACCATAACTTTTTTGAAAGGAATTCATAGAACCATGTTTCTCAGACACTTTAGACCGTACTCTTCTCTCTAGTGGTCTAGTCTTTTCTTTGGAACTAACTTCTTCGAAGATGAGATGGGTTTACATACCTCAGGTGATTTTTGAACAAGTTTGAGCTTCTTTGCTAATCGATTTGCTCTTCGTTGAAGTTTGTTGACGTATCTTATTTTGTTCTTGTACTTGAAACACTTTTAGAGTTCATGACCTTTGAGAGAACAATAAAAACATGTCAACATGGAGAATGATTCAGACACCATAGATGTGTATGCTGCTAGACACATAGTGGAACCTAAAAAATCAGACAGAGAGTTTCCAGCAGAAACAAATAGATCAATTTTTTCTTCCAGAACGGTTGAGGTTTCTTCTGAAAAATATCAAAATTGATGTATGTATTGCTACAATTATCAAAATCAATATTTTCGCAAAGAAGTGCAACACTTTACGTCTTCATTAGAATCATAGTAATCATACATTTCATCAAGAGTTGCAGCAAGACCTTTGTTCCCAGTGTATTTTCTGCGATCCGGACACTCATTTGCAAAATGATCAAATCCTTTACACTTAAAGCACTGTGGCATATCCTCGTCATCAGTTCATTAATATCCCTGTTTTTAGGAAGAACACAATTATGAGGTTTAACTGATGACCTAGGTTTGTCTCTGGTGAATCGTTTACTTCTCTTCAAAAGAAGATCTCTAAACTGTCTTGTGATCAGAGAGACTGAGTTGTCAAGATCTTCATTTGATGATTCAGTCTCAATAGGATCATTCATAGAGTTGCAAACACTTTTACTAAGATGATGTAAGATACGTCTGTTTCTCATTTTATTTTTGTTTGTTTTTGTCCTTTGTCGTTTCACATGCGTCTGTTTATGAATAAAATAAAATAATAAAATAATTTTTTTTCCTAATCCATGATTGAATGCAAAATATAACATGATTGTTTTTTACCTGCATATTTACTCATTAGTCTGTGTGTAACGTATGAATTTTGCGTGTGTGCAAGTGTAACGTATGAATTTGCGTTTTTATTTTTATTTTTATTTTTTAATTATTGTCATCCTTTGCAACGTATGTTTTGTACCATTTTTATTTATTTGTAAATTTTGATAATTATGACGTTATTATTGGTGATTGAATAAGTATTGTCAATCTATAATGGGGTTTATGATCAATGATTCTTTTTTTTTAAAACCATAAATAAATTTGGCTTCTCACTCCATTGACCATAAAGAAACTTGGTCCTTGAATGATGGTATCAGAATGGGTCATACTAATGTCCTTTAATCTTGTCTTATGTAGATGATCAAGACGGAATATATCCGACAAGAATTTGGACTATTGGACACAGATGGACTTGAGTATCACCGTTGGATGGATGATGTGGAGATCGCTTTTGTAGCAAAAGAATGCACCCACACCATCAAACCCTCTACTGAAAAATATGCTGCCCAGCAACTGGAAAATAAAAGGCTGAAGCCCTCCGATATTTAAAGGCACATATTGACCCTAATCTCCTTTGGGGATACCAACACATAAAGTGTCCTAAAGAACTGTGGGATGCACTAGCAAGCCGTTTTGGGAACATCGAGGTTTCCCTTCTTGAATGAACAGTGAAATGACATCCGATTTCTTGATTACGTAAAGGTAGGTGATTTCCAGAAAGACATGCTCAAGCTACAAGCACGCCTTAATTTTTGTGGGATAAAACTCACAGATAAAGATATTATTCAAAAGACATTGTATACTTTTCCTTTGTCATCTATTATTCTAGCCAACCAATACCGCATAGAGGTTGATAATAAGAGAATAACAACTTTTAGCAAGTTGATCAACTTATTGCGGGTGGCCGAAAGGCACAATGAAGTTATAGCAAACAACAATGCTAGAGCCCCCGGGAAGAAGAAAATTCCCGAGGCTAACTATGGCAAGGATAACAAAGGAAAACACCCCAAAGAAAAGAGGGTTAAAAATGTTGATTCATATTCTCATGCTCCATACTCACGTGGGGATAAAAACCCACGTGGAAGAGGACAAAAGGGTCATCGTGGAAGGGGCCATTGGCGTGGAGGCCATTCAAATACCTGGTCTAGAGTTGTTACTTCTAGACCTAGTGGTAGGGGCAACACTGTTGAAAAAACACATAAGAACCCCACACCTAAGAAGGTAGAGAATGGCAATGCACCTTGTTACAGGTGTGGAATCTACGGACATTGGTACCATCAATGCAAGGCTAGTGCCAAGGTAGCAGCCAGCTACAAAAAGTACCGGGAATTTATAGATCAAGAAGCTCACTGTTTGGAAGAACATGATCATGCCCCAGATGTCAACTTCACCATTTCAGACTTCCAGGGCAACAAAAACCATGCCCTTATGGAAACACCTAACTTTGATTGATTGTTATTTTTTTAGTTATCCTTTTATCCTAAAAAATTGTTTATTTTCTTTCTTTTTGGTTTAGCAGACTTTGGTTTAAAAATTTCTTTTGATGACTTAAACTATGTTAGCTAGTCTTAAATTATCATTTTTTTTGATGGATCAGTGGTTTTTTTTTTAATTTTTTTGGGTACTTATTATGCTTTGGATTTAATTTTTACTGTGATAATATATTGCATGATTGAATTATATGACCAAATTCTCTTGAGTACCATTTACTTGTAGGAATGTCATCCTCAGAAGAAATTGAGTGCCTAGCTGATAGTGGCACCAGACACACTATTTTAAGAAATAGGCAATTATTTGTTGACTTAATTCCTTATAAATCCTATGTGACTACGATGATTGGATCATCACAAGTGATCATTGGGTGAGGTAATGCTCAATTTTTGTTGCCGAATGGCACAATGATTAAAGTCACAGAAGCTCTATATGCACCAAGAGCTAACCATACCTTGTTGAGATTCAAAGATATCCGTGCAAATGGTTATCACTTGGAAATTAACTGTGAAAATGGAATTGAATATATAAATATTATCTCTAATACATGCGGAAGAAAATGAATTTTAGAGAAATTAATGAGTCACTCTAGTGGTTTGTACACTACTACTATTCGGATTATCGAATCACATGTTGTTACCAACGATGAACTATTGAACAGTGACTTATACAAGCTTTAGCACGACCGCTTGGGGCACCCAGGTCGTGATATGATGATCCGTGTTTTAAAGAACTCACACGGACATCCTTTCTTTCGAGTGAAAAGTAAAATGGGACAAAAGACATTTACAATGCAAAGTAACAACGTCTGCTAGCCACTGCCGTCTAAAGCAACTGATGTGCAACCTCTCTCTCATTCTACTTCGTGGACTTTGTCAAAAGTACACCACTCATTTTGCAAAGCTTGTTCTTTAGCAAAGACAGGAACGAGACCATCCTATGCTAAAGATACAAAACAAAACATTCCATTTTTACAAAGAATATAAGGTGATATTTGTGGACCTATACATCCAGAGTGCGGACCATTCATGTATTTTATGGTTCTGGTAGATACTTCGACCCGTTGGTCACACGCTATGTAGTCAATTTCGGCCATCTCGGCCGAAATTCCGCCGATTTTTCCCTTTTCGGCTAATAGCAAAGCGAAACAAGCAATTTCGGAGAAAACGGAAAGTAACCGAAATTCCACCGAAATTGCACCGAAATTCCCCCGAAATTCTCGAAGTAAGTCTATGTATCCAACTAACTCGGAGTATGATGGATATGATACTGATGAATTGATGTTGGACACCCAAAACGGGCTACTCGGTGGTGTCGGGAATGATGGAATTACTCCAGATGATGATATCTATGATGATTCAAATTATCTTGATTAGAATTGTAATATCCTTGTTGTACACTTGTACTTCTCTCTTTTGTTCAAAAAAGACTTCCAGTTCCAGGACAATCAGTACTCTTTTATTGTTTTCTCTTTTGTTCAAAAAAGACTTCGAGGAATAATTAGTAAAGTGTTCGCACTTTTGTGTTTTCTTAATGAATATTTGTTTCTTTTGGATATTATTTCATTATATCTTAACATATCTGGAAATTATATATATAAAAGTTGGAACCGAAATTACACCGAGATTTGAAAACGGAATCTCCCCGAGACAACGTTGTACCAGTGTCTCGCTCGGGACCGAGATGAACCGGAATCCGAGATTAACTACCTTAGTCACACGTTGCATTACTGTCCACAAGAAATGCTGCCTTTTCAAAGCTCCTAGCACAAATTATACGTTTGAGGGCTCACCACCCCGATTATCCAATCAAGTCTATCAGACTCGATAATGCTGGAGAATTTACATCTGAAGGATTTGATGATTTTTGTATGTCTATCGTAATTGACGTAGAGCACCTTGTACCCCACGTACACACTCAAAATGGTCTTGCATAAGCTACCATCAAAAGGTTACAGATGATAGCTAGGGTATTGGTTATGCGTTCCAACCTTCCTATTATTTCCTGGGGGTACGCCATATTGCATGCAGCATTACTTATTCGTTTTAGACCCACTATTATCCAACCATTTTCTGCGTACCAGTTGGTAACTGGATATGAGCTTGATATTTCACATTTACGCATTTTTGGTTGTGCTGTATACGTGCCTATTACGCCCCCACATCGTACTAAGATGGATCCCCAAAGACGATTAAGTATTTATGTTGGATATGAATCCCCAACAATTATCCGCTATTTGGAACCTTTGACAGGCGATCTCTTTACCGCTAGATTTGCGGACTGTCACTTTGATGAGACAACCTTCCCGTCGTTAGGGGGAGGTATGGAAAAGGATTTCATAAGGGACGACAGGAATTTTAATGGTGTGTCCCCACTTTGTCTCATCTTGATCCCCGCACCTCACACTGTGAAAGTGAAGTGAAAAGAATTATTGATCTTCAGAATGTGGCAAACTCAATGCCTGATGCATTCACTGATATTGCTAAAGTGACGAGATCACACATACCAGCTATAAACGTGCCTACAAGGTTAGAAATCCCTAATAGGGAAAAGGAACCTTATATAGAGGTGTCAAACCTACACTTGGTGGAAGTGTAGCTGAGGCCGTGACCTCCTAAAGGAAAAGGGTAAGACCACCTGGTTTGATGGATACTCACCCAAGGAAGAAAAGAGTAAGGCACAACCCGATCCATTTATCATCAATACAGATAATCCCTCTCATGAAATTGTCTCTGATTACAGTTATTTCCATGAATCAATACTGGAGGACGCTCCGATGTTTGAAATGATTCCATAGAACAAAGAAATCTCTAAGGATTATGAGAGTGCATACGTGTTAATGGAAAGATCATCTAAACAGATTGATGATGCATTTTCATACACTTTTTCCCAAGAGATCATTGAGCACGATGACATCGAACCACGCTCTATTGCATAATGTCAAAAAAGAGCAAATTGGCCTAAATGGGAAGTTACAATCCAGGAAGAATTAAATTCATTGGCAAAGAGACGGTTATTTGGTGCGGTAGTGCTAACCCCACTAGGTGTAAATCCCGTAGGACATAAATGGGTATTTGTCAGAAATCGTAATGAGAAGAATGAAGTCTTGAGGTATAAGGCTTGCCTTGTGGCGCAAGGTTTCTCACAATGCCCTGGAATTGATTATGAGGAAACATACTCTCCCGTAATAGACGTCATAACGTTCCACTACTTAGTTAACTTGGTAGTTTCAGAAGGACTTGAAATGCAGCTTATGGATGTGGTTACAGCATATCTCTATGGGGATCTTGATTCAGAGATATACATGAAACTTCCTGATGGCCTTCCATTGCTCGAATTAAGTAACTCTAAATCACGGAGTGCGTTTTCAATTAAGTTGAAACGCTCACTTTATGGATTAAAGAAATCCGGGCGGATGTGGTATACCCGTCTAAGTGATTATTTGATTGGGAAGGGATATACGAATAATGAGTTATGCCCCTACGTATTTATAAAGAAAACGAGTTCCGGATTTGCAATTATAGCTGTTTATGTTGATGATATGAACATAATAGGTACTCTTGATGAAATAAGAGAAACCGCCAGCTATCTGAAATCTGAATTTGAGATGAAAGATCTTTGGAAAACTCGGTTTTGTCTAGGACTTGAGCTAGAACACCGAGCCTATGGAATACTAATTCACCAGTCTGCATATGTCCATAAGATACCCAGGCAATTCAATATGGACAAGGTGCACCCTGCTAGCACTCCCATGATTGGTCGAAGTTTAGATGTACAAAAGGATCCATTTCGTCCCAAGGAAGATGACGAAGAGGTATTGGGAGATGAAATTCCCTACCTAAGTGCAATAGGCGCATTATTGTACTTAGCGCAATGTACTCGACCTGATATATCAATCTCAGTGAACTTGTGATACAGCTCAGCGCCTACGCAGCGTCATTGGAATGGTATAAAGAATTTTTTTCAGATAACTGAAAGGAACCATTGACATGGGTTTATTCTATCCCTATGAAAAAGTAAGAAGGATTGCTAGTGGAAATGCAACTCCCTACACTGAAACCCCAAATAATGTTTTGGTTGGTTTTGATGATGCGGGGTACCTCTCCGACCCACATAAAGTTCGATCACAAACTGGTTATGTTTTCACCATTGGAAACACAGCGATATCTTGGAGATCGACCAAGCAGACTCTTGTAGCTACCTCCACGAACCACTCTGAGATCATTGCCTTACACGAGGCGGTTCGTGAGTGTGTATGGTTAAGTTCTATCATTACAACACATTCGAGGGACATTGGTATGAGTTCTACCACTAATGAGCCAACTTGCATTTATGATTATAATGCATCTTGCATCGAACAGATAAAGCAAGGGTACATTAAGGGTGATAATACAAAACATATATCACCAAAGTTCTTATACAATCAGCAACAGCAGTCTCTTCTGAAAATTCAAGTCAGTCAAGTAAAATCTGATGAGAATGTGGCAGACCTATTTACTAAGTTACTGCCTAAATCGACTTTTGAAAAGCACGTCAAAAGTATCTGACTAAGAAAATTGTCCGAACTCCCTTGATTGCAATCAGGGGGAGATGGCGACATCATGGGGGGTATCTAATGATATGATGCCGACATCAGGGGGAGTGTATGTTGAACTTTTTTTCCCTTCACCGAATTTATTTTGTCCCACTGGGTTTTGTTACTAGGCAAGGTTTTTAATGAGACAACAATAAAACCAGGGTTATGACTCCCCGTTTGAGATTATATTTTTCCCACGGGGTTTTTATATTTTAGGTTTTTCTGAAGAGAAGTGGCCAGCTTTATCAACACGTTGTACTCTTTTCCCTTCGTCAAGGTTGTCTCATTGGGTTTTCTTTGTCAAGGTTTTAATAAGGCAACACATTTAAAGTTCTGCTCTTGAACCGCACAAGAGGGAGTGTTATAGGGACTGCGGCCCATGGATGTGCAGTCCATTAGAATACTAGGGTTTTACCTTCCCTTGTATATAAAGAATGATATATCTAATGTAACGGCTCTGCCTCTTTTGGTTAATAGAAAATTCTTCTCTCTTCCATTTTCTTTAATTCAAGATATTGTGGAATCACAAACGATGAGACGAAGGTGTTTGTGACTACCTTTCTATCTTGCCTATCGGAGATATAAATCTCAAGCCAATCTTACGATTGTACTCAATCACGATAGAAAACAGCAAGATCAGATCACACAACTACAGAGAAAATAGTTAGGTCTGGCTTCACAATCCCAATGAAGTCTTTGATTCATTAACCTACATGGTTTCATGAAAAACCTAAGGTTAAAGGATGAATTGACTCTAGCTTATGCAACTAGTATCACACAGCAGGTGTGGGGATTAGGTTTCCCAGTTTCTAGAGTTCTCCTTTATATAGTCGTCAAATAAGGGTTTGTAATCTAAGTTACCTTGGTAACAAAGCATTCAATATTCAAAGTTAGATGAAAACCTGATTAGATTCAAGCTAATATCTTTCAACCGTTAGATCGAACTTAGCTTGTTATACACAAATAAAATGCACCTTCATTTAGGTTTGGGTTACCGTACTTAAATATGTACACTTAGTTGGTTCAACAATAGTTAACCAATGGTTAGCCATATGAGCACTTTCATATCAACCTTATTCATCTTCACCATAACCAGTTCAAGTGACTCAAATGAACTAGTTAGAGAGTTGTTCAATTTCTTAGATCTCATAGAAGTATACAAGACACAATCGAAGCAAAATCGATTTTGATTTACTTGAATCAATTCATGAACATTATAGCCACGGTTTGCAAAAATTGCATTCCTTATTATATAAATGTTTTAGTTCATGAACAAACTTATTTTAGAAAGTAAACTTCTTAGGTATGCAAATGGGTAAGCATACTTAAGTGACCGGATTGAGTTTGTTTTCACTTCTAAACTCCAGCAAAAATTCACGAACATGAACTTTCCGCCAGTATGCGTACGGGTACGAGACAAATTTATCTATTCAATAGACTTTTCTGTGTGAGAAAGAATTTTTTTTATCAAGTCTTTGACTTTGGGTCGTAGCAACACTTAGTTGTGGGTGAGATCAGCTAAGGGAATCAAGTGCGTAGTATCCTGCTGGGATCAGAGACGTAAGGAACACAACTGTACCTTGAATCAGTGTGAGATTGGTTAGGGTTCAACTACAGTCCAGACCGAAGTTAGTTTTGTAGTAGGCTAGTGTCTGTAGCGGCTTAATACAGTGTGGTGTTCAAATTTGGACTAGGTCCCGGGGTTTTTATGCATTTGCGGTTTCCTCGTTAACAAAACTTCTGGTATCTGTGTTATTTCTTTTCCGCATTATATTTTGTTATATAATTGAAATATCACAGGTTGTGCGTTGAATCGATCAATTGGTAAATCCAACCTTTGGTTGTTGATTGAAATTGATTGATCCTTGAACATTAATCTTTGGTACCGTTCAAGTTATTTCTCTTGTATCCAATCAGGCTCGCAAATTCATATTTGTTTAATTGTGGATTGAGTCGAGAAATTGAGATATAACTCTTTGATATAATTTTTCTTAAGATTGAGTCTGACTGTCTAGTTGATTCTCTTGAAAGTATGTTGGAGTTAATCCATACAGATTGCTAAGCGAAATATTGGGTGAGGTTGTTGTACCCCCGCTTTTTCACTTGTAATACTAATTTGGAGAGGAGAGTAACGTAATTAGGCGAAATCTCTTACGTACGCTAGTTGAAAGACTTCTGCGGGATCAAGAAGCGTCTAGATAGTACCGTTGGTGGGAAACAAGAAATTGCATTGTTATTTTAGTTTTCGATTATTGATTTGATTGATTAACAGATGTTAAACCTTGATGGCACCTAAAATTTTTTATTCTAGAGAGCCTTCTCTTCTGACATAAGGTCACTCAAACTAGATCAAGGGAATAACAGTTGTTCAGATATGTTTTTAGATCTAATAGTGATTTGTGATCATCCATTATTAACATAATCCATTAAGTGTGTGATCGATCATAAGTTAGAATCAAGTTTGGTTGTGCAGGTACAGAAGAATACATTGAATATTTTAAGGAAAGAAGATTTCTTATTGGTTTCGTATCTTTGTGATTTAACTTCGTGCACAAACTTGAATATAAAAGTTGTTTCACAACTTTGATGTATTGAATTACGAAGCATAAAGTCTATCTTTTGAACTCCGTAATTGCGACATAGACATAATCTTTGTAACTTGTTACTAGATTGTGTAATGAACTTAGGATTGATTTTATGCCTAGAAAACTATGTTTGATTACATGAATTTAAGGAAGTAGACTTACAAACTTGTTTCGTAGTTGAACAAAATCAATGGATTGGTCGTATAGTTCCTATTTTGGATCAATAGCATGACCTATTAGATCACTGATAGACGCATTTATGTGTCTATTTTCATCTCTATTGTGTATAATG